>CM076581.1:237776086-238376086 GCA_034641835.2 Pinus albicaulis | reverse complement strand
GAGATCAAACAGAATTTCATAAAGTTTACTTATATGATTAGCAGATTATAGCTATGGTCCTCCCAAGCTTTAGGAGAGGCGATTACGTCCTTCTCCTACCTGCGTGCTCCAATTTCTGGAAAGGTACGAGTTAAGAGTGGATTCTTTTTTTGCTATTACCTCACGACAGTCAGTCTAGCCAGCATCGGAAAATTAGTTTCAGGATTTTCTGAGTGTTTTTCCACTGGTCTCTACCAGCTCTGGAAAAATCCACACTCTTTCCTCCAAACTCCAACCAAACCCCTACTCCTCACTGGGATAACCTTTTATCCTTAGAGGAGTAGGTAACTGTTTCCAACTGTCCCCGACCACTTCCAATTCTTGGAAAACATTTTACCATCAGCTTTTTATTTACTTTTATGCAGTTTATTTTCCATAACAATGCTATTATTTAAATTAAATAACATAAATTGTCTCAGTTATTCCTTAACAAATATATACAAATCACTTAACTAGTTAACCAACTAGTTAGTAGTAAATGTAGTTGTCACAACTTCCCCCCCTGGAAGTAACATCGTCCTCGGTGTTTTCACTCTAGCTCTGAAATGAGCTATGGGTAGGCTTCCTTCAAGAATCTTTCATCCTCCTAGGTAGCCTCATCTAGGCCGAAGTGCTTCCATTTCACTTTAACCTGGGTGATAACTCTCTTTCAGAGCATGATTTCCCTTCAGTCAAGTATGTGTTGCAGCTTGACCAGGAACTCTCTGTCCGGCTCTACCTGCAACAACAAAATTTCTTGTGAATTTTTTTCACAAATGAAATCATATTGCGAGTTAGGACTTGTATTCCTATCCTACCTCTATATGTTGCCAATGAATTACGTGCTTTGAATCATGCACGTAGTGCTTCAACAGGGACGCATGAAATACATTATGCACTCGAATGTGACTGGGTAAGGCCAGCCGATAGGCCACACGTCCTATCCTTTCCAAAATTTGGAAGGGTCCACAGGACCTGGGGGCCAATTTGGCACAAGAGGTCCACTATAATGTGCTCCTCTTGGGTTTCATTCTTACATACACATGATCCCCCACCTCGAATTCTTGATAAGACCTCTTTTTATCCACATATATCTTCTGCCTATCTTGTGCAGCCTTCAGATTTTGTCTTATCCTTTTAACTTCTAATTCCATTTCAACGAGAATTTCGGGTCCCAACATTAATTTCATCTCAGGGCTACTCCAATTTATGGGTGTGCGACACTGCCTTCCATACAAGGCCTCAAAAGGACTCATCTTCAGAGATTCCGGATAGCCATTGTTATAAGCAAATTCGACTAGATGCAAATAGTCTTCCCATTTAGTTGGCTACTAAATTACATACATGCACAGCATGTCTTCCAATACCTGGTTTACTCGCTTCGTTTCCCCGTCAGACTGGGGATGATAGGTTGTGCTAAAGTTTATCTGTGTTCCCAGTCTTGTAAACAATGTCTTTCAGAAGGCAAAGTTAAACTTAACATCCCGGTCTAAAATAAAATAACATGTAGTCTGAAAATATCCTTCATGAATATATCGGCTATTTGTACAGTCTTGTAAGTAGACTGTACTGGTATGAAATGCGCAGATTTACTCAATCTGTCCACCACCACCATTATGGAATCATTTTATCTTATGGTCCTCAGTAAGCCTGTAATGAATTCTAGGGATATAACCTCCCACTTTCATTCAGGTATTGGTATGGGCTGCAACAACCCCGTAGGATGTTGATGCTCCACCTTCACCTATTGACATTCCAAACATTTACTTAAGTATTCGGCAATGTTCTTACGCATACCCGGCCAAAGGTATACCTTTCTTATTGCACTCAACATTTTCATATATCCTGGATGACCTGCGTAATTGTTGTGATGATATTCATTCATTATTAGTTCTTTCAGATCCATACGGTTAGGTACATATACCTTACCTCGGAATGTTAACATTTGTTCTTAATTTATTCCATACTTAGATGTACGTCCTTGATTTTTTTTTTCTACCATTTGTTGCCACAAAAACTGGTACTCAAGATCTTTTTGCGCTTCTTCCTTTATTTATTCTGAAAATCTACTTTCCAGATGATTATAATATAGCTCATATATGCCATGTGATTTCCTACTTAAAGCATCAGCTAATCGGTTTTCCTTTCCTTTGATATGCTGAATATCCATGTCAAACTCACTTAGGAAAGCATTCCATCTTGCTTGCCTTGAGTTTAAATCTGCTTGCTTGAAATAACTAGTCAAGCTGCTATGATATGTTTTAACACGAATTTCTTACCCAGCAAGTAGTGCCTCCATACCTGGATTGCATGTACCACTGCTGTTAATTCCAGATCATACACTGAATACCTTTGTTCATGATCTTTCAACTTTCTAGATTCATACGCTACCACCTTGCCTTCTTGAGATAAGACTTCCCCAACACCCTCTTTACTTGCGTCGGTACAAACTTTGAATTCTTTACTTGGGTCAGCCACTCTTAACACAGGGGCAGTAGTCAAAAGTTGTTTTAGCTTTTCAAAACCGTTCTGACATTCAATAGTCCACTTGAAAACTTCTCCTTTCCTCTGCAAGGAAGTGATGGGAAAATAAATTCTGGAAAATCCTTTGATAAATCTTCGGTAGTACCCAAATAATCCCATAAAGGATTTAATGTCAGCCACATTCTAGGGTACCCACCATTCCATGATTGTTTTGATCTTTTTTGTATCAACAACAATTCCCTCTGCTGAAATAACATGTCCTAAATACTGGAATTCTATTTTGAAGAAATCACACTTGCTAAACTTTGTGTATGCTAGTGTCAGTCTTGTCATACTACCATCACTGATCAAACTTACTCTTTTACATTTGCATATTAGGAGTCCCATACCATAAATTTTCATCATTCCATTAAGTCATGAATTCATTGATGGTAGTGGTCTTTCATCAGTTTTCCCTCATGTGAAACTTGTTGATCCCCCTCTCTATGGTCTTCAGCCATGATTCACTTTTACTCCCAATTCATATTATTAGGTCATAGGGTTGGTCTCATTAGGTTCTAGGGTCTCATCATGGTCAAATTAATGAGTCAAGTGTTAATAAATATCAGCAAGGTCATGAGGAGGTCAAATAAACTAAGGCACATTATCTAAAAAGATCAAAGAATTGTTCTATTGAGCTTGATGTAATTTTCACCTCAAAACCATGTTTTGAGGTGAAAACATGGTACTTTGCTTTTATTATCATCTTTTATGTAATTTTATGTCTTCATATGTAATAAGTTGCATTTCAGAAGTTGTTATCTCCACAAAGCCACCACCCTGTCTTTCAGAGGTGTTTTCCACAGCATTTTCAGTGTTAAATCATGTTCTAAGTATGTCCATCAGAAGGATCCCGAAAATATATTTCCAACGATATATTATAATCTCAAAATTGACTCCTAGATTGAAAGATATGCCTAAGTGAACAAAAGTCCCCAATAGCCTAACCTTACCCCTTTTCTCATTTGTCCCTTAGACTTTATTTCGTATAATTTTAAAGTTTTTCATTATAATCCCCTTCTTCCGACCTGATCGCATCCCCTTTCTTGCGATCTGATCACACCCTTTCCTTCGATCGCAATCGCATCATCGCATTTCCTTCCCCCGATCCATCGCATCGCATAGTTCTGAACTGCTGATGTGATTAACCCACTTCCGATTGAGAAAATCCGATGCAATTGACCCCCTCCGATCATATTCCGACCGTTAATATTCTCAATGATCTGATGGCCCACATGTAATTGCATCGAAAACTTCATAGCGCTCCCAAACATTTTCCCCCTCCTTTGATTTCTTCCGATGCGATTGAATCTCGTCGATCGCATCTCCACCGTCGATCTGCCCTTCCGATCGGACGGCTCACAAGTCATCGCATCATCGCAATCAGAAATTTTCCCATGACACTTCACTCCCACTCATCCGTTGATTCCCAATTGTAATTGGCCTGGGTCCCACCATAAGGCCTTTCCGCTCGCTCCAAATAAAAGTGTTTTCCCTTTGTAAAAACGATAAACCGATTTTGAAAAATTTCTAAGTATTTCATCGCATCGCATGTTTTCTCACCATCATGTTTAAACCTCCGCACTCATGACTTGTCGATGCGATGGATCGCACGTCGCTTGTCGCATCGTGCGATTGTCCCGCTAGTCTTTTGTCCCGCTCCCCTCTCCCGATTGCGATTTGCGATCTCATCTTGGGCCCACCATCCTTTCCTTTGCTATTTTCACTCAAAAAGGAGACTTTTCTTCATTAAATGGAAAAATTTCAGTTTTATTGGTTCCAAAGGGAATTTCTTGGCATAAAGGGATTTTCAACAAAAGAAAAGAAATAGTCAAGGTCGAGAGCTAAATACAAACACAGAGCATGACATCAACGATAAAAAGGAGAAATGGTTCTAAATTTGTCTTTCTTCTCCTATGTTTGATAAAATGTAACTGCAAATCCTCTAGATGGTCAAATGTACTGCTTCTCCTTCTTTTCAGGGGCAAATTGTTGGTCTCTTTCCTATGTTTAGATTTCGGTTCCTGAGCTGGTGTAACAACTCCTTCTTCTGTGGATCTACTCCCCTCAAATTCTGCATATTTAATGTAATTTTTCCTCATTGTAAAGGGGGGAATAAAGTGTGGAATAATTTGGAAATCACTGAGGACGCACTGCGCTCCATTTGTAACAGTTTGGCAGGGAATTAATAAGAAATGCAGCTCTGATTTGTGGGATCCCTGTGGTATGGATTTTAGCATTGTTCTTTTTTTTTTTTTCATATGTTAATTGTTATTTTTTCCATTTATTCACTCATATCTCTGGTTGAATGCTTTCAAGATATATAGGTATAATCCATTGTATAATGCTCTACCTTGGGAAAATCATTCAACATTTTATGTTTTCTGTTGTTTTAAGAGGATCCATCTCCCATGCCTTTTTCAGCTCCTTACCAGTCTTAAACATCCATCATTATTTAAACTAAATTGTTAAAACTCCTGCCTACCTTGCCCCATGAAATACCATGTTCTCTGATTTAATTCCCCAGATTCAAACTGCCCCATCTATTCCATACAACCTTGAAAATCTATAAAAACATTTCCAATTATTATACCTAGCCTAAAATCAGTTTACAGTTATACTTCATTGAATACTTTTTCATGGAGAGAGCCCTCTCCTGACCTCGTAGGGCTAGCTACAAGGCTGAGCGTGGTTTGAGGTTACCCTGATTTACCTTCCCTCAGCCTGAGGTTCAAATTAGGTGCTAACATTTCTGGCGACCATACTTGGGAATATTTAAAACAAAAGATTAATCACCCCATTAATATCTTCCCTGGTAAAGAATGATGAAGTATCATATCTGATTGTTGATGGTGAAAAATAGTTGGATACATATGAAAGATGAATCATTCACCTGGCGACTCCATTCAGTGAAAGATCCAGAAAATCAATCCTCCATGGTGACTCCACTGCTGCAGGAAGATCAGTAGCTTTAATATTTTCAAGATGGCAAGTGTTGCAAGAAGGTATGCTCCCATGAGCTGAGATCACATTCCATATTTCCCAAATAAAATGCCTATGGTAGATTGGCAAAGGAATTTTCCTATGTTCAAAAATGTGAAAGGTAATGATGTTGCTCTTCATCTGGTGAGATTTCGCATGCATGTGCATAAATTAAAGACTGATTTTCCTGAAGCTTGATTGATGAAGATGTTCATGGCTACTCTAGAAGATGAAGCTCGATCTTGGTATGAAAATTTTCCACCTGCTTGTATTTATTGTTTAAAATATTTTCATACCATATTCTTTGAAAGGTACAAAGAATCTTGTCCATCTTTAATATTAGTGCAGAATTGTTGTAAACATGTTAATAGTTTCAATGAAAATCTTGAGAATTTTTATGGAGATGATGAATTCATGGACGGAGAAATCATGGAAGCCCTGTATGAAAATCCATTCCAGCAACACACAGAAATCTTAGAGGATACTTGTCAAGATCAGAAAACTTAGATCTTTATACAGTTGAAAATGATGGAAGACAAGGTCTTATTTCAGATCTGATTGGAATAAAAGATGATATGTGGGAAAAAGAAGTTCCTACCTCATATTGTGATGAAGCCAAATCGTTTAATCCCTATCTACATTCAAAATGTGATGAGGAAGAATATGTTGTTCCAGATCCCATAAGCTTCTGAAGTTTTTTCTCTTATGATTGATGAATCTGATAAGAAACATGACAATCTGGTTGTCATATCATATGAAGATGATCGACAATATATTCAGACTACAGAAGACCAGAGCATTCAGAACTGTCATTCTGATTCTTCTTCCTATGTCTCATGTTTTGAAATGTTTTTTCAAGAGGAAATCTGCTCACCTACTTGTTCAACATTTTTTGAAGACCAGGGACACACTCCTACTGAGGTAAATTATGAAGAGATATCAGAATCAAGAGAAAAATACCCCTTTTTGTTCTATATCAGCATGAGGTAAATATTCATGTTTTTCAGGATCCAGTGGAAAATCTATTGCAGTCGGCAATGAATAAGATGATAATTATCGAAGGATCAATCAAATGATCCACCTTCAGCGGACAAGAGAGGAAGTTTCTCAGAACACTATTCAGTTGCAGGAGAAGATAAAGAAAATCTATGACCGTAATACCAAAGCAGAAAAGTTTCAATTGGACGATGTGGTACTGAGATGAGATGCACAGAATGAGGACAAAGGGAAGCATGGTAAGTTCGACAACCTATGGAAAGGACCATACAATATTTCAGCATACAGGGGACAGAATGCTTTCTTTCTCTCAGAGATGAATGGCAAAGATTGTCGTGGAGGACCAGTGAATGGTAGGATTTTGAAGCACTACCACTGTTGAAGATAATGGATCGAAATTTATGTCACAATCATTATATATACCATGTTATTTTTTGTCAGATTTCAAAGCACACAGTCATTGAAGTTTGGGGCCCGAGGCGAAGGCTATAAAACGTAAATGATATGTGTAAGGTTTGCTAGATTTATTTAATTTTTTAGTCATAGTTTGAGTCAGTCTCAGTCTGAATTGTGTTATTTTTTAGTATTTTTTACTATATTTTCCCAATGGATAAGGCTACTTGCTCTACGATGTTCTTGGCACGTCCAAGGAGCTACCATCCCCATTAGAGCCAATGTTAGTGTCAGTCTTGTCATACTACCATCAGTGATCAAACTTACTCTTTTGCATTTGCATATTAGGAGTACCATAACATAAATTTTCATAATTCCATTAGGTCATGAATTCATTGATGGTAGTGGTCTTTCTTCAGTTTTCCCTCATGTGAAACTTGTTGATCCCCCTCTCTATGGTCTTCATCCATGATTCAATTTTACTCCCAATTCATATTATTAGGTCATAGGGTTGGTCTCATTAGGTTCTAGGGTCTCATCATGGTCAAATTAATGAGTCAAGTGTCAATAAATATCAGCAAGGTCATGAGGAGGTCAAATAAAATAAGGCACAGTATCTGGAAAGATCAAAGAATCGTTCTATTGAGCTTGATGTAATTTTCACCTCAAAATCATGTTTTGAGGTGAAAACATGGTACTTTGATTTTATTATCATATTTTATGTAATTTTATGTCTTCATATGTAATAAGTTGCATTTCAGAAGCTGCTATCTCCACAAAACCACCACCCTACCTATGAGAGGTGTTTTCCATAGAATTTTATGTTTAAAATCATGTTCTAAGTATATCCATCAGAAGGAGCCCGGAAAGAGATTTCCAACGGTATATTATACTCTCAAAACTGACTCCTGGATTGAAAGATATGCCTAAGTGAACAAAATTCCCCAATAACCTAACCTTACCCATTTTCTCATTTGTCCCTTAGACTTCATTTTGTATAATTTTAAAGTTTTTCATTATAATCCCCTTCTTCCGACCCAATCACATCCCCTTTCTTGCAATCCGATCACACCCTTTCCTTCGATCGCAATCGCATCATCGCTTTCCCTTCGCCCGATCCATCTCATCGCATAGTTCCGAAATACCGATGCGATTAACCCACTTTTGATTGAGAAACTCCGATGGGATTGACCCCCTCCGATCATATCCCAACCGTTGACCTTCTCAATGATCCGAAGGCCCACATGTAATCGCATCACAAACTTCGTAGCACTCCCAAACTTTGTCCCTGCTCCTTTGATTTCTTCTAATACGATTGACTCTCATTGATCGCATCTCCACCGTCAATCCACCCTTCCGATCAAATGGCTCACAAGCCATCGCATCATCGCAATCGAAAATTTTCCGATGACACTTCACTCCCACTCATCCACAAATTCCCGATTGTGATTGGCCCGGGTCCCACCATAAGGCCTTTCCGCCCGCTCCAAATAAAAGTGTTTTCCCTTTGTAAAAGCGATAAACCGATTTTGAAAAATTTCTAAGTATTTCATCGCATCGCATGTTTTCTCCCCACCATGTTTAAACCTCCACACTCCCAACTCACCGATGTGATGGATCGCACGTCGCTCATCGCATCGCATGATTGTCTTGCTAGTATTTTGTCCCGCTCCCCTCTCCCGATTGTGATTTGTGATCACATCTTGGGCCCACCATCCTTTCCTTTTCTCTTTTCACTCAAAAAGAGGACTTTTCTTCATTAAATGGAAAAATTTCAGTTTTATTGGTTCCAAAGGGAATTTCTCGGCATAAAGGGATTTTAAACAAAAGAAAATAAATAATCAAGGCCGAGAGCTAAATACAAACACAGAGCATGAAAGGAACGAGAAAAAAGGAGAAATGGTTCTAAATTTGTCTTTATTCTCCTCTGTTTGAGCAAATGTAATTGCAAATCCTCCAGATGGTCAAATGTATTGCTTCTCCTTATTTTCAGGGGCAGATTGTTGGTCTCTTTCCTATGTTCAAATTTCGGTTCCAAAGCTGGTGTAATAGCTCCTTCTATGGATCTACTCCCCTCAAATTCTGTATATTTAATGTAATTCTTCCTCATTGTAAATGGGGGAATAAAGTGTGGAAAAATTTGGAAATCACTGAGGACGCACTGCACTCCATTTGTAACAGTTTGGCAGGGAATTAATAAGAAATGCAGCTCTGATTTGTGGGATCCATGTGGTATGGATTTTAGCATTGTTCTTTCTTTTGTGTTCATCTGTTAATTGTTATGTTTGCCATTCATTCACTCATATCTCTGGCTGAATGATTTCAAGATAGATAGGTAGAATCCATTGTATAATGTTTGCCTTGGGAAAATCATTCAACATTTTATGTTTTCTGCTGTTTGAAGAGGATCTATCTCCCATGCCCTTTTCAGCTCCTCACCAGTCTTAAACATCCATCATTATTTAAACTAAATTGTTAAAACTCTTGCCTACCTTGCCCCATGAAATACCCTGTATCTCTGATTTAATTCCCTAGATTCAAACTACCCCATCTGTTCCATACAACCCTAGAAATCTATAAAAACATTTCCAATTATTATACCTAGCCTAAAATCAGTTTAAAGTTATACTTCATTGAATAATTTTTTCACGGAGAGCTCCCTCTCCTAACCTTGTAGAGCTAGCTACAAGGCTGAGCGTGGTTTGAGGTTACCCTGATTTACCTTCCCTCAGCCTTAGGTTCAAATTAGGTGCTGACAGCGTACAACTGGTGTTTTCTTAACAACTCCAGCACAATCCTCAAATCCTCCTTATGCTCTTCCTGGATTTTGGAATAGATCATAATGTCATCTATAAATATAAGTACAAAATTATCTAGGAAAGGATGGAAGACTCCATGCATTAGCCTCATAAAGGCTGTTGGTGTGTTTGTTAACCCAAAGGGTAACACCAAAAATTCATAGTGACCATACCTGGTACGGAATGTTGTCTTGCAAATGTCTTCATCTTTGATTCAAATATGATGATACCCATATCTCAAATCTATCTTGGAAAACACTGTGGCCCCTTTTACTTGATCAAATAGATCATCAATCCTTGGTAAAGGGTATTTGTTCTTGACTGTTAATTTGTTGAGCTGCCTATAATCCATGCACATTCGCATGGTCCCATCTTTCTTTTTCACGAACAGAACTGGTGCTCCCCAAGGGGACACACTTGGGCGAATGGAACCCTTTTCTAGTAATTCTTGTAACTGCATCTTTAGCTCTGTTAATTCTGGCACACTCATTCTATAAGGAGCCCTTGACACGGGAGAAGCTCCACACATTAACTCTATAGTAAATTCAATGTCTCTCCTTGGTGGTAATCCTGGAATATTTTCTGGAAAAACATCCAGAAATTCTTGCACCACAGGTATATTTTCCATTTTAGGCAATTTCTCCTTGGAGTCTGCATACCCCACCTGAATTGCATATAACTGACACCCCTTTCCTATACATTTATTAAATTGGGATGCTGAAATTGGACGTAGCTATAATGGCTTTCTGATTCCTTGAATTTCCTTACGTGTTCCATCGTGCATTCTGTAATAGATAATATTTTCCTTACAGTCTACTAGGGTCCAATGCTTTTCCAGCCAATCCATGCCTAACAAAACATCATAAGATCCTAGTGGAAAAACGTTCAGATCCACTTGTAACTGCTGATATGAAATTTCTAATATACAGTTCGGAATTTTGGCAGTTACCTTACGCTTTGCTCCAGTGGCTAACTGTACTAGCCATGAACTTTTAAATTTCTGTTCTTTTAGTTTACACAACTCTACCACTTTGGGACTAACATAGCTCAGACTTGCACCTAGATCTACCAAAATAGAAACAGATTGAGTTAGTATTTTACCTTCCAGCTAAATCATTGTTGCCTGATAATCTGCTTGTCTATCCTCCAACGCCGCATTGATACGGGGTATGTTCCGCGCCACATCTCCTACTGTAGAAGCTTCCTGCAAGTTTGCTACAATGTCATTTCTTGTTTGCTGTAATAATGTGCTTCACCACACCCACAACATTGTAATGGTGGCTTGGTCACCTACCCTTGCTCAGGCTTGCTGGATGCTTATGTAGGTTTTTCATCTGCTGGCCATCTAGTCCTCTGGCGATTTCTGCCAAACTATTTGCTGACAGTATTTCGTGCAAAATTTTTAAAGTTTCCGCTTTTGGCACCCTTGAAATTCGAGTTATTTCTCTGTCCTTTCTTTGGCTGCCAAGTTTTTCCAACCTCCCCTTCTTCCTTGGATTACTGATAGTACATTCGTGCTTTACGAATGGCTTCATTCATGGTTCAGGGATTTACAAATTCTATTCCTTCTTGTGTGTTGGCAAACTTCTCAGAAATATATGCACTTTAGCTTTTTCCTCTCGCAAATATGGAACATATCATAATAGGGAGGTAAAATTAGTGATATATTTGTCCATAGTCATCTGTCCCAGTCTTAATTCATGAAATTCCTTAGCTTTTTCGTCATAGAATCATTCGGTTAAATACTTGTCCTTAAAGTATTACTGAAATGATTCCCAAGTAACATTCTGTTCCTCTATACTACGATCGTATTTCCTCTCCCGTAACTAATATATGGCTAATATGGCCTTCAGGTTGTTGTTGTACTTGTACACCTAAAAGTACTTATTCATGTTTATTAACCATGCTTTAGCCACTTCTTCAGCTTCACCATCAAACGTTTGTGGTTTTATTTTTCGAAACTCCCCCTGAAGTTCTGTTTTCTTCTTTTTAACTTCTTGCTGATCTGACACATTGCCAGATTCTGCTTCATTGAAATTTTTGTTTTTGCTTTGTTGGGACAGACTTCTTTCCAATCTGTCTATGGTGTTATTTTTCATTTTTTGTTCTTCTTCATCTTGCATACCTCTGTCAGTACTTGGATGTTCCACTTCCTAGTTTTGTTTATCTTACATACTTTTTAATATTTTCTCCTAATCTTGAAATAGTCGTTCATTATCCTTTCGAACACGTACCATTTCCTCTTGTAACTGTTGTACCGTATTCAAAAGGAAACTGGTTTGGTGTTGTTGTTCTTCCAGCAGCCTACTACTCTTTTGATGTTGTTCGAAACTTAGTTGGACCCACATTTCTGGGTTCATCACTCGTTGACCTTGGGGTTCCTTGACTTCTTGGGGTGTTTTTTGTGTATTTCCCCTTATAATTTTTCTTGCTAAACTTTGTAATTCAATAAACATACAGCTTTAACGTTAGTTGACCCTTAGGGTCCCAACATATGAACGCTTCTCTGATACCACTTGTCACATCTCCACATAACAATATATATATATATATATATATATATATATATATATATATATATATATATTCTTACCATAGAGTGGTATTTTTTTTTATTTACCAGGATGAATTTATCATTTCATACCAACCTCCACATTATAACATGGTGGATATCGAACTTACCTTATAGCAATTTTCCATATATCAATTTCGAGGTTAATATTTAAGTTCTAATTAAACATGAAAAGGTTACCATCAACCCTATTATACATAACTTAATCCTCCTTTAAGTGAATGAGCTACCTATCTCGTTCAAGGTTAGCTGGCATACTTGCGAATTAAAGGGGGTAGTACTCGCATTTAAGACCTCCCAATAGCTGTTGGTCTCGACTTAAGTTTCACATATTTCTATGCTATCTGTCTATCCTCCTACCGTCGATCTTAGATCAAATCCACGGTTGATATTCGGGTGGGAAACTGACATGGATAATCATGCCCAAACCCTAATTTCATTCACCACTTGACTGATTCGGTTTAATGAGGCTCTACCCTCTGGTTCAATCTTCATTTGGCGAGCTGTCGGCCTCTGGCCTTGTTCTGACTTTTCTTCCTGCAAACTAAGTAAAATGAGGAGGGTTTCGCTCCAAGCCAACGTTACACCTCTTAGAAGAAAGTATTGAGCGCTTGGAGCAAACAAAATTCGTGTTCGTGGCTACGCTCGGCCCTAGTCATTCTTTACTGCTTGAGCAAGTGATTTCTCTGCAAGCTACATGAGTATAACTAAATTCTTTCCCATGTCTCAGAAACTTCGACTTACCTTCTTTCTACTTGGTTTATTACTCGTTAATTTACATATCTCCATTTTTTCTTTGGCTCGACCTTTATGTAGATACACTGCACCATCGGCGGGAATCCATGGATGGAATAGTCCATAACACAGGTAGATTTTGTCTTCTAAGTTAATCATGACAATAATTTCAAAGTTTAATAATTACGGAACCAAATTCTCATTTTCCCTTTTATCCCAATACTAATTTTGTTCAACTGTATGTTACTATGTGCAGGTTAAACTCATCCCATGACCCTTCGACTTCATGGTTTACTCTTCGGTTTCTAATGCAAAATTCCTCGACCTCGGTCTAACATGCTTCTCGTTATCCCAGGTAATCTAAGGGTTTTTACATCATTCCTGAAGACTACCATCTTGTGTTTTTAACCATAAAATGTTTAACAGACTTGGATCTGTGTTGTAAGGAAAATCGTGAATATTTTCTCTTAATATGTATGGAAATAATGTGAAGAACAGTTCTTCTATTGTGGGTACCTGCCACAAATATTTGTTTAAAAAATTTGACTGTAGTATCCTTTTACGAGAGGACTTTTATAAGGAAATGTTTATTTAAATAATCTGGCTAGACCCTCTCCTTTGAATCAATGTCTTCGAGCTTTTCAAATTATCTACGAATGCTTGTTTACAATTAATGCACTTTCCTGTGCAAGAATTTACTCGTATTATTTTAGTATTCTAGTAAATGAGTTCGGTTATCAACTCGACAGTTTGTGTTGTTCCATTAAGATGAACAGAATACATATTTTTTCTAATTTTGTCCGCTAGTTTTTCCATTTGAAATGAAATAAGCTTTGCTGGAAATTTAAAAGGTTCACATGCACGTGCATGCTTCCAGGCTTATAAACATTTCTTGTTTTTGAAGTGTCGTTACAGGTTAGAAAGGCTGCCTCTATAATAAGAGAATGAACAGATTATTATAACTTGAAAAATAACTGTAATAAATCATTCTTTTCACCATGTTTTCTCTATTCTGTTTTGAAGATAGATAAATATATCCATTCGAATCTGGTATTGTTCGACTTAGTTAAGGTGACCGGAGCACCCATCTTAGTGTCCGTGCTTAGTTTGTTTATATGGACGAGGTATCATGGGTAGGGTTTTGCCCAAACCCAAGATCAACAGTCCGAACATTCTCTCGAAGTTTTCACTTAAAACATAACCGGAAGTTTTCCGTTTCTATTTTCTATACATTATTTATGATTTTTCTCTTTCTTCGACAAATTCTCAGTAAGTCAAATAAAAATATAAGAAGGGTAGAGAAGCATAGTTACAATATTTTTCTATAGACAACCTTCTTTACAACATTTAAGATATCTATGTATATTTGTACAGTCCTCCTGTCACATTCACAGTTTATAGAATTCTAATAAATATTGTCTATATATTATTCCCATAATTCCAGAATTATCTAGAAATGTTACAGTTTTTTTCTGCTGTGAGCATAACTTCAGTATTGAACATTAAATACACAGGAATCATGTTACTAATTCTTTTTAGAATTCATGAAATAATAAATATTTAGAATCTCCATCTGCAACTAAGAGATCAAACAGAATTTCATAAAGTTTACTTATCTGATTAGCAGATTATAGTTGTGGTCCTCCCAACATTTAGGAGAGGCGATTACGTCCTTCTCCTACCCACGTGCTCCAATTTCTGGAAAGGTACGGGTTAATAGTGGATTATTTTTCTGCTATGACCTCAGGACAGTCAGTCCAGCCAGCACCAGAAAATTAGTTTCAGGCTTTTCTATGTGTTTTTCCACTGATCTCTACTAGCTCTGGAAAAATCGACTCTTTCCTCCAAACTCCAACCGAACCCCTACTCCTCACTGGGATAACCTTTTATCCTTCGAGGAGTAGGTAACTATTTCCAACTATCCCCGACCACTTCCAATTCTTGGAAGACATTTTACCATCATTTTTTTATTTACTTTTATCCAGTTTATTTTCCATAGAAATGCTATTGTTTAAATTAAATAACATAAATTGTCTCAGTTATTCCTTAACAAATATATACAAATCACTTAACCAGTTAACCAACTAGTTAGTAGTAAATGTATTTGTCATAGCAAGGCTTTGAACGAAGCACTCCTACAAGGAGAGCGTAAGAACCTAACTTTGAATATGGGAGGAAGGAAGGAAGGAGTGGTCATAGTGGCATTATTAAAGCACTCAATTTTATTTCTAGCTAGTTTTAGTTTTAGTAATATATATGACAGGCTCTAATTTTCATAATGTAAAACCATAACCATTTATTAAGAAATAAAGATACAGTCAAACTGTACCCTCTTGGAAGAATTTGAAACTATAAGCGTATAAATTATGTCACATTTATTGGATACAAATCATCTTGAAGCTTGCTTAGATGTAGATGTCTGAATATTTATTGATTTGAGGGGAAGGGAGGCTCTTGAGAACGATTGTTTCGATGGTGAGGCCCGGGCAGAATCCAAAGAGGACTCCCATTTGGAATCCCCCTCCGCTGGTTGAACAACCATTTTTTTTAGATGCCTTACTGGTCTCATCCAATATGAAGTGGATGCACGCACTAAACATGTTTCCTGATTATGTTCTAATATAATATTCTTATAAGTGATTGTATTACTATTTTCATTGTATTGTTCTCATACCATGAATCAGTTGAGTTAATATTATGTTTATTAATACTATAGTTCTATTAATTTTATAGTACAATACTATGATTTATTATGACAATTCTTATATTCCAATATCATGATTTATCATACCAATGTTTTGTTTGAATATCATTGGTCAAATACCATGCCTTATCATACCAATGCTTTGTTTTAATATCATGGGTCAAATACCATGCTCTATCATACCAATTCTTTGTTTGAATATCATGGGTCATGAAAATACTCTGTTTGAATATCAAACTACGAAAATACTCCGCGGACTCCGCTTCCAACTCGTAGAAGGTGTTGGCAATGAATCATGCTCTCGGTCATTGCGTCGCTCAACTTTGGAAGAATCTGGAGGTGTCTCAGGCACACTTCCTTGGAAATCCCTCTAACAATATATCGACCTGAAAGGATCCACTGGAGATTACGTGGTAGTACGTCCCACAAAATGTTTTATTTACCAGGATGAATTTATCATTTCATACCAACCTCCACATTATAACATGGTGGATATTGAACTTACCTTATACCAATTTTCCATATATCAATTTCAAGGTTAATATTTAAGTTCTAATTAAACATGCAAAGGTTACCATCAACCCTATGATACATAACTTAATACTCCATTAAGTGAATGAGCTACCTATCTCACTCAAGGTTTGCTGGCATACTTGCGAATTAAAGGGGGTAATGCTCACATTTAAGACCTCACAACAGCCATTGGTGTCGACTTAAGTTTCACGGATTTCTATGCTATTTGTTTATCCTCCTACATTCACAGTTTACAAAATTCTAATAAATATTGTCTATCTATTATTCCCATAATTCCATACTTATCTAGAAATGTTACAGTTTTTTTCTGCTGTGAGCATAGCTTCAGTATTGAACATTAACTATAAAGAAATCTTGTTACTAATTCATTACAGAATTCATGACATAATAAATATTTAGAATCTCCATCTGCAACTAAGAGATCAAACAGAAATTCATAAAGTTTAATTATCTGATTAGCAGATTATAGTTGAGGTCCTCCCAACCTTTAGGAGAGGCGATTACGTCCTTCTCCTACCCCCGTGCTCCAATTTCTGGAAAGGTATGGGTTAACAGTGGATTATTTTTCTTCTATGACCTCAGGACAGTCAATCCAGCCAGCGCCAGAAAATTAGTTTCATGATTTTCTAAGTGTTTTTCCACTGATCTCTACCAGCTCTGGAAAAATCCACACTCTTTCCTCCAAACTCCAAACGAACCCCTACTCCTCACTGGGATAACCTTTTATCCTCAGAGGAGTACGTAACTATTTCCAACTATCCCCGACCACTTCCAATTCTTGGAAAACATTTTACCATCAGCTTTTTATTTACTTTTATTCAGTTTATTTTCCATAACAATGCTATTATTTAAATTAAATAACATAAATTGTCTTAGTTACTCCTTAACAAATATATACAAATCACTTAACTAGTAACCAACTAGTTAGCAGTAAATGTAGCTGTCACGGTAAGGCTTTGAACGAAGCACTCCTACAAGGAGAGCATAAGAACCTAACTGTGAATATGAGAGGAAGAAAGGAAGGAATGGTCACCATGGCATTATTAAAGCACTCAATTTTATTTCTAGCTAGTTTTAGTTTTAGTAATATATATTACAGGCTCTACTTTTCATAATGTAAAACCGTAACCATTTATTAAGAAAGAAAGATACAGTTAAATTGTACCCCTCTTGGAAGAATTTGAAATTGTAAGCGTAAAAATTCTGTCACATTTATTAGATAGAAATCATCCTGAAGCTTGCTTAGATGTAGATGTCTGAATATTATTTATTTAAGGGGAAGGGAGGCTCTTGAGAACGATTGTTTCGATGGTGAGGCCTGGGCCGAATCCAAAGAGGACTCCCATTTGGAATCCCCCTCCGCTGGTTGAACAACCATTTTTTTTAGATGCCTTCCTGGTCTCATCCAATATGAAGTGGATGCACGCACTAAACATGTTTCCTGGTAATGTTCTATATAATATTCTTATAAGTCATTGTATTTTTATTTTCATTGTATTGTTCTCATACCATGAATAAGTTGAGTTAATATTATGTTTATTAATACTATAGTTCTATTAATTTTATAGTCCAATACTATGACTTATTATGAAAATGCTTATAGTCCAATATCATGATTTACAATACCAATGTTTTTTTTTAATATCATTGGTAAAATACCATGCCTTATCATACCAATGCTTTGTTTGAATATCATGGGTCATGAAAATACTCTGTTTGAATATCAAACTCTGAAAATACTTTGCGGACTCCGCTTCTAGCTCGTAGAAGGTGTTGGCAATGAATCATGCTCTCGGTCATTGCGTCGCTCAACTCTGGAAGAATCTGGAGGCATCTTAGGCACACTTCCTTGGAAAGCCCTCTAACAATATATTGACTTGAAAAGATCCACGGGATATTACGTGGCAGTATGTCCCACAAAATTTTTTATTTACCAAGATGAATTTATCATTTCATACCAACCTCCACATTATAACATGGTGGATATCGAACTTACCTTATAGCAATTTTCCATATATCAATTTCGAGGTTAATATTTAAGTTCTAATTAAACATGCAAAGGTTACCATCAACCCTGTGATACATAACTTAATACTCCATTAAGTGAATGAGCTACCTATCTCGTTCAAGTTTAGCTGGCATACTTGCGAATTAAAGGGGGTAGTACTCGCATTTAATACCTCACAACAGCTGTTGGTCTCGACTTAAGTTTCACGGATTTCTATGATATCTGTCTATCCCCCTACTGTCGATCTTAGATCAGATCCACGGTTGATATTCAGGCGGGAAAATAACATGGATAATCATGCCCTAACCCTAATTTCATTCACCACTTGATTGATTCAGATTAATGAGGCTCTGCCCTCTGGTTCAATCTACATTTGGTGAGCTGCCAGCCTCCGGCCTTGTTCTGACTCTGCTTCCTGCAAACTAAGTAAACTGAGGAGGGTTTCGCTCCCTTCCAGCATTACACTTGTTAGAAGAAAGTATTGAGTGCTTAGAGAAAATAAAATTTGTGTTCATGGCTACGCTCGGCCCTGGTTATTACTTACTGCTTGAGCAGGTGATTTATCTGCAAGCTACATGAGTATAACTAAATTATTTCCCATGTCTTAGCAACTTCGGCTTACTTTCTTTCTACATGGTTTATTACTGGTTAATTTACATATTTCCATTTTTTCTTTGGCTCAGCCTTGATGTAGATACACCGCACCATCTGTGGGAATCCATGGACGGAATAGTCCATAACACAGGTAGATTTGTCTTCCAAGTTAATCATGACGATAATTTCAGAGTTTAATAATTACAAAACCAAATTCTCGTTTTCCCTTTTATCCCAATACTCATTTTTTTCAACTATATGTTACTATGTGCAGGTTAAACTCATCCCATGACCCTTCTACTTCAGGGTTTACTCTTCGGTTTGTAATGAAAAATTCCTCGACCTCGGTCTAACATGCTTCTTGTTATCCCAGGTACTCTGAGGGTTTTTACATCATTCCTGAAGACTACCATCTTGTGTTTTTAACCAGAAAATGTTTAACAAACTTGGATCTATCTTTCAAGGAAAATCATGAATATTTTCTCTTAATATTTATGGACATAATGTGAAGAAAAGTTCTTCTCTTGTGGGTACCTACCACAAAGATTTGTTTAAAATTTTTGACTATACTATCCTTTTACTGGAGGACTTTATAAGGAAATGTTTATTTAAATACTCTGGCTAGACTCTCTCCTTTGAATCAATGTCTTCAAGCTTTTCAAATTATCTACGAATGCTTGTTTACAATTAACACACTTTCATGTGCAAGAATTTACTTGTATTATTTTAGTATTCCAATAAATGAGTTTGGTTATCAACTCGACAATTTGTGTTGTTCCATTAAGATGAATATAATACATATATTTGCTAAGTTTGTGTGTTAGTTTTTCCATTTGAAATGAAATAAGCTTTGTTGGAAATTTAAAAGGTTCACATGCATATGCATGCTTCCAGGCTTGTAAACATTTCTTGTTTTTGAAGTGCCATTACAATTTTTTGAAAGGCTACCTCTATAATAAGAGAATGAACATATTATTATAAATTGAAAAATAACTGTAATAAATCATTCTTTTCACCATGTTTTCTTTATTCTGTTTTGAAGTTAGATAAATATATCCATTCGAATCTGGTACTGTTCGACTTAGTTAAGGTGACCGAACCACCCATCTTAGTGTCTGTGCTTAGTTTTTTTATATGGATGAGGTATCATGGGTAGGGTTTTGCCCAAACCCAAGATCAACAGTCAGAATATTCTCTCGAATTTTTTGCTTAAAAATTAATCGAAAGTTTTCCATTTCTGTTTTCTATACATTATTTATGATTTTTCTCTTTCTTCGACAAATTCTCAGTAAGTCAAATAAAAATGTAAGAAGGGTAGAGAAGCACAGTTACAATTTTTTTCTATAGACAACCTTATTTACAACATTTAAGATATCTATGTATATTTGTACAGTCCTCCTGTCACATTCACAGTTTACAGAATTCTAATAAATGATGTCTCTCTATTATTCCCATAATTCCAGAATTATCTAGAAATGTTACAGTTTTTTTCTAGCTGTGAGCATAACTTCAGTATTGAACATTAACTATGCAAGAATCTCATTACTAATTCTTTGTAGAATTCATGACATAATAAATATTTAGAATCTCCATCTGCAACTAAGAGATCAAACATAATTTCATAAATTTTACTTATCTGATTAGCAGATTATAGATGTGGTCCTGACAACCTTTAGGAGAGGTTATTACGTCCTTCTCCTACCCCCGTGCTCCAATTTCTGGAAAGGTACGAGTTAACAGTGGATTCTTTTTCTGCTATGACCTCAGGACAGTCAGTCCAGCCAGCACCAAAAAATTAGTTTCAGAATTTTCTGAGTGCTTTTCCACTAGTCTCTACCAGCTCTGGAAAAATCCACACTCTTTTCTCCAAACTCCAACCGAACCCCTACTCCTCACTGAGATAACCTTTTATCCTCATAGGAGTAGGTAACTATTTCCAACTATCCCCAACCACTTCCAATTCTTGGAAAACATTTTACCATCAACTTTTTATTTACTTTTATCCAGTTTATTTTCCATAACAATGCTATTATTTAAATTAAATAACATAAATTTTCTCAGTTATTCATTCACAAATATATACAAATCACTTAACTAGTTAACCAACTAGTTAGCAGTAAATGTAGTTGTCACGACTTCCCCCCTGGAAGTAACACCGTCCTCGGTGTTTTCACTCTAGCTTTGAAAAGAGCTCTGGGTAGGATTCCTTCACGAATCTTTCATCCTCCCAAGTAGCCTCATCTGGGCCGAAGTGCCTCCATTGCACTTTAACCTGGGTGGTAACTCGCTTTCGGAGCATGATTTCCCATTGGTCAAGTATGCATTGCGGCTCAACCAGGAACTCTCTGTCCGGCTCTACCTGCAACAACAAAATTTCTTGTCAATTTTTTTCACAAAGGAAATCATATTGCGAGTTAAGACTTGTATTCCTATCCTACCTCTATATGTTTCCTATGAATTATGTGCTTTGAATCATGCATGTAACGCTTCAACAGGGACACATGAAATAAATTATGCACTCAAATGTGACTGGGTAAGGCCAACCGATAAGCCACAGGTCCTATCCTTTCCAAAATTTGGAAGGGTCCACAGAACATGGGGGCCAATTTGGCACAAGAGGTCCACCGTAATTTTCTCCTCTTGGGTTTGATTCTTACATACACATGATCCCCCACCTCGAATTCTTGATAAGACCTCTTTTTATCCGCATAGATCTTCTGCCGATCTTATGTAGCCTTCAGATTTTGTTTTATCCTTTTTACTTCTAATTCCATTTCAGCAAGAATTTCAGGTCCCAACATCAATTTTGTCTCAGGGCTGCTCCAATTTAAGGGTGTGAGACACTTCCTTCTATACAAGGCCTCAAAAGGACTCATCTTCAAAGATTCCTGATAGCCATTTTTATAAGCAAATTTGACCAGATGCAAATAGTCTTCCCATTTAGTGGGCTACTGCATTACATACATGTGCAACATGTCTTCCAATACCTGGTTTATTCGCTCTGTTTTCCCATCGGACTGGGGATTATATGTTGTGCTAAAGGTTATCTGAATTCCTAGTCCTGTAAACAATGTCTTCTAGAAGGCAGAGGTAATCTTAACATCCCGGTCTGAAATAATTCTCTTAGGAATTCCATGTAGTCTGAAAATCTCCTTCATGAATATATCAGCTATTTGTAAAATCTTGTAAGTAGACTATACTGGTATAAAATGCGCAGATTTACTCAATCTGTCCACCACCACCATTATGGAATCATTTTGTCTTCTGGTCCTCGGTAAGCCTGTAGTGAAGTCTAGGGATATGACCTCCCACTTCCATTCGGGTATTGGTATGGGCTGCAACAACCCCACTCGATGTTGATGCTGCACCTTCACCTGTTGACATCCCAAATATTTACTTAAGTATTTAGCAATGTTCTTACATATACCTAGCCAAAAGTATACCTTTCTTATTTTAGTCAACATTTTTTGATATCCTGGATGACCTGCATAATTGCTGTGATGATATTCATTCATTATTAGTTCTTTTAGATCCATACATTTAGGTACATATACCTTACCTCGGAATGTTAACATCTGATCTTCATTTATTCCATATGTTGGGAAAAATACTGAGAGGGGGAGGGGGGGGGGGGGGGGGGGGTGAATCAGTATTTAGAGCTGATTGAAAACGTTTTACTTTTTCTTTGAGCAGATTTCCATACGCTGTTTTTATGAAATGAACTAGCGTATACACGCGGAAGTATAGAAGGAAACTAGCGTATACTGATTTATCTTTCAGATTTAGAGAATCAGTATTTTATACAGATTTATCAGTTATGAATAAGGCTAGATAATCAAAAGTTATGAGTAGTAAACAACAGTTTAAAGCATCACACACATGAACACCAAGATTTAAGGTGGAAACCCAAATCGGGAGAAAACCACTGTTGATGTCATCTCTGTCTTCAATCTTTATTATATAGAAAACCTTTTACAACATTGTACTGATGCAAACTTATACCATTACGCAGGCGTCTACCTGCAGAAGGCTGCAACCTTCTCTCGTTTTCTAGCTACAGCTGGAAGGGAGCTCCAACCCCCTGATCTCGTTTACCAGCCTCTCCTGGAAGGGAGCTTCAACCCCCTGAGTTCAACACCAGCTTCTACTAGCTGAAAGCTTCTACTTCCACACTGAAGGCTTCAACCTTCAGACCCACTGCAGAACATGTTTCATCAATTTTCATACTGGATCAAATAGCTTCAACACAACCCTTCACTTAACATCAATAAACATATTTTTCCCAATACTTCAAATAGAACAGTGAGACCACTGTAACCAGAATATCAGAACTAACCCAGACTTCAGAATAGATATGCGGATATAAACTCAACCCTGAACATTCATTAATTCAAATAGAATACGCTACTTTTATTCACTGAAGCCGCATGTATACGCGCTTTCCTTCTCACCAACCTGCGTATGCCTCTGTGGATACTATTTTTCATAACATGAAATGCATACGCAACTTCTCTTCACCGAAGTTGTGTGTATACACGTTTTTCTTTGTATCAACCTGTGTATACTTCTGAGAATACTGATTTTCAGAATGTGATCAATCTCAGATTCAGATCTCAGGCTTTCAGTCAGACACCTTTTTAGCAATGCAGAACCTTTAGACAGTCAGTCAAGTTTAACCATGTTTTCTCACTCATTGATTAGATTTGTTCATTATCAAATTAGCAGCATACTCCATATTCAATCAACCCAGAACTTCAAGTAGACTTCATTGACTGACAACGGAGAGAAAACAGAAATCACAGAAGTAAAATCTGTAAATAAGCTTCAAAAACCCTAACTTCCATACGCGCTTTTAATGAAGCGAACCCGTGTATATATGCGCTTTTACCGAGACAAACTAGCGTATAGATCTGTAAAAGATAAATTTTGAAGAACATACCAGATCTATAAACTTACCCAGATTTCTTCAATTTCTTCATCAGACTTGCGTCAGGTCTTCATCATTTCTTTTGTAGATCATCCTAGAGATTCATCATTTCAGATCTATCAATCAAGAACAGAGTTAAACCATGCAGATATTCCTTATAGGAATCTATTCATCAACAAACCTTACACATGCACGCCTTGCACTATGATCCTCTTCTCCTTATATAGTTTTAGCCTTTATCAATACCATGAGCCAAAACCACACAACTTCCGATGGTATTCTTGGACGGAATCAAATAAACCACACAACGCTCAATATTGTGTGCCAAAACCATGGTAATTCCCCTTGGTATTATAATTTTGGAGCACAAAAGGGCATACGCGACTTGGGACGTACTTATCCGCGTGCATACGCGGCTTGGCCTTTACAAACTCGCGTATACATTGTGACATATTGTATTTATCATTTCTCCGGCACTTACTAGAATTCTTTTCTCTATCACATCTGAACTGAACTGAACTGTAGATACATCATTCTTACATCCTTAACACAAATTTTTCTATCAAATTCAACTCATCAAGTCAGTTTGCATCAAGGACAACTTCATCAAGTAGGTTGCCATCAAGGACAACACATTGCATCATATTTCCAAAAATCTCCCCCTTTGGACTTAATCGCAACCATGATTGTGTTTGATCACCACAATAGATAGATACATTGATTATAACCATTATTCAAACACCAAGATACTCTCCCCCTTTGACATAAAGAGCAAAGGGCAGATCAAAACCAAACGAGGTTTTTCTTCTCTTGTAGAAAGAAGAGCTCTGTAGATCTGATGTGCAATGAAGTTACCATGCTTGCTCCCCCTGAGTACATGCTGAATCTTTAAACAAATTTTTCAATGAATTACCAGGGATAATTTTAGGGGCGAATTTTAGCCCAAAGGCGAAATTTAAGGGGTTTTAGATTTTAGAGTGAATTACATGACTCTATGAATTTTCCTATCACCAAGGACTTATACTTACATCAATGATCCAACTAAGTGGATTTACATATGTGACTTAAGTGGGTTTACACATTTTGACTCAACTACCCAACCAAGTGGGTTTACAAATTTGAAGTAAGTCTTTGCATGACTGAATATTACAATTTTTACATCAAGGGTCTCAACATGACCTCTTTTGACAGAAATGGCTTATACAATCAAGATCAAAAATTCTCAAGCATGAGATCAGACTACAACAAATAATTAGAATGCCAACAATGTAGAAATTAGCTGAATAAATCACTTATTCAATGGAGATTAACCTGTTCACACATCAATTTCGAATTGCATGCATAACACATAATCTCTTCTACAATTAATTGTCACATGCGGAAAGAATAGAAGCGATAGCACATCAAATCATCACACACATTAACACAGTATGTATGGGGAAATATTATAGCTGAAAACCCCTCAGCTATTCTGTATATAAGATGGAGAGAACATGCAGAAAATACATAGTACAAACTCCTCACAAGTACTCAGTACTATCTCCCAAAGCTACACAAAAACTAGCTTGGTTTTGAACAAGTCACAGGTTCAAAACACACCCACTAATTTCCCTGCCTCTATTGTGCAGTCAAGGCTGGTCTAAATAGAGATCCAAGTTCGAATCTCACTGGCTCCAACTACGCAATTGTCATTGGTAATTTCCTCCAAGTGTAGTGCAAATCTCATGCACAACTAATGTCGCAACTGATAGCTAACTCAACCCTTTCATCTACCTCTTTCACTTGTCGCCACTGAACTATCCATGCACTGAGTTAAACTGATGTGTTTTTTAGTTGAATAATGAGTTAATAATTAGTGAATTAAATAATATTTAATTCACCCAACTCATCTCTAGTGTATTAGCCAGTTAAACTAAATACAACTAGTTCAACTAGTTAACCAGAACACCATCTCCATTAACTTTCGCATCAACTCCACCGAACTCCGCCACTTGAGCTCTAACTGAAGTCAACCATGCATTAGCTCACCTAACCCATCGGAAAAGTGTAAATCCTTCTGGAATCTGCATGCCCCACCTCCAGGGGTCAAACTGAAGTGCTCCAAGAGAGTAAACTGAAGTTTAGAGTCCAAATATTATTAAGGGTAAATAATATTTGACTGTTCTATTTTTAGCCCGCCAGTCTAAAAATAGACTTCGACCTAAATGCTAAAAATAGAGGTCCATCTATTTTTACCAACATGACCAATCCTCCAAGAATAGCATACTGCAGCTCCTGGTCCATGAACCATATGTCTAAAAATAGACATAGTCTAAAAATAGACTTTTCGACAAAAATCACATGTGTGGTCCCCACCTAGTTTAGGTGATCACTTTCCAACTACGAACAGGAAAGATGTTTCAGGAGGCCTCCTTCACTATTTCTTGTTGCCATTTTCAACACTCCCTCTCAACAAGAAAGGACTGTCATTTCATGCGACATGCAACTCCATGCATTCGCCCTGCAACCTCCACAAGCGCCATGCAACTCCATGCATCTGCTCTGCAACTCCTCTGAAACTGAATAGGCTCCAAACAACTCAATCGGTCTTGATGCATCTAGCATCTATCATCAAAGTCTTCGACTTCTTCTTGGCCAATTGCACATGTCATTAGGAACCACTGCGTTGTTGAACTCTTGCACCCATGCACTCTTGCATTTGCTGTCAACTCTGATCCGCACTCCAGTATCCGACACTGTCACTTTGATCTGCCTGCATCACTCCAACTGATCTTGCTACTGCTGCGCTATGGGCACCTCGTAGCCAGGTTCAATCCATGATATCCACACCATCTCATGAATCTGCCCAGAAATCTCCTCATGGGATTAATCATGCATGTCGCCCCACCTCACACCTGGTGGTATAGCTGTATGCACTCCCTCTGCCCGTCTGGCACGAAATTTCTCTGCATGAGTGGTCTCTTCCACTCCATGATCCTCTTGTGGATGCTCCACATCCCGAGGTTCACTTTCACCTGCATGCAAAACTTGCTCCCTCTCAAGCTTCAATTGCATGTCTTTCTCACCTGCATGCAACACTTGCTCCCTCTCAAGCTTCAGTTGCATGTCTTTCTCCCGCTTCCCAACAGTAGGAAGCTCTGTATACATCCCATCTACTTCAATTCTGTAGAGATTTTTTGCTCGAATCCCAACCTTCTTGACTTGTCCCATTGCCTTGTGCCGAAGGAAAAATTTTTCTTCTCTAAAGACAACTTCATACCCTTTATCCTCTAACATTACGACTGAGATCAGATTCTTTGTTAGACCTGGTACATGCAATACATCTTGTAAAAGAATGAGTTTACCTTAATCCCTCTGAAAGGTTATGGTACCAATGCCGGTCGCATTGTATCGTCCACCATCGCCCAACTCAACATGCATCTGGAGATCTTTCTCCACCAAGTCACTGAAAAGATTTGCATCTCCCGTCATGTGAAAGGAAGCGCCACTATCAATATACCACCCCGATCCCAATGCACTATACAACATGCATGCGATCAATGAGAAGTCCAGCTCAAATTGCGAGGCAAGAGCCTCACCAACTGCAGCTCCAGCAGCCTGCTTGTTCTTCTTCTTCTTTGGGCAATTCGTGGCGTAATGTCCATGATCGTGACAGTGAAAACACTTCACTTTGGACATGTCACGCTCTTTACCATCCGCACCGGATTGAGAAGCCTTCTCCTTGCCCTTCCCCTTCCTTGCTTTGCCAGCCAAAGTGCAGTCTTCTTCATCAGATACCTTTGATGAAGATCCATCCCTAGTAGTCCTCCTGATCTCCTCTTGCATGAGATCCGACCACAGTCGCTCCCATCCCGACAACTTCTCCCGACCATTGACACTATCTTGATATGAATGCCAAGCCTTCGGAAGACCAAGGAGAGCCAGGTCCACCATATCCTCATCTTCGACAATCACCCCCACACTTCCCAGCTCATCTCTGCACTGAGTGAACTTCGTGAGGTATTTTGCGATGCTGTCGCCTTTCTCCATCTTGATGTTCCTGAGTCTATCTTTGAGCGCCAGCTTCCTTTGGTCACTCTTGCTTTGGTATAGATCTGTCAAAGCTTTCCACATTAAATATGGAGAAGCCTTTCCATGCAAGCTGGATACAATATGATCCTTGACGCCCTCCAACAGGGTCCTTCGACACTTTGCTTGTTTCTTTCGCCATGCTTCGACTTCAGCAGGATCATTAGAAGTAGGCTTTGGAATCTCTTTCTCCACAAATTCCAACAGCCCATTATCATCTAATACAGCCTCCATGTGGTCCTTCCATGCAACATAATTCGAACTTCCTTCCAAGGCATATTCGAGTCGCAAATCGTTGAAAGACATTTTCGCCGCGGCACCAAGAACACAAATCTGCAAATTCGAATTTCACCACCAGCTGATAACTCAATCGCTTCCGATCTACACTTGAGAACAAATTATTTCCAAATCAGAGATTGACTGCATGGGCTTTTACCATACCTTTCACTTTCCAAAGAAAGATGAATCCGGAGGCTATCTGGCCCGTATGCAGGCTCTGTCCAAGGAAATAAGTTTGCAATCACCGTAATAGATCTCGACAATTAATATCGCTCTGATACCATGTAGAAATTATCTGAATAAATCACTTATTCAATGGAGATTAACCTGTTCACACATCAATTTCGAATTTCATGCATAACACCTAATCTCTTCTACAATTAATTGTCACATGCGGAAAGAATAGAAGCGATAGCACATCAAATCATCACACATATTAACACAGTATGTATGGGGAAAGCTTATAGCTGAAAACCCCTCAGTTATTTTGTATATTAGATGGAGAGAACATGCAGCAAATACATAGTACAAACTCCCCACAAGTACTCAGTACTATCTCCCAAAGCTACACAAAAACTAGCTTGGTTTTGAACAAGTCACAGGTTCAAAACACACCCACTAATTTCCCTGCCTCTATTGCGCAGTCAAGGCTGGTCTAAATAGAGATCCAAGTTTGAATCTCACTGGCTCCAACTGCGCAATTGTCATTGGTAATTTCCTCCAAGTGTGGTGCAAATCTCATGCACAACTGATGTCGCAACTGATAGCTATCTCAACCCTTTCATCTACCTATTTCACTTGTCACCACTGAACTGTCCATGCACAGAGTTAAACTGATTTGTTCTTTAGTTGAATAATGAGTTAATAATTAGTGAATTAAATAATATTTAATTCACCCAACTCATCTCTAGTGTATTAGCCAGTTAAACTAAATACAACTAGTTCAACTAGTTAACCAGAACACCATCTCCATTAACTATCGCATCAACTCCACCGAACTCTGCCACTTGAGCTCTAACTGAAGTCAACCATGCATTAGCTCACCTAACCCATAGGAAAAGTGTAAATCCTTCTGGCAGCTGCATGCCCCACCTCTAGGGGTCAAACTGAAGTGCTCCAAGAGAGTAAATTGAAGTTTAAAGTCCAAATATTATTAAGGGTAAATAATATTTGACTTTTCTATTTTTAGCCCGCCAGTCTAAAAATAGACTTCCACCTAAATGCTAAAAATAGAGGTCCATCTATTTTTACCAACATGACCAATCCTCCAAGAATAGCATACTACAGCTCCCGGTCCATGATCCATATGTCTAAAAGTAGACATAGTCTAAAAATAGACTTTTCGACAAAAATCACATGTGTGGTCCCCACCTAGTTTAGGTGATCACTTTCCAACTAGGATCAGGAAAGATGTTTCAGGAGGCCTCCTTCACTGTTTCTTGTTTCCATTTTCAAAAAACAATGCATCCTTTCCACATGACTAATGCTCCCCCTTAGCCTGTGCATCCTGAACACTTTCAACAACAAATAATCAAGGCATATTTATAAAAAATATGAGATTTGGAACATCATCAGAGATACCCAACAGCACCACAGCTTTGCTGAAGCATGCTGACCCAGAAAAATTTTGTCAGCAAATACCCATACGCGTTTTTCTGTGTATAAACTCGTTTATATACGCAACTGTCCTTCAGGAAATCCGCGTATCCAATTTAATCTTTTGAATTTAAGCAGATCTGATCTTCTAAGAGGCAGAGACAACTCCCAGCTTCTATCAGAGATATTCGAACGCTTCCCTAGGTAAAGGTTTGGTAAATATATCAGCAACTTGTTCTTTGGAGGGAACATACTCCAACTTCACCTTTTGTTCAAGCACTTGTTCTCGTAAGAAGTGATACTTGATGGGAATGTGCTTGGTCTTGGAATGCATAATAGGATTATTTGAGATACTGATGGCACTTGTATTATCACACATAATGGAGATAGGAGGTGAACATTTGATTTGAATGTCTTGTAAGGTTTGCATCATCCAAAGAAGTTGAGTGCAACATGATGCTGCAGCCACATATTCTGCTTCTGCTATAGATAAGGCAATAGAGCTTTGCTTCTTGCTGAACCAAGATACTAACCGGGGCCCCATATAGAATGCACCACCACTAGTGCTTTTCTGATCATCAACATTTCCAGCCCAATCTGCATCAGTGTAAGCATGAAGAGTGAGATTAGCATTCTTTGGATACCATAGTCCAAAGTCTTGAGTTCCTTGTAGATATTTGAATATTCTTTTGACAGCCTGAAGGTGAGACTCTTTTGGATTAGCTTGGAATTGTCCAACAATCCCAACTGCATGCATAATGTCTAGTCTAGTCCCAGTGAGATAAAGTAGACTTCCTATCATAGATTTGTATTCTAGTTGATTCACCGCGGGAGAATCATCATGAGAACTGAGATTACATCCGGTTATCATTGGTGTACTTACATGTTTGCACTCTTCCATGCCATACTTCTTCAGAATTTGCTTAAGATATTTTGCTTGTGATAAGAATATGCCATCTGTTGCTTGTTGCACTTGCAAGCCAAGAAAGAATGTTAGTTCCCCAAGTAAAGACATTTCAAATTCTTACTGCATAACAGAAGCAAATTTCTGAGTCATATATTCTTCATTACTTCCAAAAATGATATCATCAACATATACTACCACAATCAATAGTTTATCATTTTCAGTTTTTGTGTATAAGTTGCCATTAGCAGACCCTTTTGAAAATCCTTGTTGATGAAGATATTTGTCAAGACGATAATACCATGCCCTTGGAGCCTGTTTGAGACCATATAGAGCCTTTTTAAGTCTACAAACAAGTTTTTCATCAATTCCCAAAATGAATCCTTCTGGTTGTTCTATATAAACTTCTTCTTCTAGATCACCATTGAGAAAAGCAGATTTAACATCCATTTGATAAAATTTGATTTGTTGGAAGCTTGAAAAAGAAAGAAACATTCTTATGGCTTCAAGTCTAGCTACAGGAGAAAAAGTTTCTTCAAAGTCTATACCTTCTTGTTGAGCATACCCCTTGCAAACAAGTCTAGCCTTATTTCTTATAACATCCCCATTCTCATTTAACTTATTTTTGAATATCCATTTAGTTCCAATGACATTTTTGTCATGAGGTCTTGGTACTAATTCCCAAGTGTGATTCTTTTCAATTTGATCAAGCTCTTCATTCATGGCTTGAATCCAACATTCATCTTTGCTAGCTTGATTGACATTATGTGGTTCAATAGTGGATAGAAATTCCAGATAGCTATAAGATCCCACAAGAGTCCTTCTTGTTTGTACACCTGATTCCTTTTCTCCCAAAATTTGAGATTCTGGATGATTCTTTTGAACATATCTGGATGGAGCTTTTTCAGATAAATCATCTCTGGGTTCTTCATTGGGTTCACTTTCTATATCATTTCTATTTGATGTAGAAGGATATGTGTCATCTTCGTCTTCATCTGTTTTTTGTTTTTCTTCTTTTGGAGCTGCAGGAGACTCATCAATAACAACATCAATACATTCAACAATCTTTCGAAGTCTTTTATTGTAACATGTATATGCTCTACTCCTAGAGGAGTAACCAAGAAGTATTCCTTCATCTGCTCTGGGTTCAAAATTTCCAAGTTTTTCATAATTATTTTTTATAAAGCATTTGCTTCCAAAAATTCTAAAATGCTTCACAGTGGGAGGATTACCATACCAGAGTTCATATGGAGTTTTATCACTGTTTACACGAACATGTGCCTTGTTAAGAATATTTACCGCTGTATGTGCTACTTCTCCCCAAAATGTGTCAAGTGTTCCGGAATCATCAAGCATAGCTCTAGCAATTTGTTGAATTGTTCTATTCATTCTTTCTGCTATGCCATTTTGTTGTGGAGTGCCAGCTACAGTAAACTGTCTTTTTATGCCATGTTGTTCACAAAATTCAAGGAATTCATCTGAAGTATATTCTCCTCCTCGATCAAATCTAAGACACTTGATTTTTAGATCTAATTCATTTTCAACTAGTGCTTTGAAGATCTAAAATTTCTCAAATGCTTCATCTTTGTGTTTAAGCAACCCAATCCAACATATCCTAGAGAAATCATCAATAAACAAGATATAGGATTGTTCACCACGTGGTGACTTTTTCTTCACAGGTCCACATATGTCAGTATGAATGAGTTCAAGAGGCTTACTTGATGATCCTTCCTTGGCATTAAATTGCACTCTGGTTTGCTTACCGAATTGGCAAGATTTGCATATGATACTTTCAGGTAGAGTAATATTGGGAAGATCACGAACAGCTTTAAGTCTGGTTGATTTATTGATTTTAGAGAAGCTTAGATGCCCCAACCTTCTATGCCAAAGCCAGTTTTCTGAAGATTTACTCAAGTAACATTGTTCTTTGCAGTTCTTCAATACATACAGGTTGCTTGGAGTTCTTTTTCCTTTTATAATTGTTTTACCTTATCAAGATCACGTACCACACATTCTTTTGAACTAAAGACAACTTCAGTTCCTTGATCACACATTTGACTTACACTTAACAGGTTATGCTTTAATTCATCCACATACATGACATTATTAGCTTTCACCTTTTCTTTTAGGAAAACAGACCCTTTTCCCTTAATGACAGTAGGAGTATCATTTCCAAAAGTAACATTCTTTTATTTTTCTAGCGCACTATATGCAAGAAGTTTGTTTTTTTCACCTGTCATGTGTTTTGAGCATCCACTATCAATGTACCTTTGATTTTCTTCACCTTCTGCAAATAAAGCTATGCCACAATTTTCAACCTGTAATTCCTTCTTTTTCCACACTTTGGAGCTTGAAGGAAACTGCGGTTTTGGCTGGACTTTACTCCTACATTCAGATTCTTCATGGCCAAAGTTATTGCAATAAGAACATTCAACTTCATTTTGAAGAGGAGAAAAGTTGTTATAGGTATTCTTATTTGTTCCAATATCACTCCTTTTCTTTCTTGCTTCTCTTGTCATGATGGTTTTATATGCAACACATTGAACAGCTTTATGACCAAAATTGTGACATGAGAAACATTGTCCATTGAAGAAGAAATTTCTGAAATATTCTACTTGAATTTACATGTTGATTGGTGTTTCTTTGAAAGGTATTCTTGTTAGTGTTCTTTGAATTGAGATGGTCATGCTTTACCTGTAAAGAATCTTTATTCCCTTGCTGAGTGGCAGAATGTTGTATACTAGTTGTAGTTGCTTTTAGATAATTTGGTGCTAAAGCCTGAGAAGATTCTCCGATATATCCAAGACCTGTCTTTAAAAGAGGAGAACGTTGTACCTTTATAATCTCATCTAAGGTTTCAGATCCTTTAGCAAATCTAAGATTCAAAGTCTTCACTTTCTCAATTTCTTTTCTTAGACTTACTATTTCACATTCTAATTTCTCATTGTGTTTCTCCTTTTCTTCAAGCTGATTTTTTAGAGTTTCTATGGATATTTTACTTTCTTCTAAGCATATTTTACTTTCTTCTAAGCATATTTTGAGTTGATTGAATTCATCAAGAAAATCATTGTCCTCTAAATCATCCATAAAAGTATCTTTTTCTTCTCTAGATTCTTTTTCAAATGCCATGAGAAGTCTAAGATCTTGTTCACATTCTTCCTCACTATCAGATAACCCATCACTGTCTTCATGAGTATAGTAACTTTTTCTAGTGCTAAACCGATTCTTATTCCTTCTTGCTACTTCCTTCCATTTTTCATGTGTTTCTTTGTAAGGACACTTAGCAGCATAATGACCAACTCTTCCACAAGAAAAACATTTGAAAGGAAGCTTACCTCTAAACTGTCCTGTGCCAAGTTGGAGTTTCTTTACAAAATTTACCTCATCTTCTTCTGAGATATACCTTGATCCTTCTGTCTCTTGTACTTCTTTCCCTTTTGTAGAAGCTCTAAAGACGGCTTCTTTGACTTCAGATGGTCCTCCTCTTCTCATTTCGCATGCAGTTAATATGCCATGAAGTTGCACCACAGTAAGATTTTGAAGATCCTGCTTTTCTTCAAGAGAAGAAACTTTTGACTCAAATTTTGTCGTTAGTGATCTTAAAACTTTCTCAACCAAAGTAGATTCGGTTATTGTTTCTCCCAAATTTCTCATATGATTTACAATATCATCAAGACGTAAAAATAAACTGGCAATGCGCTCCTCATTATGTATTTTTAGATTTTCATATTGAATTCTGAGAGTTTGGAGTTTAGCACTTTTTACCTTTGCATCACCTTCATAACTTAGAATGATTTTGTCCCATATTGCCTTTCCTGTATCCAGCTGCATGACTTTGACAAATTCTAATTCAGTTAGACTTCCCAATAGAGCATTGACCACTTTTGTATTTGTTTCATAATTCTTTCTTTCCGTTGGATCTGTTGGTACTGCGGCTGGATATTGATATCCTCATTCAACAATAGCCCATACATATGCTCCTAGAGACTGAAGATAGGATCTCATCCTTGTTTTCCAGAAGATTAAATTGTTTCCGTTGAAGATCGGAGGCCTGATAGATGTTGTTCCATCTTGATTGCTCATCTTAATTGATCTTCCTTCTAGCGGCTAAGCTTTTTCAAAAGGACCTGCTCTGATACCAACTGTTGGGAAAAATACTGAGGGGGGGGGGGGGGGTGAATCGGTATTCGTTACTTTTACTTTTTCTTTGAGCAGATTTCCATACGCGGTTTTTATGAACTGAACTAGCGTATACACGCAGAAATATAGAAGGAAACTAGCGTATACTAATTTATCTTTCATATTTAGAGAATCAGTCTTTTAAAAAGATTTATCAGTTATGAATAAGGCTAGATAATCAGAAGTTGTGAGCAGTAAACAACATTATAAAGCATCACACACATGAACACCAAGATTTAAGTTGGAAACCCAAATCGGGAGAAAAAAACCGTTGTTGTCGTCTCTGTCTTCAATCTTTATTATATAGAAAACATTTTACAACATTGTACTGATGTAGATTTATACCAGTACGCAGGCTTCTACCTGCAGAAGGCTGCAACCTTCTCTCGTTTTCCAGCTACAACTGGAAGGGAGCTCCAACCCCCTGATCTCATTTACCAGCCTCTCCTGGAAGGGAGCTTCAACTCCCTGAGTTCAACACCAGCTTCTACTGGCTGAAAGCTTTTACTTCCATACTGAAGGCTTCAACCTTCAGACCCACTGCAGACCACGTTTCATCAATTTTCATATTGGATCAAACAGCTTCAACACAACCCTTCACTTAACATCAACAAACATATTTTGCCCAATACTTCAAACAGAACAGTGAGACCACTGTAACCAGAATATCAGAACTAACCCAGACTTCAGAATAGATATGCAGATATAAAATCAACCCTGAACATTCATTAATTCAAATAGAATACACTACTTTTATTCACTGAAGCCGCGTGTATACGCGCTTTCCTGCTCACCAACCTGTGTATGCCTCTGTGCATACTATTTTTCATAACATGAAATGCATACGCAACTTCTCTTCACCGAAGCTGCGTGTATATGTGTTTTTCTTTGTATCAACCTGCATATACTTTTGAGAATACTGATTTTCAGAATGTGATCAGTCTCAGATTCAGATCTGAGGCTTTCAGTCATACACCTTTTCAGCAATGCAGAACCTTTAGATAGTCAGTCAGGTTTAACCATGTTTTCTCACTCATTGATTAGATTTGTTCATTATCAAATTAGTAGCATACTCCATATTCAATCAACCCAAAACTTCAAGTAGACTTCATTGACCGACAACAGAGAGAAAACAAAAATCACAGAAGTAATATCTGTAAATAAGCTCCAGAAACCCTAACTTTGTTATGCGCTTTTAATGAAGCGAACCCGCGTATATACGCGCTTTTACCGAGACAAACTAGCGTATAGATCTGTAAAAGATAAATTTTGCAGAACATACCAGATCTATAAAATTACCCAGATTTCTTCAATTTCTTCATCAAACTTGAGCCAGGTCTTCATCATTTCTTTTGCAGATCATCCTAGAGATTCATCATTTCTAGATCTAGAGATCTTGAACCTTCATCATATCCATAGGTGCATCATAGATTTAGATCTATCAATTAAGAACAGAGTTAAACCATGCAGATATTCCTTAGAGGAATTTATTCATCAACAACCCTTACACATGCACGCCTTGCACTATGATCCTCTTCTCCTTATATAGTTTTAGCCTTTATCAATACCATGAGCCAAAACCACACAACTTCCGATGGTATTCTTGGACGGAATAAAATAAACCATAGCGCTCAATACTGTGTGCCAAAACCATGGTAATGCCCCTTGGTATTATAAATTTGGAGTGCAAAAGGGCATACGTGACTTGGGACATACTTATCCGCGTGCATACGCGACTTGGCCTTTACAAACTCGAATATACATTGTGACGTATTGTATTTATCATTTCTCCAGCACTTACTAGAATTATTTTCTCTATCACATCTGAACTGAACTGAACTGTAGATACATCATTCTTACATCCTTAACACAAAGGTTTCTATCAAAGTCAACTCATCAAGTCAGTTTCCATGAAGGAAAACTTCATCAAGTAGGTTTCCATCAAGGACAACACATTGCATCATATTGCCAACACCATACTTAGATGTACGTCCTTACTTTTTGTTTTCTACCATTTGTTGCCTCAAAATATGGTACTCGGGATCTTTTTGTGCTTCTTCCTTTATTTGTTCTGAAAATCTACTTTCTAGTTGATATTAATATAGCTCATATATACCATGTGATTTCCTACTTAAAGCATCAGCTACTCGGTTTTCCTTTCCTTTGACATGCTGAATATCCATGTCAAACTCACTTAGGAAAGCATTCCATCTTGCCTACCTTGAGTTTAAATCTGCTTGCTATAAATAACTGGTCAAGCTACTATGATATGTTTTTAAAACGAATTTCTTACCCAACAAGTAGTGCCTCCATACCCGGAGCACATGTACCACTGCTGTTAATTCCAGATCAAATGTTGAATACCTTTCTTCATGATCTTTCAACTTTCTAGATTCATACGCTACCACCTTGCCTTCTTGAGAAAAGACTACCCCAACACCCTCTTTACTTGCGTCGGTACAAACTTTGAATTCTTTGCTTGGGTCAGCCACTCTTAACACAGGTGTAGTATTCAAAAGATGTTTCATCTTTTCAAAATTGTTATGACATTCAAAAGCCCACTTGAAAACTTTTCATTTCCTCTGCAAGGAAGTGATGGGAAAATCAATTCTAGAAAATCCTTCGATAAATCTTCAATAATACCCGACTAGTCCCATAAAGGATCTATTGTCAGCCACGTTATGGGGTACCCGCCATTCCATGATTGTTTTCATATTTTCTGGATCAACAAAAATTCCCTTTGCTGAAACAACATGTCCTAAATACTGGATTTCTATTTTGAAGAAATCACACTTGCTAAACTTTGCGTACATCTGGTGTTTTATTAACATCTCCAGCACAATCCTCAAATGCTCCTTATGCTCTTCCTGGTTTTTGGAATAGATCAGAATGTCATATATAAATATAAGTACAAAATTATCTAGGAAAGGATGCAAGACTCCATGCATTAGCCTCATAAAGGTTGTTGGTGCATTTGTTAACCCAAAGGGTAACACCACAAATTCATAGTGACCATACCTAGTATGGAATGTTGTCTTGCAAATTTCTTCATCTTTGATTCGAAACTGATGATACCCAGATCTCAAATCTATCTTCAAAAACACTGTGACCCCTTTTACTTGATAAAATAGATCATCAATCCTTCGTAAAGGGTATTTGTTCTTGATTGTTAATTTGTTGAGCTGCCTATAATCCATGCACATTTGCATGGTCCTGTCTTTCTTTTTCACGAACAGAATTGGTGCTCCCCAAGGGGACACACTTGGGCGAATGTAATCCTTTTCTAGTAATTCCTGTAACTGCATCTTTAACTCTGTTAATTCTGGCACACTCATTCTATAAGGAGCCCTTGACATGGGAGAAGCTCCAAGGATTAACTCTATATTAAAGTCAATGTCTCTCCTTGGTGGTAATCCTAGAATATTTTCTAGAAAAACATCCAAAAATTCTTGCACCACAGATATATTTTCCATTGTAGGCGATTTCTCCTTGGAATCTGCATACCCCACCTGAATCGCATATAACTGGCACCCCTTTCTTATACATTTAATCAATTGGGATGCTGAAATTGGACGTAGCTTTAATGGCTTTCTGATTCCTTGAATTTCCTTACGTGTTCCATCGTGCATTTTGTAATAGATAATCTTTTTCCTTAAAATCTACTAGGGTCCAATGCGTTTCCAGCCAATCCATGCCTAACAAATCATCATAGGATCCTAGTGGCAAAATGTTCAGATCCACTTGTAACTACTGATTTGAAATTTCTAATATACAGTTCGGAATTTTGGCAATTACCTTACGCTTTTCTCCAGTGGCTAACTGTACTAGTCATGAACTTTTAAATTTCTATTCTTTCATTTTACACAACTCTACCACTTTGGGACTAACATAGCTCAGACTTGCGCCTGGATATACCAAAATAGAAACAGATTGAGTTAGTATTTTACCTTCCAGCTCAATCATCGTTGGTTGATAATCCGCTTGTCTGTCCTCCCACGCTGCATTGATACGGGGTATGTTACACGCCACATCTCCTACCGTAGAAGCTTCCTACAAGTTTGCTACAGTGTCATTTCTTGTTCGTTGATGGAAGTTTTTGTAATAATGTGCTTCACCACACCCTCAACATTGTAATGGTGGCTTGGTCACCTGCCCTTGCTCAAGCTTGCTGGATGCTTCTATATGTTTTTCGTCTGCTGGCCATCTGGTTCTCTGGCAATTTCTACCAAACTGTTTGCTGAAATTATTTCGTGCAAAATTTTTAAAGTTGCCACTTTTGGCACCCTTGAAATTCGATTTACTTTTCTGTCCTTTCTTTCGCTGCCAAGTTTTTCCAACCTCCCCTTGTGCCTTTAACTGCTGATAGCACATTCGTGCTTTACGAATGCCTTCATCCATGGTTCAAGGATTTACAAATTCTATTCGCTCCTTCACATGTGTTGGCAAACTACTCAGAAATCTCTGCACTTTAGCCTTTTCCTCTCACAGATATGGAACATTTCGTAACAGGGAGGTAAACTTAGTGATATATTATTCCATATTCATCTGTCCCAGCCTTAATTCATGAAATTCCTTAGCTTCTTCGTCATAGAATTGTTCGGTGAAATACTTTTCCTTAAAGTATTGCTGAAATTATTCCCATGTAACATCCCGTTCCTCTATACTGCGAACATTTTTCACTTCTTCCCACCGCAAAGTGGCTTTCTCCCGTAACAGATATATGGCTTATCTGGCCTTCAGGTTGTTGTTGTCCTCGTACACCTGAAAGTACTTATTCATGTTTATTAACCATGCTTCAGCCACTTCTTCAGCTTCACCATCAAACGTTGGTGGTTTTATTTTTCAAAACTCCACATGAAGTTCTGTTTTCTGCTTTTTAACTTCTTGCTGATCTGACACATTGCCAGATTCTGCTTCGTTGAAATTTTTGTTTTTTCTTCCCTGGGACGGACTTCTTTCCAATATGTCTGTGGTGTTATTTTTTGTTTGTTGTTCTTCTTCGTCTTGCATACCTCTGTCAGTACTTGGATGTTCCACTTCCTGGTTTTGTTTATCTGACAGACTTTTTAATATTTTCTCCTGATCTTGCAATATTCGTTCATTATCCTTTCGAAAACATACCATTTCCTCTTGTAATTATTGTACCGTATTCAACGGGAAACTAGTTTGGTGCTGTTGTTCTTCCAGCAGCCTACTAGTCTTTTGATGTTGTTCGACACTTAGTTGGACCCACATTTCTGGGTTCATCACTGGTTGACCTTGGGGTTCCCCGACTTCTTGGGGAGTTTGCTGTGCATTTCCACTTCTCATAATTTTTCTTTCTAAACTATATGCATCAATAAACATACATCTTTAATGTTATTTGACCCTTAGGGTCCCAACGTATGAACGTTGCTCTCATACCACTGGTCACATCTCCACATAACCATATAAAAAAAAAAAATTATTCTTACCATACAGTAGTAATTTTTTTTATTTACCAAGATGAATTTATCATTTCATACCAACCTCCACATTATAACATGGTGGATATCGAACTTACATTATAGCAATTTTCCATATATCTATTTCGAGGTTAATATTTAAGTTCTAATTAAACATGCAAAGGTTACCATCAACCCTATGATACATAACTTAATCCTCCATTAAGTGAATGAGCTACCTGTCTCGTTGAAGGTTAGCTGGCATACTTGCGAATTAAAGGGGGTAGTACTCGCATTTAAGACCTCAAAATAGTTGTTGGTATCGACTTAAATTTCATATATTTCCATGCTATCTATCTATCCTCCTACTTTCGATCTTAGATCAGATCCACTGTTGATATTCGGGTGGGAAACTAACATGGATAATCACGCCCAAACCCTAATTTCATTCACCATTTGACTGAGTCGGATTAATGAGGCTCTGCCCTCTGGTTCGATCTTCATTTTGCGAGTTGCCGGCCTCCGGCCTTGTTCCGACTTTGCTTCCTGCAAACTAAGTAAACTGAGGAGGGTTTTGCTCCCTACCAGCATTACACCTGTTCGAAGAAAGTATTGAACGCTTGGAACAAATAAAATTTGTGTTCGTGGCTACACTCGGCCGTAGTCATTTGTTACTGCTTGAGCAGTTGATTTCTCTAAAAGCTACATGAGTATAACTAAATTCTTTCCCATGTCTCAGCAACTTCAGCTTACTTGCTTTCTACTTGGTTTATTACTGGTTAATTTACATATTTTCATTTTTTCTTTGGCTCGACCTTGATGTAGATACATCGCACCATCGGCGGGAATCCATGGACAGAATATTCCATAACACAGGTAGATTTTGTCTTCCAAGTTAATCATGACGATAATTTCAGAGTTTAAGAATTACGGAAGCAAATTCTTGTTTTCCCTTTTATCCCAATACTCATTTTGTTCAACTGTATGTTACTATGTGTAGTTTAAACTCGTCCCATGGCCCTTCGACTTCAGGGTTTACTCTTCAGTTTCTAATGCAAAATTCCTTGACCTCAGTCTAACATGCTTCTCATTATCCCAGGTACTCTGAGGGTTTTATATCATTCTTGAAGACTACCATCTTGTGTCTTTAACTAGAAAATGTTTAACAGACTTGGATCTGTGTTGTAAGGAAAATCGTGAATATTTTCTCTTTATATGTATGGACATAATGTGAAGAACAATTCTTCTCTTGTCGGTACCTGCCACAAATATTTGTTTAAAAATTTTGACTGTACTATCCTTTTACTGGAGGAATTTTATAACGAATTGTTTATTTAAATACTTTGGCTAGACTCTCTCCTTTGAATCAATGTCTTCAAGCTTTTCAAATTATCTACAAATGCTTGTTTACAGTTAACACACTTTCCTGTGCAAGAATTTACTCGTATTATTTTAGTCTTCATGTAAATGAGATCGGTTATCAACTCGACAGTTTGTATTGTTCCATTAAGATGAACATAATACATATTTTTGCTAAGTTTTTTTGTTAGTTTTTCCGTTTGAAATGAAATAAGCTTTGCTGGAAATTTAAGAGGTTCACATGCATGTGCATGCTTCCAGGATGTTGAAGAGGTAAATCCCCTATGTGGACAGAGGCGATCCCTACTAGCCCAGCACGGGTCTAGCAACAATCATCAAATGCTACATCGCAAGTTCCTAGTTGCAAATAAACATACCAACGATGGAGGCCTACCTGGAGTCTAGTGCTATGATTCGTAGAAGAGACAACGTTCCCGTTCCTTAGCCTCGGCAGATCACGATCCCCACAATCTCTGTGAATGGACACTTGCACATGCAAGAAACAACACGAATACAAGCATAAAATCCAGAATACGCAACTATGTATCAGTCAGAAAGGATATAGCTCATCATTGTCATAGGTGAAAAACAGAGTGGAACCATAACCAGTAGTCATTCATTAATAAGCAATCGAAAGAGAGTACAACCAATGTTCTGATGCTGAGGTCTACTTCGGAGGGGTCTCCAGTTGTGCACGTCTCGCAAAGCCTACCAGGGATGGGACAAGCCTCTCTTAGAGTCTCTCGACGATAGTCTCCTTGCTCGAGTTTGGCCTTAAGGGAAGAATGATGGCTCTTGCAGCATGAAGGCTCGTGGGAATTTGAGAACTTGGAGATTCAAGGCTTAGGCACTTCAAGAATAGCTTGCAATGGCAATGAGCTAGCTTTTATAGATGGAGGAAGGGGAGTTGGGATCCCTATAATTGTGGGATTGGCCCTATCCTCAGGGAAGCTTCCATGAGAGGTGGAAAACCACTTCCCTTTCATGGAACTCCCGGAGCCAAACCTCCCAACTCAAGATAGATAGCAGTTTCTGAGTCTGTTGAAACGAAACTTCCGTCGTTCTTATTTAAAAAACACTCCTTAAATTGGCTGGTGCGACTGCGACTCTGGGACAGAGCACCAGTTGGCGCGGCCTCTTTGTAGGATTTTCCTCATTGGCACGAGTGTTGAACTGGATACCCGCGCCAGTGCAAAAAGGGATGTTTTTATGGTTTTCTGCAAGGAGATGTCTTTAGGGAAATTGAAGCTCATGTTTAGAGGAATGCAATGATAATGGTTTCAAGGCATGACATTGCACACAGGTCACAAAATGGGCCCTCCAATGTGCGGGACGGGGAAAGGTAGGGACGGTGAAAAATTACTGTGTAACATATGCCCCCTAAAGCATGAGGCCCAAGAGAGAGAGAGGGGTGAAATGCTTTACGAGAACATGTCCAACTGAAACTTCGCCGTCGGAAAACCTGCGTGGAGAAATATAAATGATATCTCAAGTACATGATGTATATGTGGTATGGACGAAGCCATCCAGAACAGAGTATACAATAATCCAGATCCAAGGTATGGTCACAGCCATCCAGTGAGGATCGATAAATAGACTCAGGTATGGTCGCAGCCATCCATTGAATAAGTCATGTAAATAATAATCCACAAAATCGCAGCATGGATTACAACAAACAAAATCCAGGGTCTTGTGCTCCATCTCGACCCGAACAAAGTACAAGTTGAAGCATGCGAATATGTGAGCTGAAGTCGAACATGCAAGAACATCGTCTGATTACCAGCCAATGATGAAAGCTGTTAACAGACGCGAGAGGAACCACCAATAATGACGATGGCCCTCAAGCTACAACAGGTACAATCTACGACATGCGAATCAATGAGCTAGCGTTGAACATCCGTAGAATCACTTGATCGGAGGCCAATGATGAAAACCTCACGTCGAATGCGACGAACCTACCATTGAGGCATGCAAGCTCCAAGGTAACATAAGGGAGTCTTTAGATCAGCTTCCTGGATAATGAGCTGAAGTCGACAGGAAGTGACCTTGATCGAAGGTGGGCCATAATGTTTCCCACATCATCGACACGAGACAGAGGAACATGATGCTTTTGTTGTGAATCAAGACCATATGAGAATCAGAGGAAGGTTGATATTTGCAGAGGTCAACTTCTCTTGAACATATAACGGCACAAATAGTGGTTTTGGTAGTATTTGACATCAAAAGATCAGAGGTCATGGTGACGAGGCAATGAGCAGAGGAGAGGTCAAAAAGGATTACCTAAACCCATGGAAGCAAGTGAAAAACGATATGAGATGTCCCCAACCCGACACGAATGCAGACAAGTGCCATGTTCAAGAGCGACATACTGCCGACATGACAATGATGATGGTTCCATTTTCCCCCACCATTTTTGGCGAGTATCCCAATTATTTTTGATAGCAAGCTTGAAGGGGATAGCATATGCTTGTAATATAAATCTGCCCTTCGGGCGAATCCACCCTAGTACATTTAACGAGCCCTAGGAAGGAAGAACTTGGCGAACGTCATTTCGACTGAATCCGATGTCATCAGGGTTTAACAAGTCTGACAAAGGAAGAACTTGACGTCTTTTCATGTTTAGAGAGTTTGAAAAGACAACAGAAAAGTAAAATCCAAAGGTCCCTTTTCGTCAATAGTTCCCCAGATCCGAAAAGGTAGAAAACAATATCCTGGAAAACCTCCTAGTCGCGATAGGCTAGGGTATTCCTTTTTCGTAAATAATCCATCCCAGCCCGAAAAAGGGGTAAACGTATACTGGGTAGATGTCGTTTCGCAGCCACTTTAACGAGATCGAAACGATAAGGGCCTCGACAATCTTTTCATGTTTAGAGAGCCAGAAAAGAGCTAAAAGATGACTCCAAAATGACTTTTTCGTGTTTTTACCGAGTCCGAAAAAGTATAAAATACAATTTGTTTCGCCATTTACGTTGCATAAAAACCTGTTGCTGCACATAAAGGCAAGTGTAAAATCTATTTTCGACAAAACATACGAAGTTTCAATGAAAAATGACTTTTTAAACTTAAAATAGAGCTCAAAAAGTTATAAATAGGTCTAAATGGTAAAAATTGAAATTACTTTTACTTTTTACCTAAGTGAAGAGCAACATTGGTCCATTTACCGTGCAAACTTCTGGCGGCGATTACGACCGATCCGGGCCACCATTTAGAGTTCCGTCAATTCCAGGTAAAAGGTGCTTCCTCATCCTTCATTTTAGTCCATTTTTTAATAGTTTTCCATCATGCAATAGACTTCTGTGGAAAATTTTTGAATTTTTAGGGCTCCGCTCATTGGCGTGGGTATCGGGCACGGACCCGCGCCAATGGGCTTTTATATGCAAAGGGATGGCACCAACTGGCGCGACTGTTCCTAAAATAGTCGCGCCAGCGGCCGAACCCAATTTTCCGCCTAAAAAATCAACATTTTGATCAATTTGAATGAAATTTGAAGCTCAACAGAGATCTAATTGAAGGTGTGTGACCATGTTGATGCAGGAAACCAAGAAAAATGGTGATTGAGTGGAAAGAAAGAGAGCATGGGGAAGAGGAAGAAATGGCCATGGAAAATGAGGCCTGCATGAATGCCCTCAGAAACTGCGGGCTCAAGAAATTATTCCTGACACCTTGTTTGCGCGCTCAACCTGAGCTACTTCAGTACCTGGTGAGCATTTGGGATGAACAAGAACAAGTATTCAAGCTACGAGACCAGGTGTTGGAACTGGACGTTTCCGATGTGTACTTCATAACCGGACTCTCGCGTAGAGGTCCGGTACCCATACTGACAGGGAGCAGACCGTCGAGTGAAAAAATGGAGGAAGTGATGGCACGAGTGTGCCCACAGACACAAATGGGATCAGGGAGTAAAAAGGTGGATATCCACACTATCACCGATCTGGCACTACGAGTAGTGCTACATACCATCACGCAGGCTGCAGGATCGCAAGCACCGCACGAAGCGACGAAAGCCCAACTCTTACTGGCTTCAGAGTGCACAAGTCCCATATTGTTTGACTGGGCCACAGTAGTAACGATCAACATCAAGAGACAGTTGACGAGATGCAAACAAGCCAAGCTGAAGTAGTTTGGCTATGGGTCCATCCTGGTATCATTCATTCTGGAACGATTGCCAATCTTCCAGGGCCAAGGGGCCATTGTAGCGGAGCCGATACCACGAGAGACGAGAATGGCTCGCTGGGTAGCACTAATGCCCAGAGCAGGAGGAGGCCAGCAGATGTCCTCGAGGCCAGAGTTTTTTGAGTGGTTGCGGTGCCAGTTGATTGTAGTGGAGGACTGGCCTTATGCCGGGATAGACTTTACTGGAGACCCAGATCTCCCACTGCCGAAGGGAGAGGATTGGGACGAATAGCTGGGTATGATATGTTTTTATTTTTTATGTTTTATGATTTTTATTTTTTTTGGTTAATACATGTCCGTTCTGACAGCAGTTACATGTGTATGCAGATGTTGGCCCAGAGAGACCAGTCGGGATGTCTCCTATCGCACGGAGAACTCAGCTCACAGTCGATCCTCATGAGGAGGGCGCGGAAGGAGGGGAGTTGGTTCAGAACCTCGAGGGGATTGCCCGAGGGATTCCGGACTACGCCCGGCTGGCGGATGTACCGTTATCATATCAGAGACATACAGTGGGAGTGCCTAGTCGCCTCCACCATCTACTGAGATGCCTAGTGCGTGCAGTGACTTGTTATCATGAGCACCACGCAGACTAGCCTCTTAGGGTTTTATTTCATGCATATTTTTGAGAGACGTGTCGTCTCCGGATGTAATAAGACGAACATGTATATTTTTGATCTTATGCGACGCACACTATGTAAACATTTCGATATCTATATATATACATATCTATTTCTGGATGGATTTTCCTTTTACATGTTGTGATGATTTACAAATTGCGCAAATGTCTGTCTAACACCAAAATAGCTACTACATCTATTAATGTATTCATGTGCCTGGGTATATGCTGATATGTAATATAGTCAAAATTTCTTTCCAGTAAACGAATACGCAGATACAGACGTAAAATGGATGGGTTTCTGACCAAATAATGACCGTTCAGTTGTGATACCACAAGTTGTGAGTCTAGATACATAAACAATTCACGGATACCAAGGTTTACAGCCTCAGTTAATAATTCTAATACAACAATATATTCCGTGATGTTATTTGTAGTACGTCCCAGACACACACCCTGCAGGTTGACCAACTCACCGGCAGGATCATATATTACCTAGGCTGCTGAAGACAGCTTCCTGGTACTGCGAGAGGCACCATCCGCGAACCCAACGAAAGGATTGATGGACATCTGCACAATCAGGAAGACCTGATCAGCAGAAAGACGTTTTCACTGCACACCACACCACACATGCACACAAATGAATAGACACACCTATGTACACACACCACACAAAAATGACTTTAAGCGTAGTATTTCTTTAGGTACAGCCCATTTCTGGGTTGCGCTAGCGGAACTCCTTCATAATCTATAAGCTCGTAGGCCCCGTTCTTTAATACCCGTTTAACTATATAGGGCCCATGCCACATGGGTTGGAACTTCCCCTCCCCAAGCTTATCGTGTGCTTGATCATACAGGAGGACAAGGTCCCCTTCAACAAAGGAACGTGGTGAAACCGATTGATCGAAGTGAGCTTTGACCCGCTTCTTTTTTGCCTCAATGACTAAGGCAACTAAGTGGAGGGTTTCATCTAACCGTTCCAGATACAGGAGATGCTCTTATTGAGCAGAAGTGTCGGGTAGAAGTTCTACGGCTAATTTCAAAGAAGGAATCTCGCATTCAACTAGAAGAGTGGCTTCCAGACCATACACCAATTGAAATGGTGTGAATCCAGTTGCACTCTTAGCAGACGTTCGGTAAGCCCAAAGAGCTGAGAACAGTTGGGGGTGCCAATTTGATTTATGAATTCCAACTGTTCGCTGAAGCATGGTGACCAAAAGCTTGTTCACTGCTTCAACCTGGCCATTTTCCTGAGGGTAATACGGCGTTGAGCTATCGTGGCGTAAGCCCAACCTCAATGTCAGCTCGGCCATCATATAATCTCGGAAATGAGTACCATGGTCGGTAACGATGGCCTGAGGAACCCCGAAACGCACGATAATGTGGTTGAAGATGAATTGAGCAGTTGTTTTACCGTCGGCCGCAAGTGTAGGCATCGCTTCGGCCCACTTGGTGAAATAGTCGACAGCTACGATTATATATGCATGCCCCCCGGCTGAATGAGGGTTACACGTCATAAAATCCACGCCCCATTTCACAAACGGGCCAACAGTAACAACAGGATGCAAAGGAAGAGGTGGCGCGCGCATCTTGAACTGAAACACCTGGCACGCATGACATTTTCGAACTGCTGTAATACAGTATTTGAATATTGACGGCCAGAAGTATCCTGCTCGCAAAATATTTTGAGCAGTAGCATATCCAGACATATGTCCACCACAGGCACCACTGTGGCAGTCATTGAGGGCCTTTTCAGCCTCTTCCAAGGTAAGGCACCGGCGGAGCACCGAATCTACTCCAACACGGTATAAAGTATCTCGTACAATGCAGTAGGGTTGAGACTGATGCCGAATTCGACGTCGGGCATCTTTAGTCAACTCAGACTGAAATGTGGAGGTCTAAAGATACACGATTATGTCGCCATACCAAGGGTCGTGAGTACTAATGAGGAAAAGAGTTTCGTCCGGTATATGGTCTTCAGAGTGTGAAGGAGTGGAGTCTGTAGGGAGAGAGCATATAAGATCCGCGAAAACAGGTGACTTCGTTGACTTAGCGGTAGTGAACTCTAAGTCAAACTCCTACAGGATAACGATCCATTTGGATTATTTTCCCCCCAGCAATTGCCTAGAGAGAATATACGTCATGGGGTTGCAATCCGAAACCACTGTTATCGTGCGCAGCAGGATGTAATGGCGAAAGTGCTGCACAGCGTGTACGGCGGCTAAAGCCAACTTCTCGACATGAGCATAACGCGTTTCTGTATCGAGAAGGTTTTGTGATAGATAATAAACGACATTTTCATTACCATTATCATCATCTTGCACCAGAACCATAGCAATGGTTCTAAATGCGACGGTGAGATACAAAGTGAAATCACGATGATAGTCCAGAGGATGAAGCAAAGGAGCATTAACCAATAATTTCTTTAGCTTCTCAAAGGATTGCTGAGAAATTTCGTCCCAACGGAAGGGAACATTCTGCTTTAATAGGCACGTAAATCCTTTGGCCACCTCAGTGTAGTTCGGGATAAAGCATCGAAGGAAGTTCACTTTTCCCTGCAGACTCTGCAACTGATATAATGAGGAGGGTGATGGGACGTTAATGATAGCCTCAACTTTTAAAGGGTCAAGGCGAATTCTGTCTTTGGAGACTATGAATCCCAAAAGATGGCCAGAATCTATGCCGAAGACGCACTTATGAGGATTGAGCCTAATATTGTAGCGCCTACAGTGAAGGAAAATCTGGTGGATGTGTTCAGGGTGATCCTCTCGCCTAGCTGAATGAGCTGGAAAGTCGTCCAGATAAGGCTGAACGATATGGAAAATGTCATGGAAAGCATAAGACATCGCACGCTAAAAAGTAGCTCCAGCGTTCTTCAAGCCGAATGGGAGCTTTTTATACGCGAAGGTACCCCACGGACAGATGAACGTAGTCTTGTGTTGATCCTCAGGTGCAATATTGATTTGATTATACCCTGAGAAACCGTCCATCAAGGAATAAATCTCACTTTCGGCACATTCCTCGATAATCTGGTCTATGAACGGAGTGGGATAGTTATCTTTTGGACAGGCGAGATTGATGTCGCGGTAATCAACACAGACCCTAATAGTACCCTGATTTTTATCGACAGGGACAATGTTAGACACCCATTCTGTGAGGGGGATAGGATAAATAAAACCCGCGTTCAGAAGTTTTTCAACTTCTGCCTTAATTGCAGCGGCTTTCCGAGGATGCATGGGGCGTAAGCGCTGGCGCACGGGCTTCGCACCAGGATAGGTTGGAATCTCATGCACTACAATAATGGGATCAATCCCCAGCATTTCCTCGTAGGACCAGGCGAACACATCTCTGAATTCTTTAAAAAGATCAGTATAGACTTGAATCTCATCGGGAGAACAAGTCACTCCCACGTGAATATTCTCAATGACCCCCGGTTTAATGGAGATGTTGATCGAGACAGTTTGAGTGATGTTACCCAGGTTACCTTCCGAAAAAACCTCATGCGTCAATATGGTCATTTGAAGAGGAGGGGTAGGAACCTGGGAAGCATAACGCTCCAGAAAATCAGTCATTGCCCCCAAGCTAGGCATAAAAGAGGAGCGATGATGTCCATCGCCCCAAGGTAGCTCCTCAAGAGACATAGTTTCAATGATGGCTTCATCGGAAGGAAAAGTCTCTTTAAGAGGATCAGGTGAATCGGCCTGACCAAGCCAGGGGGATTGAGAGTAGACATCGAGAGCCATGCTCAAAGGAGCATGCTGAGGAGGTGGAGGATCAGATGCGGCAGCAATTTCATAGTAGCTGATCTCTACCGGAGTCAAGGGCATTGATTCTCCAAACTCAAACACCTGCTCAGGCGTAGGAATAAGCCAGGGGTCATCGGACCTGGAAATCATGTTAACTTGAGCGGTGTGCAGTGGTGGTGCGGGAAAGATACCCATGAGGACGGGGTCTTTGAAGAGACCAGGTCCTACACTATCAGGGGGATTCGGAATCTGATCCACGTATGGTACGTTGTTCTCGGAAGTAGAGGTGAAGAAGGACAATTGGTCCATCGTGACGATTTTGCCCTCGTGAGGGAACTTAAGAAGTCGAAAGACGGTAGACGGCACGCAGAGCATGGCATGAGTCCAGCTGCGGCCAAGAAGTATATTGTAGTTGAGCTTGGCGTCAACCACTTCCACTTCCATGTTGACAGTCTTCCCCTGTAAAGTGATCGCTAAACTCTCGAGAACACCCACGGGTTTGGATTCCCGACCATCAAATGCCTCAAGGGCATTGGGAGAGGACGCGAGGGCTGGAGAGCCAATGGCCTTCCAGCAAGCGGATGACATAACGCAGGTAGAAGCACTTTCATCCACCACAGCCCTATGAATGTTCAGACCGTTAATCCTGAATTGAATAACAAGAGCGATTTGATGTGGAAGTCGGGGAGTGAAATTCTCTAAACCGAAGGAGAGAAGACTTGAATCGGCGGGATCAATACCACTGATTGCAGACAGTAAAGCCTTCCGTTGCGAAGGACAACTTTGAAGAACTTCGAGTGCGGACATGGCAGAAGGTGCTTGTGCCAAATCCTCAACAATGCTGTAGTGTTGAGCAGCACGAGCATTCGGATTATACGAATATCTCCAAAGAACACCTTTAGAAGGCGGCTTCAGAACAGGTTCAGGAGTAGACTTCTCGATTTCTAACGAACCGGAGACAGGTAGGGGAGGTGGTCCATCCGCAACTGCCTTCCTGGGTGCCTGCCACGATTCGTTGTAATCCTTCGAACGCGTAGCGACAGAGATAGGTGCAGCAACCTTCATCATGAAAACTTGGGACCCGAATGGTGCAGATGGTGACGGCTGTTCAACCATCTGGGTATGTTGAGATGGGAATGGTTCCTTAAGAACTGTCGAATTCCCTTTTGAGCCCTTGAGAAGTTGACTAACTTCAGACCGTCGTGGACAATCCTTAGTATAATGGTCTCCTTCGCAAATGGGGCAGGGGTACTTCGGTTTACACTGAGAACCATCCTCAGTACGAGATTTAGCTTCTGGCTTTGGGGCATCAGATTTAGATTTTCCTTTGCCCTTCTTTTTCCCCTTGGAAGTTTTCTCCATAGGATTGGCCTGAACGGCATTCGCCTCCGCGGTTTTGCCAGAATCGGACGGGGCGGGATTAGTAGGAGCATTGTTGGAAGAATTAGACTTCTGCTTCCCATTCGAAGATTTCTTCGAATTCTGAGAGATAGAACCAATGACACCATCCACCACAAGGGTAGGCGGAGCCTTAGAGGTTCTAGACCGCGGGGCATCAGGAAAGATATCATAAAGTGTGCCAGGCTGAGAATACACAAGATCCAGATATTGGGCACGTGCAATGGCTTGTTCCTCCGTCACACACACTCCCATCGCAATATCTTGAGCAATTTTATTCACGAAGGAAGTGGTGAACCAGTGAGTTAGTATCTGATCAAGTATGTGAAACTTGATCAGTCTACGACGGCGTTGCCACTCATGAATGTGATCAGAGATGTGAGTGGCTTTATACTGCTTCAGAGAAGTCAGGAGGTGCGTCCCGGCTTCATAATGAATCGGTAACTGAAAGTGCGTGAGGAAAGCCATGGCTAAAGAATTGAAATCTTGGAAAATGCCACGGGATAACTCTATGTACCACTTAGCAGCAGCTCCAGTTAAAGTACGCTGGAAGAGGCGCAGATGAATCGAATCGTCGACCCAAGAGTTAGACGAACACCAAAGATGATACGTCATCACATGTGCTTGGGGGTCCTCTCCAGCTTTTCCCTCAAACTTGGGGCAATCACCTGGTATCTTGGTGGGAACCGGAGGCCAATACGGATTATCTAAAATCATATCATTAGTCAATTTTGAAACATCCGGAAACTCCAAGGTGGCCAGGAACGGCAATGGCAGATTAACCGGCATGCCAGGCCCAGGATGAGGACCGTCACCTGTACTCCACAATGGTTGTGAATATCCTTTCCCCCATGGGTTCTATCCCGTAGGATTCTAACCGTAGGGGGTGTAGGTCATATAACCAGACTGATTTGGATGCTGGTAACCAAAGTGTGGGGCTTGATAACCAGAGTACGGACCCTGATTATGTGTCGGCCTGGTGTAAGCAGCATTTGGATTTGGCTGCTGAGTGTAGGTAAAACCGAGTGGAGGAGGATAATACTGAGAGCCTCTGGGGTGGTTATAATTCGGTTGAGATTGACCATGAGGATAATAACCACCCTGAGGATGAGTAGGCTGCTTAAAAGTGGAACCCTGCGGAGCCTGATAAGTAGGGTGCAGTTGTTGATTTGGCTGTGGCATCGAATGAATCGGCTGCTGGGCAGGGTTAATGGAATGAACGGGCTGCCCTGAGTGAACAGGTTGACCCGACTGAGAGGGTTGCCCTAAATGAACAGGGTGACCCAGATAGACAGGCTGCGCCGGTTGCACAGGCTGACCTGGCTGTGAAGGAGCCCCAGGTTGTACCGGATGGGCCAGTTGGCCTGGACGCGGAACACCAGGTTGTGCCGGATGGGCCGGTTGGCCTGGTGGAGGAACATGGCCAGGTGGTTGCTGGAAACCGGTTTGACATGAAGCAGAACCATAGGATGGTCCCGGCTGATATGCAACGTTAGAAACAACATGATACTGCAGTTGCATTGGTGGAGAAGGCTGGATTTTCCCCCCAAGACCATAGACCGGTCCCGGTTGGTACCCCGGCTGAGGCTGAACAGGTTGACCGGAAGGGCTGTAATACTGTCCTTGCGGACCGTACGATGGCCCTTGCTGGCCCACAGGATAGCCTTGCATGGGCTGCCCCTGTGGGTCATAAGGATAGCCAGGTTGGCCCGAAGGTTGGCCTTGGAAAGGTTGCCCTTGCGGGTTATAAGCTTGGTTATAAGGTAAACCTTGAGCATGGAGGTAGGGCTCAGGAGCGGGTAGACATAAAATGTCCCCGTGCTCATCATACTGACCTGGAAAAGCATACACGGGTTTACCATCTTGTGCATAGTGCGAAAAATAAGAGCGGTTGGGATCTTGGGAGGATGGTCCAACCTCGGGGTTTGGCTGTTGCAGAGACAACCGATACTCCTCCGGAGAGATGTTCTCTGGTATAACAGTCGCTAGATAGATATCTTCAGGAGTTGGCATAGCCCTGGCAGAGGGTGCTGAGACAACAGGAGAAGAGGCGGCCACACAAACAGTGGGCTGAACGGGTACAGAAGTAACGAGCGTCTGAGGAGACACCCCGGGTGAAGGAGCAGCTGGCCTCAGAGAAGGAGCTGACACTCCCATAGAGGCTGCGGCAGAAATGATCTGACCCAAAGACCTGTACCCTGGTGGTAATGAAGGACTGGTCATTGACATATCAGCCAGTTCAGAGTTGTCTCCTGGAAACAATATTTGTGGGAAGAGTTGATAGTCTTCACCAGACGTTGGGATTTCCTCACCAGAATCACTCATGGTTGAGCCCGCCGCTAGATCTCATAAGAGACGGCGAGGACTAGGAGGAAAAACAGCAGCAATAAAAGGTGAACCCGATGTAAGAGAAAGGAAATCAGCTCCTAATCTCAATTCAGACACAGGGTCCGAAAAGGGCCAATCGAACTCAACTGGTCCCCCAAAGGGTTGCTCAGAAAGAACCGGTCCCCCGTCAGGAAACTTGGAAACAATAGGCTACTATGGTTCAGCAGAGGATTGCGACACCTCTGAAGAATCGTCTGTGTAAGGACTACCAGTAGATGAAACCGAAGGTTCCGCCACTGTGGCAAACGACAAGAGAAAAAAGAACAAACAAACACACGGGCTGAAAAAGAGTCAAGACACACGATCAAACGGTCGACAAGCAAAATCTAAGAGGGCATGTAATCGTGGGTGATTAATTTTTACCACATTGAAAAACAAGAAACTTCACCGTTTCATGTTTTAAGAGTCGAGAAACGATAAAAAGGTGACTCTATCTCTTTCAAATTTGACACAAGCGTGAAAGGACAAGCTCTTAGCGATCTTTTCAAATTTAGGAAATCAGAAAATATCAAATGACTGCTTAGGAATACTAGGCAAAAGCGTGTACCAAATAACCGTGAACTGCAATATACACCTTGGTTTCAATAATGAAAGAGAAATCAACCAAGGACTCTCCGTACATGCAGGCAATCTCCCCGAATGCTGTGTCCGGTGTATCACGGGTATAGTGCGGCAGACTCGGCTTCCTATGGATAAAGGATTGAAACCTAGAGGGGTATCCCTTTATATATGCGACAGTACGGGGAGCACAAGTCCGTACTAGTGTTGTCTAAAGCCAAAAGGCGAACGACATCTACTAGGTTTAAAGACGCTGGAACACGTCTCTAGCCTAGACCTCTAAATGTGTTTCGTTAGATTTCAATGTTGCCTTAGTGTAAATTGAGTATATTTTAAAGTTGAGCTTCAATTACGTTTCAGTTTTCAAGCCCTAACGAATGTGTTGTCTCAAAAACTCCTAAATGCAAAGCTACATGCCACAGTACATCATTTCGTTCGATGAAAACTAGCTACAGAAGAGTTGAGAGTTTTTACACAAACAGAATGATCGGAAGACAATCAATGATATCTCTAATGCAACTAATGAAATCGAAAACTTTTCATCCAAATCACTAATTACTAGTAAAATCGAAAAGATTTCAATTTGCGCTAATCAACCAAAAGCAAAAGAGATTTTTTTTTTTTAAATTTCAATGTTTGATAGCTAGATGCACTAAACAAACTGAAAACAAAAGAGAAGCAATTTGAGAAATGATATTGAGAGAGCAAAACAAACAAATTTCACTCAATTACACAAACAATCAGATCTCAAATCGACCAAAGTCTCTCAAAACCAAGAAAAAGTCTCAAAGGCTCCAATGGACCGTGTGATCTAGGCCCAAAGCAAGACCAAACGAAATTCGAATGAAGAGAATAACAATCACCCAAAAATCGTAACGAAACGGTGAACAACCACTAAGAGAATGCGGAGGAGCAATCAGAGGATTGACTGGACTAAAAAAACACCAAAACTCCTAAGGAGGGCTCGACACACAAAGCCACTAGATGCCCTAGGGCTTAAAACGTGAAATCGATGGAGAAAAGCAAACAACCAAAGGACGAAGGCAAATTCCCAGTCAAACAGGACTCCAACACACTCAGGTAGCTGAAAAACCAAAAAGAAATACACTGATCAGACCCAGAGAGCTCAAAACTGAGCAAACCCTAATGCCTCACAGGAGTGGCGCGACTGTGAGGTTGTAACTGGCGCCAGAAAGCAATTGGCGCGGGCAATACAAAAGCAACATGCGCCAATTGGCGTGACTGTCGAGCTAAAAAGCGCGCCAGCTGAGTTCCTCAGCCAAAAATAAAAAAGAACTACTCTAGAAGCAGATCAATGATATCCAAGCAAACCAAGAAGGAAAAACAGCAAAAGAACCCAGCCCAGAAGGCCAACCAAGCAAGGAAAACCACGAAACAATCAAAACGAGACAATCAAAACTAGACGATCCCCAGCGGAGTCACCAAATTGTTGAAGAGGTAAATCCCCTCTACAGACAGAGGCGATCCCTACTAGCACAGAATGGGTCTAGCAACAATCGTCAAATGCTACAGCGCAAGTTCCTAATTGCGAATAAACAGACCAACGATGGAGGCCTACCTGGAGTCCAATGCTATGATTCGTAGAAGAGACAGTGTTCCCGTTCCTCAGCCTCGGCAGATCACGATCCCCACGATCTCCGTGAATGGACACCTGCACATGCAAGAAACAATACGAATACAAGCATAAAATCTAGAATACACAACTATATATCAGTCAGAAAGGATATAACTCATCATTATCATAAGTGAAAAACAGAGTGGAACCATAACCAGTAGTCATTCATTAATAAGCAATCGAAAGAGAGTACAACCAATGTTCTGACGCTGAGGTCTCCTTCCGAGGGGTCTCCAGTCGTACACGTCTCGCAAAGCCTGTGAGGGATGGGACAAGCCTCTCTTAGAGTCTCTCGACGATAGTCTCCTTACTCGAGTTTGGCCTTAAGGGAAGAATGAGGGCTCTTGCAGCATGAAGGCTCTTGGGAATTTGAGAACTTGAAGATTCAAGACTTGGGCACTTCAAGACTAGCTTTCAGTGGCAATGAGCTAGCTTTTATAGATGGAGGAAGGGGAGTTGGGATCCCTATAATTGTGGGATTGGCCCTATCTTCAAGGAAGCTTCCATGAGAGGTGGCAAACCACTTCCCTTTCATGGAACTCCCAGAGCCAAACCTCCCAACTCAAGATAGATAGCAGTTTCTGAGTCTGTTGAAACGAAACTTCCGCCATTCTTATTTAAAAAACACTCCTTAAATTGGCTGGCGCGACTGCGACTCTAGCGCCAGTTGGCGTGGTCTCTTTGTAGGATTTTCCTCATTGGCGCAAAGTTCTGAACTGGATACCCACGCCAGTGCAAAAAGGGATGTTTTTATGGTTTTCTGCAAGGAGATGTCTTTAGGGCAATTGAAGCTCATGTTTAGAGGAATGCAATGATAATGGTTTCAAGGCATGAAATTGCACACAGGTCTCAAAATGGGCCCTCCAATGTGCGGGACGTGGAAAGGTAGGGACGGTGACAAATTACTGTGTAACACAGTCTTGTAAACATTTCTTGTTTTTGAAATGTCGTTACAGGTTTTAGAAAAGCTACCTCTTAAATAAGAGAATGAACAGATTATTATAACTTGAAAAATAACTGTAATAAATCATTCCTTTCACCATGTTTTCTCTATTCTGTTTTGAAGATAGATAAATATATCCAATCGAATCTGGTATTGTTCGACTTAGTTAAGGTGACCGAACCACCCATCTTAGTGTCTGTGCTTAGTTTGTTTATATGGACGAGGTCTCATGGGTAGGGTTTTTTCCAAACCCAAGATCAACAGTCAAAATATTCTCTCGAAGTTTCACTTGAAACTTAACCAGAAGTTTTCCGTTTCTTTTTTCTATACATTATTTATGATTTTTCTCTTTCTTCAAGAAATTCTCAATAAATCAAATAAAAATATAAGAAGGGTAGAGAAGCACAGTTACAATATTTTTCTATAGACAGCCTTCTTTACAGCATTTAAGATATCTATGTATATTTGTACAGTCCTCTTGTCACATTAATAGTTTACAGAATTCTAATAAATATTGTCTATCTATTATTCCCATAATTCCAGAATTATCTAGAAATATTACAGTTTTTTTTTTTTTCTGCTGTGAGCATAACTTCAGTATTGAACATTAACTACACAGGAATCTTGTTACTAATTCCTTGCAGAATTCATGACATAATAAATATTTAGAATCTCCATCTGCAACTAAGAGATCAAACAGAATTTCATAAAGTTTACTTATTTGATTAGAAAATTATAGTTGTGGTCCTCCCAACCTTTAGGAGAGGCGATTACGTCCTTCTCCTACCCCCGTGCTCCAATTTGTAGAAATGTACAGGTTAACAGTGGATTCCTTTTCTGCTACGACCTCAGGACAGTTAGTCCATCCAGCACCAGAAAATTAGTTTCAGGCTTTTCTGAGTGTTTTTCCACTGGTCTCTACCAGCTCTGGAAAAATCCACACTCTTTCCTCCAAACTCCAGCTGAACCCCTGCTCCTCACTAAGATAACCTTTTATCCTCAGAGGAGTAGGTAACTGTTTCCAACTGTCCCCAAACACTTCCAATTCTTGGAAAACATTTTACCATTAGATTTTTATTTACTTTTATCTAGTTTATTTTCCATAACAATGCTATTATTTAAATCAAATAACATAAATTGTCTCATTTATTCCTTTACAAATATATACAAATCACTTAACTAGTTAACCAACTAGTTAGAAGTAAATGTAGCTGTCACGGCAAGGCTTTGAACGAAGCACTCCTACAAGGAGAGCATAAGAACCTAACTTTGAATATGGGAGGAGGGAAGGAAGGAGTGGTCACAGTGGCATTATTAAAGCACTCAATTTTACTTCCAGCTAGTTTTAGTTTTAGTAATATATATGACAGACTCTACTTTTCAGAATGTAAAATCATAACCATTTATTAAGAAATAAAGATATAGTCAAACTATACCCTTTTGGAAGAATTTGAAACTGTAAGCGTAGAAATTCTGTCACATTTATTGGATACAAATCATCCCGAAGCTTTCTTAGATGTAGATGTCTGAATATTTATTTATTTAAGGGGAAGGGAGGCTCTTGAGAACAATTGTTTCGATGGTGAGTCCCTGGCCGAATCCAAAGAGGACTCCCATTTGGGATCCCCCTCCGCTGGTTGAACAACTGTTTTTTTTAGATGCCTTCCTAGTCTCATCCAATATGAAGTGGATGCACGCAATGAACATGTTTCCTGGTTATGTTCTAATATAATATTCTTATAAGTCATTGTATTGCTATTTTCATTGTATTGTTCTCATACCATGAATTAGTTGAGATAATATTATGTTTATTAATACTATAGTTCTATTAATTTTATAGTCCAATACCATGACTTATTATGACAATGCTTATAGTCCAATATCATGATTTATCATACCAATGTTTTGTTTGAATATCATTGGTCAAATACCATGCCTTATCATACCAATGTTTTGTTTGAATATCATGGGTCAAATACCATGCCTTATCATACCAATGCTTTGTTTGAATATCATGGGTCATGAAAATACTCTGTTTGAATATCAAACTCCGAAAATACTCCACGGACTCCGCTTCCAGCTCGTATAAGGTGTTGGAAATGAATCACGCTCTCGGTCGTTGCATCGCTCAACTCTAGAACAATCTAGAGGTGTCTCAGACACACTTCCTTAGAAAACCCTCTAAGAATATATCGACCTGAAAGGATCCATGGGAGATTACGTGGCAGTGCGTCCCACAAAATGTGCCACATGGACTGTGCGAACATGTGTGACGTGAATTGTATAGAAACAAAACAAAATACAAGTGAATTGTTTAATAATGTATACAAACAAAAACACGTGAATTGCAATAGATATTTTCAAATGGAAAGGGTTTATAAACTCATTTTATTTATTAGTAATGATATGTAAATAAATTTGATATGTTATTTTTTAAAAGGTAGTAATTTAAAATGTATTTTTGCGTATAGAAATGAATTATGTGTTTTAAAATAATTTTTAATAATTTAAATTTAATAAATAATATAGTTAGAATTTCTAATTTTAATTTTTTTTAAAATTTATTAAAGGACATTCTTAGAAAAGACAATGGTGAAGGTTTTGACCATTAATTGAAAGTATAATGGAGAATTTCAGTCTCCACAAGATGCAAAGATTGAGGAATTTTGCATGGTCATTGCAAACAATCAACCTAAGGAAAATTCAAGTCTCGCAAAATTTGTTAAGAGACTAGAACATGCTCCAAAGGTGGTAATCCCTCCAACCATCTTGACTAGGAAGGCCCAATATCTTGTGGATTAAGCTTTAATTAGGAAATTCCAAGGGCATTTTTCCGCCACCCCAAAACATAATAAATTTAGGTTTTGCATAATTTCATTCCTCTTTGTAAGGGAAGAATTGATACATTTTTTTTGGCACCAAGTTTTTTATTTTCTATTTTCATTTAAGGAGGACAAGGATTTGGTTTTCAAAATTGAACCTTATTTTTTGGGGTCCTAGGGTTTTTACCTTAATAAATGGACTTTGGATTTAGACCTGAACTTGGATGTCCCTAAAGCGGTCATTACGTGGGTAAACTTGTTTGTATTCCTATGAATCTATGGAACATGGGTGAAATTACAAATTCTCTATGAAAATTTCTGGATATGGAAAATCCTAAGAACAACTTTTCATATGCACAAACATTCATAGAGGTAGACTTGGAGAAAGGCCTCATGTTTCAAATCAAAGTTTCTTTGAATGGATGAACACATCTGCAACCTTTGGACTATGATTATTTACCCTTGAAATGTAGGCATTATCATGAATATGGAAATTTTGTTAGAAATTTCAAAAACAAGAATTTGAAACAAGATGAAACCGGCCAACACGAAAACTAGATGCAAGTTCAAAGAAAGAATCCCTCTAAGCAAGGAGTTCCTACGGCGCCAAAAGAGAATATTTAGGAAAGGAACCAATTCGCAACGATATCAGAGGTTGGAAACCAATCAAAAGTGGAGGAAGGCCAAATTATGGCACAAGGAGAAACAACGGAAAAAAAAAACAAGGAGTCAAGATGAGGTTACTATAACCCTAGAAGAGCCAGTCTTGTATCAGGTGTTGTTAATTAAAAATATGGGTTCAGAATCCTTTCGTGTTCAAGAAACAAAGGATCGGGAGCATTCAAGTGCCCAAAAATGAGGCAGGAAAATAATTTCAGAACTACGATAACTTGAGTATGAAAAAGAAAAATCAAGGGGGACCCAAGGCATGCTTGACAACATGATAGAAAGGGTTAAACAACCAAAGCCAAAGATTCCCTCCAAGACAATCCATGGGGAAAAAGCTAACGGGTAGGTGAAATACAATGCACATTAAAAACGCAGATAATCTCTTGGAATTGCAAAGGGATGAGACGAAAGAAGGAAGAGATCATAGACATTTTGAAACTAGAGCACCCTTCCCTCATGCTAATTCAAGAAATGAAATTGGACGAAAAGGAAGAAATAAGAATTGAGAAGAAAAACTAGATAATCTATGAGGGTGTGGCATGCAATTCCAAAGGAACATCGGGAGGAATTCTTACAATCTGGGACCTATCCAAAATACAACTAATCCAAGATATAATCAATCACAATTATATAATTACCAGAGTACAAATTAGAGAGGTAAATATAGTTATATTTATCCTCAATATGTATGCTCCAGTGTACATTGAAGGAAAACAAGATTGTTGGAATTGTTTATCAAAATATGTAGAAGACAATAACTATCAGAATGTAGTAATAGGAGGGGATATGAACATGATATTAGATTTAAGGAAATAAAAGGAGGAAGGGAGGGCCTAAAACCAATGTGGTACTATATTTAAGGATTAATGGCTTGTTAGGATTGTATATGTAACTCCCAAGAATTGGGAATATACTTTGACTAACAAAAGAGTGGGAAGGGCACATCTCACAACTAGGTTAAACATTATTTTGGTTCAAAGCTCAATTTGTTTAGCAAAATGGGAGATAAATTCAAAGATATTTCTATTATCATTTTTACATCATCACCCAGTCTCTTTTATAATAGAGGAAATAAACAAGGGAGGCCCAATTCCCTTATGGTTTAACCCACTTTGGGTCAAGCGCGAATAATTTATTCTTTTAATAAAATAGGCATGGGTGGAACTTGTTCAAGGGTCACCCTCTTATGTTTGGGAAGAAAAACTCATAGTAACACAAAAAAATTTAAAGGAGTGTGACAAAAATAATTATAAATCGCCCCATAAAGAAAAGAATGAAATATTTAACTTGATGAAATAAAAGAGGGTCAAATTAGAGAGGTGAGATGTAACAAAAGAAGGATTAACAAAAAAACAAAATTTTCAGTCAAAGTTTTTTAAATCTACCAGGAGGAGGAGTATTGTCAAGTGAATTATAGAAGCATGTGGATCATATTAGGGGATCAAAACATAAGATATTTTTGTAGGCACGCTAAGGCACGAGAAATGATAAAAATAGTCACCAAAATCAAAGGGTGTGGCATAAAACCGAGAGAATTCTAGTAGGAGGGGTAGCAAGAATCCAAATGCCATTTCACAAAATATTTACAAAGATTGTGGGGAGGATGCAAAAGAGTAGATAGAGGAAGTTCGGGGAGAATTACCTCCACTAATTCCAGAATGGGATAATGGGAACCTTACGAGAAAAATTGGGGAGAAGTAGATTTGGGAAGTTATACAGTTTTTGGAGAAAGATAAGTCACTAGCATTGGATGGGTACACCATCAATTTCTATAAAGAATGTTGAGAAATTATTAAATCTGATCTCTGATATATGCTTAATGACACTCTTAGAAATGAAAGAGTGGGGCATCCAACAAAATCCTCCTTTTTGGAACTAATTCCTATAGAAAGGAATCACTCCTCATTTGTGAGATTTATACTTATCTCCCTCTATAATAATTCATACAAAATTCTCACAAAGATCATTGCTAAAAGACTAAAGAATACAATGGGCATAATTATATAAAAAAAATCAAGGAGGCTTTATTCAAGGAAGATAGATTTTGGACAATATTATCCTAGTTCAGGAAGCTATACGCTCGAGTCAATAGTGAAAGAAAAAAATAATGCTGATCAAAATTGATATGGTTGACACCTTCGATATTTTAAATCATACATACATGCTTTAAAATTTAGAAGGGTTTGGGTCCTCTCTAGGCTTCGTGAAATGAATTATTACTTTTATAGAGAAACCATGGGTGACACCCCTGATCAATGGCAGGATAGGAGCCTTCTTCCCTGTCACCAAAGGGCTATGGTAAGGCTTCCCTCTCTCCCCTTTTCTTTAAGCAGCGGTGGCAGATACATTAAGAAAGAAGCTAGAAAAGGAAAGACAAAAGGAAATATCCTAGGGGCTATTATTGTGTGAGGGGTGAAGGACATAAACCATATGTAATTAGAATATGATACATTACCAGTAGGTGGAGCCTCCGTGATCATTGCAGAAATATTCAAAACTGTATTAAATGTGTTTTTTTAGCCCTCGAAAAGTCTTACAAATAATGAAAAGTGTCATGTTTATGGATGGAGTGTTAGCACTGTTGTAACATTATCTAGTTTTCATAAGTAAGCATAATTAGTCAAATAATTTTTAAAATGTTAAGGTAGGATATGGATGCAAAAGAATGAATTTTTTTAAATAAAATGTTAGGAAAAATTGATGTTTTATAGGCATCCATATCAACAAAATGGTAGGTGTTAGCTTCTCTAAAAAAAGAAGGAAAAGCAAAATAAAATGTTAGGGAAAAAGAAGGAAAGGAAAGCTTCATTTTAAATTTTTGAAATTTGCACACACTGCTAGTCTAAATGTGCCATAAAAAGAAGAAAGTTTTATATGGTTATTGCGAATATTAACGCGATTCTAAGCATATTTACCCATATCCTAAGTTTTAAAAACAATATGTCATTCCCCTCCATTCATCCCTCTCATTTTTATTTTTCCTAAATTCATACCCCTTTATATCATTCTCGACATTTTATTAAAACAACTCTTGACCCCACCATTCCACCTCATCGCATCCGATGGTTCTACCATATCTCTACACATCTGATGGATCTCATAGCCTTTCAGCCCCACTTCGCGAATCAAGCTTTACTTCCGGTGGGGGGGTGGGGGGGGGAGGTGGGGGGGGTCCAAAGTCAGCAGTAATTCAAAACACCCCACCGATACACGTCAACACCTCAACCTTTCGGATGCCCCAAGAGAAAAACCGAAAACCACTCGACACCCCTCCGAAAGGTTGATTCCTGATACCATTACCACTCACCTCACCGTTGTGCATCTGCCATTCCGTTGCTGCCACCTCATCTATCCATTTATCTCATTCACCCGTTAACTCTGTTATCACACATAAATTTGTAATTTTTTATTAGGGTAACCCATCTAGGTTTCATCTATCTCATAAGGTTGGTCCATGAAATTGATAAAAAATTCATGAAATAAGTCTTTATCCTAATTCTAAAACACTTCATTATTCATGTCATATCAGTCATATCTATCAAGTTTCACTTTAGGTTCACATGCATTGGTTTAAAATTTGTTTTCAGCCACATGTCTGATTTTTCCTCATTCTGTAGCGAATTCTATGCAAAACATGGGATTTTCACTATGAAATAACATGATTATTTCATAGAAAATTTCTTAGATTTATAATTCAGAACATTGTGAAATCATGTTTTTCTGCATAAATGAATGGGATGATGACCTGTCAAGGTTTTAGTGGTTTGGGGTAAGGGTAAGGTCATATAATTGGTTATCATATTCATCCAAGCTTGCAAAAGTGTAAATACCACCTCATCATTTTGTCTCACTTCCCCTTTTTCCTTTTTCATAATTAAAATCTCATGCATTCAAGCCTAACATTTACCTTTATCATCCCTGTGAGCTACTTCTACCACCAGTCCCCCGTGTGTCTCTAATCTAATTTTTGTCAAAGGTAATTGATAAGTTCTATACATAAAAGCAGCTTGTTGTCTCAAAGAAAATTTTACAGGTTTCAAAATAGAAATTGACAAACACTGGTGTTATTGCCTAAATCTACCTCAGGTTGAAAAAGGCAGAGTTCAGGGTAACATCGAACCACGCTCAGTCTGGTAGCTAGCCCTACCAGAACAGGAGAGGGCTCTCTCTGGGTCAATCTCAGCGAAAAGTAATAAATAGGGCTTGATATGACTGAAATAAAAGCTAATTTTAGGCTAGGTATATAAGTGAAGGAGTTTGATTGTGTTTTTGGGGTTTTTTGTTGGATCAAGGGAGAGGCAGTTTTGGGTGTGGGGATTAGCCCTAGTTTTTGCAGAGTTCCAATTGGGGCGAGGAAGGCAAGTGTTTTGATGCTTTAGATTGATTGAATGGATGGATCAGACTGTGAGGAGCTGAAGAGGGCAAGAGGGTCTCAAGATTCCTCCTCAAACAGATGAAAACATGGAAAACTGAACTAAACTTGAAGGTAGAGCAAAGCAAACTATGAATTCTACCTTTATAACTTGTTTGTTCAGTTTAAGAAGAAAGAAGAATGAAAATCGTACACATAAACATCAATGAACTTACAGATACATAGAGGAAAACACCATCAAAACACAGAGCCACAAGGATCCCAAAGAGGGCTGCAAACCCTGGTCTATTCCTTTGCCAAAATTGCAGAATGAATGTACAATGAAGTGTTGAGCAATCCCAAATGTCCAACCCCGAAAATGACTGAGAACATACATCATATAGACAAGCCTAACCCATTACCATGCCTCTAGGGGTCGAGCTCATCATTCTAGGAGCTGTTTCAACCATATCTAAACTAGGAACTAGAAAATAGGCCATGAAACAACTTGCCTCTATATGCTAGGAAACTGATCCATTCACTCACATTTCACCTTTTAGTGAATGAATCTTCTAGAACAAGTAAAAATGTGCCAAAATTACATCATTAACATGAAATTACATCAAATTAGATCAATATTTACATGAAAAAGTGAAACTGGCCAAAACTAGGCGAAATTCTGAGCTATGGAGTGAAAAATAGGCCAAAATCCTCTATGCGCCGCGCCCAAAATCTCTATGCGTAGCACAAGTTTGGAGCTGATTTTTAGGCCCTTCTCGAAGTCCAAATTGAGCTCATGATAGCTCGTTTGAAATCCCTACCTGTCTACTTTCCAACCCAAGTAGAATTTCTAGATTTGGTGTCCATTTTCCCCTCCAAAAGTTCAATCTCCCAACATTGCTTCCCGTGGGTGCAAAAAGTGGCAGAAAGGCCATTTTCAAGGTGTTTTTGACCCTTTAGGCAACCCAGAACTTGATGAAATTCTTAGGACATTCTTGAGAATGCATAAATTTTCATAAAAAATCCAGAAATACCAATTTTTCCTCCAGAGGATCTCCCAATCGTAAGCGCACGCCAAGTGGCGCTACGCGTCGGGCAGAAAAACCTGTTTTGTGACCAAAAAATTCAAAAATGACAAAATTTTCTCCAAATTCCTTGAAATTTGGACTGAAGGTCCCTCATCAAGCGCTATGCTTAGCCAAAGAAGCTTTGGCCAAGATTTGGAGCCTATCATGTTTTTGACGATGTTTCAGTGCCCTCCTTAGCCTTGCTTTCAGGATCTTGATTTTCGCTTTGCAAACATGTGTGCATGCCCAATAGTGATTTTTCATGTGCCTAAGTATATTTTTATTATTGTTCGCCTTCTCCAAACACTTCTCAAGATTAATGTTAACTCTCTCGAGCCAAGTCTCCCTATCGGCCTCAATCTCCCGCTCAATAGGTGTCATCTCGGATGGGCTTCTTCTGGCAGCTCGTCAGTTTTCACGGATGTTTTGCAACTCCATGATCGTCTGATGATCCTCCAACTGCTTGTTGCACTGCTCCAGATAGTTTATGATCCACTGAGCTCTCTGCAACTTGTCATTCAATGTGTCGATCTCAGTTTTCTGCTCCTGAATGATCCCCCTCAGTTTTGAGCTTGGAGAGCTCAAATCCTCATCAAGAAATATGAAATCAGCATCATGGCCTCTTGAAGGGCCCTCCTCCTACATAGGCCTCTTTCCTCTGTCCTGTACCTATACCTATGCTGATGATGACGGCAACGAGACCCCTTTCACCCCGAGTGGAGATAGTACTCATCGGGCTGCTGCAAATCATGCTCTCGTGCCTCTTTGATAAGTAACAAATACTGGCACACCGATGATAGGCTCTGTCTTGGGACCTTCAAACTGATGTGAAGGCTCACCTGCATCATGAAAAATATCTGGAGGAGGCTGAGGGGCTGTGAAGAAGTCACGGGAAATGAAATCTTCCCATGCAATGCCCTGCAATCCAAGCTGATGTACCACAATCATCTTGATGAGCGCATAATGATAAATGATGTTATCCTGCTGCTCTAGAGTCTTCTTCTGCACAAGAGTAGTCATCCTCTCTATGTTTCGGTACATGAAATATGGAATATTCATCATCCTTACTCTCATGAAATGCATCAATAGTCTGATGTGGTATGCATAAAGGCGTGAGAACCGACCCTCACAACTGAAGTACCTGATAATGAGTCTCATCAATGGTGCATAAGATTCCTTCAAGAACCGAAATGGGAATACCCTGCTGAGCTGCCTCACATAGCCAGGCCTGATGTATGGCTCGTAATGTACTCTATCCACCTGCTATCTTTTGTTCCACTCCTCACCTACATTCGGTATTCCTGTTGCCTGAGAAATGGTTTCTGGTGTCAAGGTGAAATTTACACCAGCGAGTGTGACCTGACCATCTTGCAAATGTAAAACAAACAGCCGGGCTAACTCCTGATGATGCTGAGTCTGAGCAACCCTCTCACAGTACTGATAACATGACTGCTCTCAGAAACATGCCATAGCAAGTGGGCAAGCCTGTAACTGAGTCAATGAGGTGGGCTCCTCTCTCACATGTTTGCCTCCTTTACGAGGCCTACTCGGTACATGAAGCTTTGTGGTAGAATCACTGTTTTTCTCATATGATGAATCTGTGTCCGTCATGGTGTTGCAATGTCTATGACAAGTGTATGTTTGATTGGTTGAAATGAGAAATGAATACTTGGTGTTTATTGCCTCCAATTTCCAAATGTATGCCAAGTAGGAAGGGACTGTGGGAAAAAAGGGACAGTGGGTATAGTGGACTATCAAGTGAAATTAGAATGCCATAACAGTCACTTGACTGTGTTTTAGGAATGTGGGGTTTGGGAATTAGGAATTTTGCAAATGATATGGGAGATGGTAGGGTTTAGGGATAGGGATAATATGATTTTAGGAACAAGTGATATGAGTGATTTTATAAGGGAATAGGGAAAAAAGGGAAGGCACTGTATGATGATATGACAGTGGTGGAAACACAGGTGAAAAATGGAATGGGAGGGTTTTTGCACCAAAGTCAAGTTTTAACACCCAAATTTCAAACCCTAAGAGCAGTTTTTGACAAAGATAGGGTTTATATTCTCAACCTACAAACTTTCAAATTCCTCCCTCCAAACAACACCCAACACAAGCTAAAATCAATGGCAAGATTTTTCAAACTTACTTGGAGCAAAAGAGATTGAGTTGTTCTGGTTTTTGATGTAGCAGTGAAGAAATTCTGCTTGGAGGCTCTGTGCACCGCGCACGTTATATGTGTCGCGCAAGAGAAAATTAACACTGTGAATCACGACTGTGTGCGTCGCGACATGTCAATGCGCCGCGACCTTTCTCTTGTGCGCTGCGCAGCACTCCAATACACAGTCTCGGCTTTAAACACAAACTTTTGCTCTTCCACGATTTTGCTTTGGGTCTTTGACAACTTCTTGTTTGCAAATGACATTTGAACGGTGAAAATATCTCTTATAGTCATGGCTTTGATTTTTGTTTTGCAAAAACCCACTTTCTTATGTTTTAGCTTTGGCACTTTTTCAGTTTTAATACAAACTCGATTTTTATTTCCATTTTGACTTTTTGACTGAAATGACGAAACTCTTGTCTATTTTTTGCAGGGATGACTAGCATGTTTTGGAAAAGGCGACCAGGGCCACGCCTGAAGATTTTAACAACTGAAAAACTTGGAAAATATACATGGCAATTTATTACAAAGAACAAAACAACGATTTTTCTTCAAAACAAAGTTTTGAAGAAAAGTCACGATCAAGAAATATGACAATGAAATATTTGAAATGAAAACTTATTTTGAACCTCCCTCTGGCCTGTTGGCATTATTGGACACTTTGAAGACTGAATTTGTGAAACCATAGACCTAATGACTGAAGTGACTCTTCGCCCACCAAAAGACCAAACATTGACTGTCATTGACTGTAAAATGATTTTGATGAACTTCGATGAACAGACCTGAGCTAGCATGTACAAAACACGAGGGACATGAGTGACAAGACCCTTCCGTCAGAAGACCAATGCTCCTAATGGAATGCAGATGATCGAACTGAATGAGACACCTAAAACTAAAATGCAACGAAAGAGAATTTTGATCTCTGACAGAGGGATGAACAGACCGACTCTAACATTGGCTCCAATGGGGATAGTAGCTCTTGGGAGGTGCCAAGAACTACAGATTTCTGGGAGAGTAGGCAGTGCCTTCGTCCATTGGGCTATGGAGTCCATTATTTGACAAATCAACATAAGACTGTTGACTGATTTATTGACTGAGAATCTGACTCAAACTGACTCAACTTTGAAACTAAAATGACTGAGAAAAATCGACTCGACAAACTCAAACCAAAACTGCAATCCATCTTTAGAATTATAGCCTTCACTTCGGGCCCCAAACTGAAGAAAAGATCACAATGCACACTTGCGATGAAACTGAAATAAATGGTATGTACAATGACAATGTGATCAGCAGAAAACATCTTAGAAATGGTACCGCTTGAGTAGCCGACCATTGACCAGCCCTCCTGGACAATCTTCCCCGTTCATCTCCTTCAGAAGAAAAGAGTTCTGACCTCGATATGCTGCAATTTTGAAGGGTCCTTTCCATAGATTTTCTGACTTACCATGCTTACCTTTATCCTCATTTATGGCATCCCATTTCAGCACCACTTCTTCCAGTTGGAATTTTTCCGCCTTTGCTTTCCTGTCGTAGATCTTCTTGACTCTCTCCTGTAGCTTGAATGTGTTTTGAAAAACTTCTTCCCTCGTCTGCTGCAAATGGATCATTTGATTTATTCGTCTCTGCATATGATCTTCTTCACTGCCAGCTTCCTGTAGAATTTTTACCACTGGGACCCTGAGAGAGGTAGGGAACACTGTATCAATTCCATAAAACAACTCAAAGGGGGACATACCAATGGATTTCTTATGACTCACCCGATCAGCCCATAATGCATTAACCAGCTTCTTATGCCAACTCTTCTTGTTTATTTCCAGCAACGTTTTAATGATGTTGACTAAAGATTTGTTCGAAGATTCTGCCAATCCGTTGCCTTGCGGATGATAGGTGGTTGAATGTCCCAAAATGATTTTATACTTGTCACAAAACTCAATCATATTTTTTGATTTGAAAGTTGTTGCGTTATCAGTGATCAACTTATTTGGGCAACCAAAGCGAGACAAAATGTTATTCTCAAGGAAAGAAATGATTACCGAATCCGTAGCTTGCCTGGTGGGAACTGCTTCAATCCATTTTGTGAAATAATCCGTCACTGTTAGGATCCATATATGTTGTCCCGAAGAAGCGGGATGAATTTCGCCAATGAAATCCAAACCCCACTGCTGAAACGGAGCACTCACCTCAATGGGCTTAAACGGCAAAGGCTGTAATTTCTGTCTTCCTTCAAAAATATGACACTCATGAAAACTTTTGACAGTCCTATACACATCAGCAAACAATGTCAGCCAATAGTATCCCGCTCTCAAAATCTTATTGGCTGTTGTTTTCCAAAACAGATGACCACCACAATCTCCTTTGTGAAAATCCTCCATAACCCGCTTTGCTTCTTCTTCCACCTAACAATTCATCAAAACACCCCCGGGATCTTTCCAATAAAGTGAATTATTCAAAACACAAAACTTAGTAGCCTACAATTTCAAAGTTCTACTTTTGTTTCTAGCCATGCCGGGTGGTGGTGACAAATTTTGAAGCACATATACAATATCTGAATACCAAGGAGATGTCACAAAGATTTATGATACCTGAACTGATGAAATTTCCTCATTATCTTCAGACATAGCAACAATAAGATTGATATCCAAAACGTGCAAATTCGATTCAGCCATTAACTTTTCCAACCCTTGTCCTTTGATGAGTTTTGTAGGCTTTATCTCCACATCATACTCCAACAAGGCTGCAATCCATCTGCCCCGTCTCCCTTCCAGATTTGTTTGCACCAAAACATCCTTCACAGCAGCGTTAGGAACATAAGCAATAATATGAGAATGCAGAATATATACTCGGAAATCTTTCAATGCTTTCACAAGAGCAAGAGATTGCTTCTCAATTATGTTATATTTCAGGGTTGCATATCTTATAGTACGGCTGAAAAAAGCAATTGGTTTTTCATGCCCATCTCTTTTCTGCATTAATACTACTGCCATAGTATGTTCCGAAGCAAAAGAGAACAAAATAAAATCCTGAGTGTAATCCTGGCTGATCAAAACCGGAGCTGATGAAAGAACCAACTTCACTAAATTAAAAGACTTTACTGCCTCTTCACTCCACTTTACTACACTATCCTTCTTAAGCATGTATGTAATCTCTCTTAGATTTTCAGCAAGGTTAGGCACAAAACGGCGTAAAAAATTCATCTTACCATTAAAAGAATGAATCTCCTTCTTATTCCGGGGAAGATCAATTTTCTGAATTGCTTCAACTCGAGCTGGGTCAATACAGATGCCATCTTTTGAAATAATGTGACCGAGAATTTTGCCCTCATCCATGGAAAACAAACCTTTCTTCGGATTGAGTGACACACCATACTTTCTACATCGCTGAAAAAAACATTTCAAATGGTAAAGATGTTCTTCATCAGAATTGGAAAATACCGTCAAATCATCAAGATACACAACTAAGAAAACATCTTTCTCATTCGCGAATGCCATATCCATTGCACGCTGAAATGTCGCACCAACATTCTTCAAACCGAAAGGCATTTTGGCGTAATGGAAAGTTCCCCATGGAGTGGTGAACGTTGTTTTGTCTCTATCATCCTCATGGACCAAAATTTGGTTATACCCAGAATAACCATCGAGTAGTGACATACGAGATGCTCCAACTACTCGCTGCAATATGTGATCCATTTTGGGCAGTGGATAATTGTCTTTCAAAGAAACCTTTTTCAAATTCTGAAAATCAATGCACAAACGAATCTCACCTGTCTTTTTGCGAACGAGCACCAAATTGGAAATCCAATCTGAAAATCTTATAGGAACAATGATACCAACCTTGTATAATAGATTCATCTCTTTTTCAATCGAGGGCAGCAATTTCGGATTTATCCTTCTCAACTTCTGCCTGAAGGGCTTCTGATTTGGCTTAATAGGAATGGTGTGCTGAATTATATTGGTATCATACTTCTTTAAATCTGAATAGTCCCAAGCAAAAGCATCAGCAAAAGAAGACACCAAACTCACATATTTTGCTTTTACCTCTGGTGGCAATGATTTGGATAACTTCACCACCTTTGGATTTTCAGCTGTTCCAATGTTCACGTCTTCAAATCCCTTTTCAGTCGGCTGCAAGGTTGGCTTTCTAGCTACGTCATCTTGATCAAAGAGTTCTTCTAAGGGTATCAAACCCTTAGGAATGAAATTATCTTTCAGCTGCAACAATTCCATCTGATTTATTTACACATTAGCCTCACCATCATCATACTCCATGTCAATTGAGGTGTCTTTGAATTTACCTTTGTTCTGCAGAAATTCATCAATCTCATCATCATCTTGAATTACTTGCCAAAGCCTTTGATTATCCGAGACAGTTGGACGATGTTTTACATGGATTTCAAACTTATTACTTAAATTCATTGGGATCTTAAAATTACTAGCTGCCTTAGTAAGAGCATCCACAATACCATTCTGAATGCGAGGGATACAAGTCAAAGTATAGTCTGAAAATAACTTCAATATATCAAGAACATCATTTATATAAGCCCACATCTGAGGATGCTTAGCTTGATACTCACCCTTCACTTGCTTAATTACCAACTCGGACTCGCCATAGACTGCAATTCTCTTAGTATTCAACTTCCTAAGTATTTTCAGACCAGCAATCAAGGCTTCGTATTCTGCCTCATTATTCAAACAATCAAATGCTAACTTGTAAGAACAAGCTCTCACATTACTAGGTACCTTGTTTGGGGAAGAAAAAGGACTACGTACCCAAATTCCGATTCCAGCACCATCACTCCCAACTGCACCATCGAAATCCATAGTCCATAAACCTTCTTCATCTTCTTCCAAGTGGTGAAATTTCGTTTGCTCTGTTATTTCTGCTTGTTGTCACTCAACTTTCTGTTGCTTTTGGGAGGTTGATTGCTCAACGGAACTCTCAAGTTCTTGTCTCTCTTTCATCAAAACTTCTCTGAAATTTTCTGTAATCTCTGGAATGTCCTCTAATTCAACTAACTGACTATCTACATCATTGAAACTATCTGAATACAAAACAAAAGACTCTAAATCTGTATGTACATAATTAATCGGATGATTTACTGGTTTCTCCTTACTGGTGATCATATAATTCATCTTATATTCCCGATATAATCTTCTCATCTGACCGAACACAAGAATGGTAGCATAGGAGAGATCAAGCTGCAATGTTCCCTTCAATTTTGCTCCCCAAGATCTGGAAAGAAGCATGCCAAATCTTGGAGGAATGTCTGCCACAACCACGTCCATCAAAACATTCTTCGCCGGAATCTAATCTAAACTTACCACCAAATCCTTAATAAGCCCAATGCATTTTACTCTACTGGAATCAAAAGAATACAGATCATGATATTTCTAAGTGATTTCCAATCCCAATTTCTCGATAATCGCCTTCGGCATGAGATTGTGAGAAGCTCCAGAATCAAACATGGCATTATGTAATACAAAATCATGCAATCTAAGGCTGATATAAAAAGGCGGCACATCACTATCAGGAGACTCACCATCTAATGCTGGTCCAAATATCAGCTCAGGTTGATCATCTTCCACATTCAGCATATCAGACATTGGATTGAAATTCAAAATTTTCGATACCTGACCCTTGTAGTTGCTATTTCTCATTAACTCAGTCAAAGGAATGGAAACTTTCAACTTAGCAATCTCACTCTCTAAGTTAAAAGCTGAAGTCTTTTCTACCTCTTTGGCTGGAGCATCCTTCTTTTCAGCTTTCTCCCTCGATACAATTGGTTGATTTGATCTTTCATTTGCTGATGGAGACTTACTTGTAGTAGGATCAGCTACATCTTTTCCCTTCTTCTGTGCAATGGGTGTATCATTCTTTGATGTTGAAACTTATTTTCTCTTTTGGATTGGGTTGATAGGCACATCTCTATTTCTAAGTGAATATTTTTTCTACTGGGCAGACAAAGCATTCATATAACCTCTCTGATACTCATCTGACTCTTCTTCAAGAGTTGTCTCATTTGCCAAGATAAAATCCTCATTGCTTTGTTCAGCTGGACTTTCTGCATACTCCTCATCTTCAGTGATAAAGGTTGGCATGTCATCAGGTGTAAAAAAGTGATTTTATTCTCCAATTACATTGTCTTCATCATCTGATTTGGGACCAACGAAATTCTGTTGTAAAGGAGTTTTTACCTACTATTGTGGCGATGGTTCTTGTGCTCGCTGCTATCGTTGTTTGATCCTGAATTAAGGTTGCTGCTGTCCACGGAAGTTGGGATTTATGATCTGCATTTTGGGCTTATCAAGCATCATTATTTCAAACATATTCTCCACTTTGCGAAGTAGTTGATCTGAAGTAGAAGCTTCTTCATTTATCATGATTTTCTTCTTTGCTTTCAATCTAGCTCTCTTGTCATTCAAATTCGCTTCCACACTCACCGCAATTTTCTGCATATCCTCCAAAGTGGGCGGATCTCCTTCCCATAATGAATAGGCCATGTCCGGATCAAAACCATCTAGAAACTTAAGCAAAGATGACTTCTTAGATGGCCTCAAATCATTAGGAATTTCATTATAAACCGCATTAAATCTAATAATATAGTCTTGGACAGACTCACCAGCATTTCGCTTGATCTTGGTATATTCAGAAGTGATTTGAAGAGGATATTTCTTTACTTCCCACCAGTCTAAAAATTGTCTCTGTAGCTCAGCCAATGTAGCAATACTTCTAGGCTGCAAAGCTCTAAACCACTTACGTACTTCACCTCCGAAAGTTTGCACAAACAATCTCATAGTCACATTTTCTTCATCAATTTCAAGAAGATCAAAGAAGTATGCCATTTTATCAATATGCTGCTGAGCAGGAACACTCTGAGGAGTACCATCAAACAATGGGATCTTACTTTGATAATCTGCGGGCATAGCATCCAAGTTTGGAGGCAGGACAAGGGGTGAAAATCTAGCGGCCATTGCTCTTGGTGGATTTATAATTTGTCTTGGAGAAACAGGAGGATGGAGGAGAAACTACTACAGATTTTTTATCAGAATTAGATGGTTGCACGGGAATAGTAGGAATGAAAGGAGGTTAGGTATGAACTTGTGAATCAGAAGTAACTACTGATGGACCAAGAGTTTCAGAAGAAGATTCGATAAACTCAGGAATATTTGTTGCCACAATTGAGTTTTGAATGTTCAAGATGTAACTATCAATGGATCTATTAGCTTGTTCAATCTCAAGATACTTGATAAACTCAGGATTTATGATAGTAGAACCAATAGCACTTTCGGATTTAGTTTCAAACAATGACAACTCAAATTGATCATCAAACTCAATATCTTCAAGGAATTCAAATACGGTAGGGCATGAATGAGATTTGAACAGAGGGATCACGGGACTTTCTCGATGAAGGATTCTTGAAATCAGATTAGGATTCTCATACACTGGAGGTGGATCGGGATCCGAATTTGCTCTAGAATTTCTTCTGGAAGCCAGTGTGTTGGATTAATTTCCAAGATCAAAGGGACAAAACTAGCTTGTTTAGCCTATCAAATTCTAGACTCATCACCCAAAAGTCCAGAAAAATCTGATATACTGGGGTAATTTACAAGTCAAGTGTCACGTTCACAAGCTAGACCGGATATTGACTGAATCATCGTTTATCTACTTTCGCTGATGCAAAGCAAAAGTGTTTCGAAGGCTTCCTGGCATAACTTCAGGCTCCTTCTGTAGCTTATAAAACAAGTAACACCAACAAGAAAACCATTTTCTTCCCCAGTATAGTCGCCACTATTTTATTGCCTAAATCTACCTCAGGCTGAAAAAGGTAGAGTTCAAGGTAACATCAAACCACGCTCAGTCTGGTAGCTAGCCCTACCAGAACAGGAGAGGGCTCTCTCTGGGTCAATCTCAGCGAAAAGTAATCAATAGGGCTTGATATGACTGAAATAAAAGCTAATTTTAGGCTAGGTATATAAGTGAAGGATTTTGATTGTGTTTTTGGGGTTTTTTGTTGGATCAAGGGAGATGTAGTTTTGGGTGCGGAGATTATGCCTAGTTTTTGCAGAGTTCTGATTGGGGCGAGGAAGGAAAATGTTTTGATGCTTTAGATTGATTGAATGGATGGATCAGACTGGTGAGGAGATGAAGAGGGAAAGAGGGTCTCAATATTCCTTCTCAAACAGATGAAAACATGGAAAAATGAACCAAACTTGAAGGCAAAGAAAAGCAAACTATGAATTCTACCTTTATAACTTGTTTGTTTAGTTTAAGAAGAAAGAATAATGAAAATGGTACACATAAAAATCAGTGAACTTACAGATACATATAGGAAAACACCATCAAAACATAGAGCCACAAGGATCCCAAAGAGGGCTGCAAACCCTGGTCTATTCCTTTGCCAAAATTGCAGAATGAATGTACAATGAAGTGCTGAGCAATCCCAAATGTCCAACCCTGAAAATGACTGAGAACATACATCATATAGAAAATCCTAACCCATTCCCATGCCTCTAGGGGTCAAGCTCATCATTCTAGGAGCTGTTTCAACCATATCTAAACTAGGAACTAGAAAATAGGCCATGAAACAACTTGCCTCTATATGCTAGGAAACTGATCCATTCACTCACATTTCACCTTTTAGTGAATGAATCTTCTAGAACAATTAAAAATGTGCCAAAATTACATCATGAACATTAAATTACATCAAAGTAGATCAATAGTTACATGAAAAATTGAGCGGCAAAACTTTCCTAGTTAGAAATTAAAGTTTGTGGAGATGAAAAAATAGGCAAAAATCCTCTGTCATCAACAGTGAATCTCATAAACAAAACAAAGACGATGGTGCAGAGCCAAAGTCCAAATTGAGCTCATGATAGCTCGTTGGAAATCTCTACCTGTCGACTTTCCAACCCAAGTAGAATTTCTAGATTTGGTTGCCATTTTCCCTCCAAAAGTTCAATCTCCCAACACTGCTTCCTGTGGGTGCAAAAAGTGGCAGAAAGGCCATTTTTAGGGTGTTTTTGACCCTTTAGGCAACCCAGAACCTGATGAAATTCTTAGGCCATTCCTAAGCATGCATAAATTTTCATAAAAAATCCAAGCCACCAATTTTTCCTCCAAAGGATCTCAGTCGTAAGCGTACAGAGTGGCGCCTAACGTGCCGAGCGGCTTGTTTTGTGACCAAAAAATTCAAAATTGACAAAAAAAATTCCAAATTCCTTGAAATTTGAGCTGTAGGTCCCTGATCAAATGCTATGCTCATCCAAAGAAGCTTCGGCCAAGATTTGGAGCCTATCATGTCTTTTTCGACGCTTCAGTGCCCTCCTTAGCCTCGCTTTCAGGATCTTGATCTTCGCTTTGCAAACATGTGTGCGTGCCCAATAGTGATTCTTCATGTGTCTAAGCATGTTTTTCTCCTTATTCGCCTTCTCCAATAGCTTCTCAAGATGGATTTTGACTCTCTCAAGCCAAGTCTCCCTATTGGCCTCAATCTCCCGCTCAATAGGTGTCATCTCGGATGGGCTTCTTCGGGCAGCTTGTCGGTTCTCACGGATGTTTTGCAACTCCATGATCGTCTGCTGATCCTACAATTTCTTGTTGCGCTACTCCAGATATTTTATGATCCACTGAGCTCTCTGCAACTTGTCATTCAATGTGTCGATCTCATTTTTCTGCTCTTGAATGATCTCCCTCAGTTTTGAGCTTGGAGAGCTCAAATCCTCATCAAGCAATATGAAATCAATATCATGGCCTTCTGAAGGGCCCTCCTCCTGCATAGGCCTCTTTCCTCTGTGCGTGTTCATGTTTGATAGCGATAACCATGGAGACATATTGGGTGGGGACAGCCCCTGCAATCGAGCCGGCGTGAGCAGGCACCGTGCCCGTCAGCAGAATCAGCACACAGACAGTAAGCTCATGGTGAAACCTTCAGACAGTGAAGGATCATTTATCATGGACGTCATTTGGGCCCGAAAGCTGGAGACAAAACAGGAGGATGTTTGAGCAAAGGGATGTGGGATAATAAGTGGGACATAATGATAAATGCTGTTGTACTGCTGCTCAGGAGTCTTCTTCTGCACAAGAGTAGTCATCCTCTCTATGTTTTGGCACATGAAATATGGTATGTTCATCATCCTCAATCTCATGAAATGCATCAATATTATGATGTGGTATGCATATAGACATGAGAAACGACCCTCACAACTGAAGTATAGGATAATGAGTCTCATCAATGGTGCATAGGATTCCTTTAGGAACCGGAATGGGAATACCCTGCTGAGCTGCCTCACATAGCCAGCCCTGATGTATGGCTCGTAATGTACTCTATCCACCTGCTGTCTCTTGTTCCACTCCTCACCTACATTCGGTATTCCTGTTGCCTGAGAAATGGTTTCTGGTGTCAAGGTGAAATTTACACCAGCGAGAGTAACATGACCATCACGCAAATGTAAAACAAACAACCGGGCTAACTCCTGATGATGCTGAGTCTGAGCAACCCTCTCACAGTACTGATAACATGACTGCTCTCAGAAACATGCCATAGAAAGTGGGAAAGCATGTAACTGAGTCAATGAGGTGGGCTCCTCTCTCACATGTTTGCCTCCTTTACGAGGCCTTCTCGGTACATGAAGCTCTGTGGTAGAATCACTGTTTTTCTCATATGATGAATCTGTGTCCGTCATGGTGTTGCAATGTGTATGACAAGTGTATGTTTGATTGGTTGAAAATGAGAAATGAAGACTTGGTGTTTATTGCCTCCAATTTCCAAATGTATGCCAAGTAGGAAGGGACTGTGGGAAAAAAGGGACAGTGGGTAGAGTGGACTGTCAAGTGAAATTAGAATGCCATAACAGTCACTTGACTGTGTTTTAGGAATGTGGGGTTTGGGAATTAGGAATTTTGAAAATGATATGGGAGATGGTAGGGTTTAGGGATAGGGATAATATGATTTTAGGAACAAGTGATATGAGTGATTTTATAAGGGAATAGGGAAAAAAGGGAAGGCACTGTATGATGATATGACAGTGGTGGAAACACAGGTGAAAAATGGAATGGGAGGGTTTTGGCACCAAAGTCAAGTTTTAACGCCCAAATTTCAAACCCTAAGAGCAGTTTTTGACAAAGATAAGGTTTATATTCTCAACCTCCAAACTTTCAAATTCCTCCCTCCAAACAACACCCAACACAAGCTAAAATCAATGGCAAGAGTTTTCAAACTTACTTGGAGCAAAAGAGATTGAGTTGTTCTGGTTTTTGATGTAGAAGTGACGAAATTTTACTTGGAGACTCAGTGCGCCACGCACGTTATATGTGTCGCGCAAGAGAAAATTAACACTGTGAATCACAACTGTGTGCGTCGCGACATGTCAATGCGCCGCGACCTTTCCCCTGTGCACCACGCAGCACTCCTATACACAGTCTTGGCTTTAAACACAAACTTTTTCTCTTCCACGATTTTGCTTTGGGTCTTTGACAACTTCTTGTTTGCAAATGACATTTGAATGGTGAAAATATCTCTTATAGTCATGGCTTTGATTTTTGTTTTGCAAAAACCCACTTTCTTATGTTTTAGCTTTGGCACTTTTTTCACTTTTAATACAAACTCTGTTTTTATTTCCATTTTGACTTTTTGACTGAAATGACGAAACTCTTGTCTATTTTTTGCAGGGATTACTGGCATGTTTTTGAAAAGGCGACCAGGGCCGCGCCTAAATATTTTAACAACTGAAAAACTTGGAAAATATACATGGCAATTTATTACAAAGAAAAAAACAACGATTTTTCTTCAAAACAGAGTTTTGAAGAAAAGTCACGATCAAGCAATATGACAATGAAATATTTGAAATGAAAAATTATTTTGAACCTCCCTCTGGCCTGCTAGCATTATTTTACACTTTGAAGACTGAATTCGCGAAACCCTAGACCTAATGACTGAAGTGACTCTTTTCCCACCAAAATACCAAACATTGACTGTCATTGACTGTAAAATGATTTTGATGAACTTCGATGAATAGACCTGAGCCAGCAGGTACAAAACACGAGGGACATGAGTGACAAGACCCTTTCGTCAGAAGACCGATGCTCCTAATGGAATGTAGATGATCGAACTGAATGAGACACCTAAAAGTGAAATGCAACGAAAGAGAATTTTGATCTCTGACGGAGGGATGAACAAGGCAGAGCTGCAACAACTAGTACTTGGAGGCACATTAAAAGCCTAAAAGGGTGGTAGCATGGTCGAGTATGAACCTATGGACCTAAAATTGGTCATGGAAGACCCTAGTGTTGCATAGGATTTCATCAAATATGGTTACATGCATTTCTGCTAAAAGAATTTGAGGATTTCTATGTTTTTTTATTGTTTGAGCAGTCAACTTGAAGAGCAGTTTCTAGGAAAACAGAGGAGAAATATAGAAAAATGAGAGAGGTTATTTTCAATAACAGAAAAAGGAACAAAAACCTCTTTCACTTTTATCATAGGTTCTTCCAATTTGGATATTTGAAGAGGTCTTTGGACGTTATTTTACGAGTGCGTTTTCTGCCTCTTTTAGACATGTTCTTATAATGTAGTTTCCCGAAAACTGGAGATGGTTTTAAAACAACCAATAGAGGTTTTTATTCAATAAGATTACAAAAACCTTCTCCCGTTTTTCAAATTCTATCAAGGAGGGAGAGATTGGACCTCATCTCTCAGCCTAATTTTTCAGAAAAACAATGATTTTTATTGGTAGATGAACTTGCTGAAGGTGAGAAAGTTGTTTCTTGAGGAGGATAAGAGGTATTTTGAAACAAAATTTTCCTTATCATGCTTCATCCTATCATCTCACACAACCATGGACATTATTGGAGGTGGAAATTGAAAATTTCAAAATATGTTGTCAAACTAGGTGTTTTTGCAGTGCCTTCCAGGCTTAAAGCTCAAAATGCGCTGCAGAATTTCTGTAGGATGTTTTTTACTTAAAAAATCATTTTGATGGAGATCCAAGGAGGGAAAAGATTTTTATTTAGCTCATTAGCCCCAAGGAAGATCCTCCAACAGTAAGAAAGGTCAAAGGTTATGCAAAAGGTGGATTTTGGAGTTTGCTACGAAATGAGCGCTACGAAATTTTCTGTACATGACTGTTTTAGCAGTCAACTTCAAGTTTGATTTCTGACCAAATAAAAAAAGTATTTTGGAAATATGAAGGAGGTTTTTCTTCAGCACATGCACAACTACAAAAACCTCTCTTAGTTTCTGCAAATCCATCAGGTTTTGGAAATTATACACTCATCTTTGAAGCCTATTTTTCAAAATTTTCACTAACTAGATTTATGAAAAAATTGTAAAATTCGACTTGGAGGAGGTCCAGCTCAACATCCACATGGCATAATGACACATCAGCACTCCAGTACACTCATAAAATTAGTTGGTTGCAGTTGATAAGGGTTATTAAATGGATTTGTTGAATTATTTAATGAAAGAAGAGTCATTTTTGTATTCAAACTCTGCAAAACAGAAATATTCCTAGGAAGTCGCCAAGTGATGTAATCATATTTGAAATAGGTCTCTGAGGTGGGAATTCGAAGTTAGCAAGGTGGAAAATCATTTGTATGAGTCCTCACTCTATAAATGAGATAGTTTTAGAGTTAGAAGGGGTTGGAGAATATTGTGTCACGCTATTACTTTTGTAAAAAGTTTTCATATTCAGTAATATACAGTGGATATTTTGCCTTCTTCACCTGAGATTCGAATGATGTTTCAATGAGTCTATGTTTATATGTTTCATGTTTTATATATATCTGCAGTATGTTTATGTCTAATTACTCAGAATTCATGGAAACCGTGCTCTGACTTCCTTTAGATATTGAACTGCTGCTATTTCCTATGTATGTGTGTTATCTCTTCATTAAAATGTTCACTTGCCTCAACTTCCACAAGAAGGGTTATGTTCATTGAATTTCTTGATGTTGACTCCATTAGCCCAATGGTAGCAAATCCTCTATATTTTCAACCTACAATTAATTAAAATCAAATCATTGTCATAGAGTTAGCCATCTAATAGAGTTTTCATTAAAAAATCACAAGTTACCTTAAGAGAGCCCTCTCAAACTGAAGAGGCTAATCTTCAGTCAAAAGTTGGTTGAAATAGTTACTCTACGTTGTCTAGTGGAGCAGCCCATTTGTATCAATTTAGTGATAACATTTTGGCGTCATTGTCGGGGAACGAAGGTGTAAATTTTCCCTGGGAAGAACAACAAAGTTTCAGTTCTAAGGTCTGAGAGAAGTAGACACTTAGGCACATACTGGCTGTATTTATGCTCTGATAATTCCACACATCAAATAATCAATTGGAAGGTGACTCCACTGCTTGAAGATCAGTAGTTTGATGATGTTCCAAGATGAGTTCCATTGCAAGAAATAATGTCAAGTATGCCCCTATGAATCGGTCTCACATCCTTGGTTCTCCAAATCCTATGCCAAAGGTCAATTGGTTAACTTATCTTCCCATATTTAAATACAAAAAGAAAGACAATGTTGCTCTTCACTTGGTTAGATTCCATATGCATGTACGCGGACTTAAGGTTCAATTTCTTGAGGATTGTCTCATGAAGATGTTTATGGTCACTTTAGAGGGAAAATCATGGTCTTAGTACGAAAGCCTGCCAAATGGTTCCTTACATTCTCTTGTTGATTTCCATGTTGCATTTTATGAGATGCATAAAGAATGTCATTCATCCTTATTGCTGGTGAAAGATTGTTGTAAACATTTTGTGAGTTTTATTGAATACTTGGAGAATTGTTATGAAGATGATGAGTTCATGGAAGAGAAAATTTTAGGGGCCCTTCATGACAATCTCTTTCATCACCAAGAAGAAAGGGTAGCCTCTCTCTTGGATGAAAATGAAACCTAGCAAGAGTTTATTTATGACAATCATGTTACACCCTCTAAGTTTGATGAACAGTTGCAGCAGACTTATCAATCTTTTGATCATCAGGAATATGAGAATCATTTCAAACAACGGGAGAAAATACTGGAAGATAATTGCTATAATCCTCAAGTGAAGGAAGAAATTAATTCTTCATGTCATTCCTTGCATTAGCTTACAGCAAATGAAGAAATTTTTTAAAAACAAATTTTAGACAATCAGATGGGTATGCTTGTTGAATCATATGAAGAGTTACCTTTAGAAATTCCTGTAGTACATGATGAGGCAATTCCTTTTGAAAGTGTCCAAGAATACTTCAAATATTTCTTCGTTTCAAATGGAAACAATGATCAACAGATTGTTGCTTTTTTATTTGAGAATGTTCACAAGAGTTATAATGAAAATTTTGAACAAGAAACAACATCAAAGGATCATACTTACTATTATTTTCTTACTTGTCAACAAGAACTATTTATGCATACTCTCAAAGATCCTTTCGCAGCTTTGCTAGAATATTCAATAGAAATCAATTTCATAATGATCATCAGCTATGTAGACAAATTTAGATGGTGGAACAAGTTATCATATGTCAGGAATGGCTTCGTGATCACAGAAGTGGAATGCCTGTTCCAATCTAGTACCCAACTTCTTGATTGGCTTCATTGGAAGTGTGAGATCACTTGATTCGGCTTTTAATGCTGAGCAAGTAGAGTAGGATCATTTGTATATAAATAAGCTTGAGGATCAAGCATTTTGTCAGTTTCAATTTTAAAATCAACATGTGTACTTTCAGTTCTTTAGCAGTTATTGGTTTTTCAGTGCTGAGGTTACAAGTCATAGCAGGTTGCAAGTTTTCATTTTGAAGATGAAAGCTGACCCAATAGAGGAGCACGGGGCACACCATCCCCGGTGGAGCCTTTGTTATCACCATAAATTTTTAATTTTTGATTAGGGTCACTCATCTGAGTTTCATTTGTCTCATAAGGTTGGTCCATGAAATTGATGAAAATTCATGAAATAAGTATTTATCCTAAGTCCAAAACACTTCATTAGTCATGTCATCTCAGTCATATCTATCAAGTTTCACTTTAGGTTCACATGTATTGGCTTCAAATTCATTTTTAGCCACATGTCTGATTTTTCCTAATTCCACGGCGAATTCTATGCAAAACAGGGGATTTTCTCTACGAAATCACTTGATCATTTCGTAGCAAACTTCTCAAATTTATAACTGAGAACGTTGTGAAATCATGTTTTTTTGCATAAATGAATGGGATGATGAATAATCAAGGTTTTAGTGGTTTAGGGTAAGGGGAAGGTCATATAATTGGTTATCATAGTCATCCAAGCATGCAAAAGTGTAAATACCACCTCATCATTTTGTCTCAATTCCACTTTTTCCTTTTTCATAATTAAAATCTCATGCATTCAAGCTTAAAATTTACCTTTATCATCCCTAGGAGATACTTCTGCCACCAGTCCCCTATGTGTCTCTAATCGCATTGTTGTCAAAGGTAATTGATAAGTTCTGTCCATAGAAGCATCTTGTTGTCTCAAAGAAAATTTTATAGGTGTCAAAACAGAAATTGACCAACACTAGTACTTGAAGGCATGAATTCCTATAAAAAGCCTAAAAAGGGTGGCAGCATGGTCAAGTATGAACCTATGGACCTAAAATTGGTCATGTAAGACCCTATTGTTGTATAAGATTTCGTCAAATATGGTTACATGAATTTCTGCTAGAAGAAACATAGGAATTTCTGTGTTTTTTTATTGTTTGAGCAATCAACTTCAAGAGACTTTACAGGGAAATCAGAAAGGAATTATAAAAATAAAAGAGATTTTATTTTCCATCACATATTAAGGAACATTAACCTCTTTCACTTTTCTCACAGGTGCTGCCAATTTGGAGATTTGAAGAGGTCTTTGGGCGTTATTTTTAGAGTGTGTTTTCTGCCTGTTTTAGACTTGTTTTTATAATGCATATTCCCGACAACTGGAGATGTTTTTAAAAAAACCCAAGAGAGGTTTTTCTTCGTGATGAGAATATTTACAAAAACCTTCTCTCGTTTTGGAAAATATATCAAGGAGTGAAATATAGGAGCTCATCTCTCATCCACATATTTTTCGGGAGAAGGAAAAAAAAGAAAGTCATTTTTATTGGTAGATGAACTTGCTTTAATTGAAAATTTTGTTTCTTGAGGAGGATAAGAGGTATTTTGAAACCAAATTTTCCTTATCATGCTTCATCTTATCATCTACTGTTGGAACACCTAATCCTACATGGGTAGGTGTGGAATGCGAAAAGTCACAATGGAGTCCAAGTGACCTTGGAATGTGAAACCAAGAGTCACACCATTGACTATAAATGTACACCTTTGTATAATGGAAAAAATGAGCTACACGCTTATCCTTAATTGTGTTGATTTTCTTGGTATATGTGTGTTTTTATCTTTCCCCACACCATGTGTGTGTGTTTAACATGGTATCAGAGCTCTGGGTTTAGAAGTCCCATTAAGCTTGTGAATAGCACTGGCCTGTGTTGCATTATGTATTTTCTGCTCATTCTCTATTCAGGTCGAAAATCCTAGTGTTTTTGGTTCCTCTATATATTGTAAATACTAGTGGCATATAGTTCTGAAAATCAATTCAAAACGTTCCCTGCTCTATCCTCTTTTCCCCAACATTCTGTCCCTCGTGTTGTTATGCACTCATTTTTCATTGTAAGACTACGCATTGTGAGCAATCACCATATTTGAAGGAAGGAACAGAAGAGTGATATTTTGCTAGCAAACAAGGGAGAGATTGAGCAATTCCTTCCCAGGAAGCGAATCTCACCACCATTGCTCAAATAGTCATTATACAATCCTGTAAAATGCAATCACCCTAGAACAAGACAAGCTTGTTGTGCAATGACTCTATAGTGGAGTAGACCATGAAAAATTGGCCAAGCGAGAGGAGTTGAACCATCGTGAAGTAGTTCGGAAGCTAAACCATCACGACATGATTTTTTGAATTAGGAGGCTGTGAGGACGTGACTGTTTCACCAGGTGAATGGGATTTTTCAATCAGCATTTGTTGTTGGTGAAGCATGAGTTTATTTTTGTGTCGCATTGAGTTCTGTGCATTTTGAAGGTTGTGCTTTATGTGTTTGATCCATTCTCTGTGTTGAGTTTTGAATGTCGTGGACTATGGTTAAAAATCTATGCGTTGAATGCTGCCTGTGTGTACTCTGGTCAAAGGATTGAGGCGGACTGATTGTGGGATATCATTCATCCCCATTTGTGTTGTTGTGTACTGGACTGCGCATCGTGACTACGTACTGGACATGATCAAAGTTTTGTTGAGTTCTTTGAATCTATGAATACAACGTTGAATGGTGCCCTTTACATGTGCATTGACAAAATTGAAGATTGAAATCTTGGCATGCGATGAAGATTTATATGTTGGTTATACGTTGAAGTTAAATATAGTGTTAAATTTATAGACCCTTTGGAGGAATTTAGTACGCAAGCGTGAGGGAGGTGGAGCGTCATGGAGTTTGGAGAAGCGAAAGGAACATAGTCGTAACCTTTCATCTCTGCTGAAATCTGTGGTATGTTTTTGTTGGATATTACATTTTGCGTTTGAAAAAATTCTTTGAAGACCATGCGTTGCATGACCGTGCATACAATTATTTGTTTTGTGCGCCATTATATGCGTTGGTAAATATTATTGAATTCCATATTAAATTGCCATATTTTGTTGAATTTTGGATAAGTACGTTGAGCCGTGATGTATAATATATGATGGGCATATATAAATCATATATTAAGGTGCTTTGATTTGGATACAAAAAAAAAAATAGGTGGAATATCTTGTTTTGGAGGTTGCTAACAAATTCTGGGTAGGCCGTGACAATTATTAGTGCTGGTCTGTTGAAATTGTATTGGGACGAACTACTGGTAATGTATTGCTGAAGAAAAAAACTGATACACAGAGGAGGATTGCCTCGAGCAGGTCACAGACTTGGATGTTTTGTCCATCATTTTTTGACTTGCGTCGACCAAATCCCACAGAAAAATAAGTGGCACGATATACATCAGTTTGGGTTTGTAAATTCTGAATTTACATTGCTGGTCACACTCCATCTTCAACTAATATTGTGGAAGCTATTATTGAGGAAAAAGTCCCAGGTTCCTCTATTTCATTAATTCTCTGTGTATTTATATTGAATGTAAGGGAACTGCTCTAGTTTGTTTCCATTTCCATTGCTAGTCTTGAGGGCGTGGTTATTATCTTCAATACAACATTGAAGAAAAAGTCGAGATAGTTTCATCTTGCAAAAATTGTGTGGCATTTCTCTAACTGTGCGCCCTGCCTAACTGTCAAACCCGCATTTGTCTGCCACATTTGTTAGCATTGAAGTCAATCACTTTTTCCCTTGCTTGGACATGGTTTTCACAGAGTCATTATTGATGGGATTTTCAGGGATTTGCTTTGAGAGCATTGGTGTTTAGATAAAAGATCACAATATTATTTTTCTTGGGATTTTGCAGTAGCTGTGATAGACATTTTATTGTTGTCATTTGGATTGAAATTGTGCTCTCACACCATCTGCTACATCTTGTGACATTTTAGCATTGTTATGTAACAAACCATTGAAAGGATAGAATTCGGAAAAAAAAAATAAAAAAAAATGGATCTTTGAAGTCATTTGTAATAAAGTTGAATCACATGATAAACGGGTGAATTTTCGGTTGAAGCCGACACCCTTTATCTTTTGTGCCTAAGTTGTTAAAATGGATAATATCAATGAGGCATTAGAGTTTTTGAATAACCTCATTCATTCCAATGTTGATGATATGATAAAAATGAGCAAGGATGCTCTTTGTAACATTCAAAGTTGTTTGTAGATGCCTGTGAGAAAAGTTGAGTTTTTGTAGTTGGAAACTACGACTTCAAAAAGATGAACTTGACGAAAAGAGTCACCAAATTGAACACATTTGCAGTTCGGAAGATTGTGAAGGACTCTCATCGGAGAAAAGAAGATAAATTTCTTGTTTATTTACATGCGAGATCTTGCTGACTCAACCTCACTTCTCCAAGCCCATCATCGGACCTTGGGGAAACTTGTCTGGCAAGCACGTGGTCTTGGATATGAAAAGGGATGTGACCTTTCATATTCGGACTTCTAGTATCATATTTTAGAGTGTAGTTCTTGTATGGTAGTTCACCTACGGTATTTCAGGTCTGCTCCACTTCCCACAACCCGGATTGTAAAATGCCAGCCATAACGATCGAGTTGGCCATATGAAAAATCATTGTTTTGATCTTCATCCATACGTACTTGTGGGCAGCACACTCATTATTTAGACATATGTGAGAAACAAGCCTCCTGCAAGAACAAAGATTCATCTTGGATGGATTGCTTCTTGGCAATGGGCATCAACAGCCAAGAAGATGTTTAAGTCGCATGTCAGAACATGTTCACGGATATTGAACAAACTTGCAGTGGAGTTTTCGCCATCATCTCACCTTGTCACTAACAGGGGGGAAAATGGTGTTCATCTACAAACTTCGATGTCAGATCAAGCGAGCCTGAGCCACAATCTCTCATTTCATGTTCAGAGTTGTAGCCAGAGACACAGCAGTTCAAGCGAGCCTGAGCCACAATTCGTCATTCCAGATTCAGAGATGTAGCCAGAGACACAGATGCCCATGAGCATGCCTTTGGTTGGTGGACAACCTTAAACCATCATCTTTGGTTGGTGGATAACCTAAAACCATCACAAGTAGTAGACCTCCCTTCTTTTAGGTCGAAGGTCTCCCTTTCATATATGAGGAACACTTCCTCTAGCAGAAGCCTTCAGCTTAGCAGCCTTCAGCTTCTTGCCAGCTTTGGTTGAGTTCCAGCAAATGCTTCAAAGCATTCCAGAGTTGTTGGTAATCCTAAAACCATCACAGGTAGTAGACCTCCCTTCTTTTAGGTTGAAGGTCTCCCTTTTTTATGAGGGACAATTCCTCTAGCAGAAGCCTTCAGCTTCTTGCCAGTTTTGGAAGAGTTCCGGGAACTGCAACAAGTTTTGCATTCCAGTGTTGGTGGTCATCCTTAAACCACCTCTTTTATCCAACATTTCAGAGAATTGATTCAGCCCAAGTGCTGCCATGCATACTTTGCAGATTTGTATTACAACTCTTTTCTTGGACTCACACATACCCCTTCGGATTAAGGGGGGATGTTGGAACACCTAATCCTACATGGGTAGGTGTGGAATGAGAAAAGTCACAATGGAGTCCAAGTGACCTTGGAATATGAAACCAAGAGTCACACCATTGTACTATAAATGTACACCTTTGTATAATGGAAAAAATGAGCTACACGCTTATCCTTCATTGTGTTGAGTTTCTTGGTATATCTGTGTGTTTATCTTTCCCCACACCATTTGTGTGTGTTTAACAATCTCACATAGCCATGGACATTATTGGAGGTGGAAATTGAAAATTTCAAAATATGTTGTCAAACTAGGTGTTTTCGCAACACCTTGCAGGCTTAAAGCTCAAAATGCGCTGCAAAATTTCTATAGGATGTTTTTTGCTTAAAAAATCATTTTGATGGAGATCCAAGGAGGGAAAAGATTTTTATTTAGCTCATTAGCCTCAAGAAAGATCCTCCAATAGTTATAAAGGTCAAATGTTATGCAAAAGGTGGATTTTGGAGTTTGCTACGAAATGAGCGCTACGAAATATTTTGTGCATGATTTTTTTAGAAGTCAACTTCAATTTTGATTTATGACCAAATGAAAATTTATTTTGGAAATATGAAAGAGGTTTTTGTTCAGCGCAGGCCCATATACAACAATCTCTCTCATTATCTGCAAATCCATCAAGGTTTGGAAATTATACACTCATCTTTGAGCCTATTTTTCATAATTTCACTAACCGGATTGATCCAGATTTATGAAGGAACACAATAAAATACAGATATATACATAAACACAGTGATGAAGCAGAAACAATACTTCATTTTATTAATAAAAAATGACTGAATTATGCTTATAGACATAATGGAAATGAAAATAGCTAGGGTGTCGGTAGCATATCTCTGAGAAGAGATGTGGTGGCTACAGACCTTTGAACTGAGTTACAATGAGTCTCGAGGGCCTATTTATTATTTAGAAACAATTGAAAACTCTAAACTTCCAAAAACCTAACCCTGGGAGATGAAGCGCCAAAACTGTGGGCCCCATTTGGGTAAATTGGTGTTTCAACTTCCCGGGGACGTAACTTTGGCATACGATCTTCGTTTGACACGCTCAATAGCTCGTTAGAAAGATATATCCGAGGAGTACCCATGACGTATATAATACCTACAAAAATACTTCAAGGAAATACCAATGACATGGTAATAGAAAAACTTACCTCATCCTACAGAGCATATGTCAGTGCTAAACAAAAAAAAATTTAGAATAAAAAGAACCTAATGCAATTAAGAGATGAACATTCATATACAGAATATACTTACTTGGAGCTTACCTCTTTTGCACCTTGCTTTGCTTTTCTGCCCTAGAAAGTATGGTCCTTTGCAACCCTTGACAACACATGATCCATATTTTTCTTCCCTTCTAGCAGCTCGATATTGAATCTGATGTATCTCTGTTATTTCAGATCCCCAATATGTGATTTTCGGTACTATAATATTCATATGAGTCTTATTTCCAATTCCATATGTCTGACCCAATTTGGATTCTTCAAGGAAAAGTTATGCCCAATCTCTCACAATGACCTAATTATGGACTGGTTCAGTAGAGCGAACTTGTATGTCATGCCACATGTCACTGCTTCCCCATTTGGCTCTAAAATTGATACAAATACAAACTAAAATCTATTCACTATCCACAATTTTTTATATAATTCCAATCCGATACTCATAGATAGATTTATGATGATTTGCCCAAGGTCACCTCTTTGAGATGAAGTTTAGGAGCCTGCAAAAACCCTAAAGTCCATAGATCATATCTTCGAAAATATTGCACACAATAATCTGAAATTTTTGCAGGAGCTTCCTTAGGATTTCGGCTTCACCTAAAAAAAGTTTCAGATTATGATCCTTTGTAGAAAAAAAAGTTATAGCAAAACTTCCACGATGACCTGTTTCAAATAGCGAAATCCCTACATGAGGAGGATATCAAGATCACAATCTATATAAATGCTTAGGTTGAGAGGGTATTAAAAAAGTGAATGAGGGAGGGATTTTAGGAGCTTAAAAAATATTAATTATTGACTGTTAAATGACCACAACCAATTATTAGTATCATGCCACAAACCCATGGGATTTTAGCCCACTTACTGGGGTTACTGACTTCAAACATGAATATCTCTCAAACCATGAAGAATTACATGGTGTGCCATATATCAATGGAAACATATTGACAAGTAGAAACCATAAAAAATATTCTTGACACAGAATATAGTAATTGATTTGGTCAAAATTCCCATGCAAGATCGGGGTAGCCCTTGGTGCTGCTTGGGTTGACATCAATGAGAACCACTGATCAATAGATCTTCACCATATCCCTATGGCTGATAGAGACTACAGGATCCATGAAACACTCTGCGAGATCGACATTCTCAAGATGTATTTTTGGCTTCAAGATAAATGGATTGATAAATCAGATGAAATCCAGCTGTGGGAGTCAAACCTACCTTGTTATATTTTTCTTGCTACCTACAGCTCTCCTGATTTCATTAGAAAATTCCATGCCTCATATTTTCCAAGCCAAAGAGCTATAACCAACTCCCATGGACAATTTTTGTTTACCATAACCCCTCAGGCTATTGATTAAATAATGCTAGCCCCTAGAGTCAGTAATAAAACCCCATTTTCTTATGAAGCCCTGGTTGAAATATACTAGAAATTAGACTTTGCTAAGCAAGCCCAAACTCTAGAATTATTTTTAGCACAAGATGCTTCATTACCAAAGAAAAATCCTCTTTATCTTTCATCCCTATTTCCTAAGAGAACCAAGCAGATAACCACTGTTATATCTTACCTTCTTGGATACTACTCTGACCAATATATAGATGAGGCCATTATAGGACTACTGTCAATATTTTCTAATAATACCAAGCCCTCAATTGTGTTTAATATCAGTCATTTCCTTTCAGATTATATTCATTAGCAACTGGTAAATTTTCACACATAAGAGGTATTTCAATATACCTTTGTCTTAATCTACATGTTCCTATATTTTTAGGGGGACAACATGAACTTATCATCGCAGAAGCTGGATGAGAAAGGAAACTAGCAGTCTGTCATTTCCGTACCACCCTGGTTATGAAATATCAGAATGAGTTCACAAATAAATAGTTCATTCAGATGTTTGTTCACCCAGCCATAGGTCTTTTAAGTAGTAGTAAAGAACCAATTATTAATGAAGAAATCAAAAATATTTTGCAGTTGTCAGAACAGGTACAAACAAGAGATTGGTACTTGTATGAAAATTACACATAGATAAGGATTTTTTGATGTGAGTTGCAACCATATAAGTTTCCAAATTCCTCCCAATGAGGATTTTTTCCTTAGAATACATCAGGAAGATGATCAACATGGATCAGGTCAATTTTGTTGCTACCAAGAAAAAGTCTCGGTTTAAGATAAAAACGCGGGTTGGCCCATTCATTTACAATAGCAAGAAAGTAGGAGTAGAGGAATGCCAATTATTGAAGAAAATGCAGTTTGATCTTAGCTTCACTTAGTCATATGATCCATTAGGGATAGTTTCCAAATTAAGAGTAAAAACCAAATATACTCCTTATTTTCACATACCAAGGCCAAAAATAGAAGAGTATAAGAACCAGCCAGAGTGGATAGAGAATACATTACATGAGGCAGAATAAAAATAAGTCTCTTCATCAACAATGCAGACACCTACAATGCAAGAGAAGACATCCAAAAGGAACAAAGAAGAAGAGTCCCCTTTAGAGACAGATATCTTCGGCAAGGGATTTAAGATCATGTACAGAAAGAAGGCTAAGCTTAGTTCCCGACTAAGCCTTAGCAAATATTTAGAGCAACAAACTCCTATCAACACTAATGAGCCTCTTGTATCTTCAGTAGTAGGTGATTAGTATACATAGTCTCCTACCACCTCCATGACCACAAAATAGCGAAAACATATTATGCGCATAGATACATCTACTTCAAGCAAGACAGAGAAAAGAACCATGGATATCCTCAAGGAAATAAAACTAAAAAGTGAAGCCTTGAAGATAAACACATACAATCAATTTTGGAAACAAACTTCAGGTGCCCAAATAAGGCTATTGTCAGTATTTGACTTAGAAAAGGGGAAAATGCTAATGTCATTTCTTTAGGCACAAGTTCTTCAACCCAAAGGAGAATTAGCAAAAGAAATCTTATACTTTCATGCAGCAGAACTTTAGAGAACTCAGAATCAAGTAGAAATATGGAAGAAATCTGCAACTGAAGCTTCCATTGGATATACTCTTGGTAATGTCAAGGAAATTATTTGGAACAAAATCATTGAGGAAATAAGTGAAATCTAGCCATATATCCAGATCATCTTTGAGCAAAAGGAGTTAGTGGAAAAGGAAAACCAGGCAATTGCTGATATAAATACTCAACTGAGAGAAATGCCTAATACAACCAACAACATTATAAAATTTCTAAATTTTAAAGACAAGTATGAACTGGAATATCTAGGGGTAGATGATAAAACTGAAACCATTCTTGAGGTGAAGAAAGTTCTGATAAAAAAGAACATAGTAGTGTAGTTGACAGAGAAGTGTCACACTCTCGATGTTGCAATCAAGGAGCCAGAGATAGGAGCTCATCTCTCATCCCTATTTTTTCAGAAAAACAAAGTCATTTTTATTGGTAGATGAACTTGCTGAAGGTGAAAATAAAATTTCTTGAGGATAAGAGGTATTTTGAAACCCAAATTTTCCTTATCATGCTTCATCCTATCATCTCACATAGCCATGGACATTATTGGAGATGGAAATTGAAAATTTCAAAATCTGTTGTCAAACTAGGTGTTTTCGCAGCGCCTTGCAGGCTTAAAGCTCAAAATGCGTTGCAAAATTTCTATAGGATATTTTTTTCTTAAAAAATCATTTTGATGTAGATCCAAGGAGGGAAAATATTTTTATTTAGCTCATTAGCCTCAATAAAGATCCTCCAATAGTTATAAAGGTCAAATGTTATGCAAAAGGTGGATTTTGGAGTTTGCTACGAAATGAGCACTACGAAATATTTTGTGCATGATTGTTTTAGAAGTCAACTTCAAGTTTGATTTATGACCAAATGAAAAATTATTTTGGAAATATGAAAGAGGGTTTTCTTCAGCACAGGCCCATATACAACAACCTCTCTCATTTTCTGCAAATCCATTAGGGTTTGGAAATTATACACTCATATTTGAATCCTATTTTTCATAATTTAACTAATCAGATTGATCCGGATTTATGCAGGAACGCAATAAAATACAGATATAGACATAAACACAGAGATGAAGTGGAAAAAATACTTCATTTTATTAATAACAAATGATTGAATTATGCTTACATACATAATGGAAATAAAAATAGCTAGGGTGTTGGTAGCATATCTCTGAGAAGAGATGTGGTGGCTACAGACCTCTAAACTGAGTTACAATGAGGCTCGAGGGCCTATTTTTTATTTAGAAACAATTGAAAACTCTAAACTTCCAAAAACCTAACCCTAGGAGATGAAGCGCCAAAATTGTGGGCCCCATTTGGGTAAATTGGCATTTCAACTTCCCGGTGACGTAACTTTGGCATATGATCTCCGTTTGACACGCTCAATAGCTCATTAGAAAGATCTATCTGAGGAGTACCCATGAAATATATAATACCTACAACAATTCTTCAAGGAGATACCCATGACATGGTCATAACAAAACTTACCTCATCCTACAGAGCATATGTCAGTGCTAAACAAAAAAAAAATAGAATAAAAAGAACCTAATGCAATTAAGAGATGAACATTCATATATAGAAGATACTTACCTGTAGCTGCCCTAGAATGTCTGGTCCTTTGCAACCCTTGACAACACATGATCCAGATTTTTCTTCCCTTCTAACAGCTCGATATTAAATCTGATGTATCTCTGTTATTTCAGATCCCCAATATGTGATTTTCAGTACTATAATAGTAATATGAGTCTTATTTCCATTTCCATAGGTCTGACACAATTTGGATTATTCAAGGCAAATTTATGCCCAATCTCTCACAATGACCTAATTATGGACTGGTTTAGTAGAGTGAACTTGTATGTCATGCCACATGTCACTATTTCCCCATTTGGCTCTAAAATTGATACAAATAAAAACTACAGTCTGTTCACTATCCACCATTTTTTATATAATTCCAATCCAATACTCAGAGATAGATTTATGACGATTTTCCCAAGGTCACCTCTTTGAGATGAAGTTCAGGAGCCTGCAAAAACCCTCAAGTCTATAGATCGTATCTCCGAAAATATTGCGCACAATTATCTGAAATTTTTGCAGGAGCTTCCTCAGGATTTCAGCTTCACCTCACAAAATTTTCAGATTATGATCCTTTGTAGAAAAAATTTTTATAGAAAAACTACCATGATGACCTGTTTCAAATAGCAAAATCCCTACATGAGGAGGATATGAGGATCACAATCTATCAAATGCTTAGGTTGAGAGGGTCTGCAACAAGGGAATGAGGGAGGGATTTTAGGAGCTTAAAAAATATTAATTATTGATTTTTCAATGACCACAGCCAATTATTAGTGTCATGCCACAACCCCATGGGGTTTTAGCCCATTAACTGGGGTTACTGACTTCAAACATGAATATCTCTTAAACCGTGAAGAATTACGTGGCGTGCCATATATCAATGGAAACATCTCGTCGTAGAAACCATAAGAAATATTCTTGACTCGGAATATAGTAATTTATTGTTTAAAATTCCCATGCAAGATCGGGGTAGCCCTTGGTGCTGCTTGGGTTGACATCAATGAAAACCACTGATCAATAGATCTTCACCATATCCCTATGGCTTATAGAGACTACAGGATCCATGATACACTCTGTGAGCTCAAAATTCTCGAGATGTATTGTTGGCTCGAAGATAAATGGATTGATAAATTAGATGAAAGCCAACTTTGGGAGTCAAATCTACCTCGTTATATTTTTCCTCCTACTCACAGCTCTCCTGATTTCATTAGAAAATTCCATGCCTCATATTTTTCAAGCCAAAGAGATATAACTAACTCTCATGGACAAGTTTTGTTTACCATAAACCCTCAGGCTATTGATGAAATGATGCTAGCCCCCACAGTCATCAATAGCACCCCATTTTCTTATGAAGCCCTGGTTGAAATATACTAGAAATTAGACTTTGCTAAGCGAGCCCAAACTCTAGAATTATTTTTAGCACAAGATGCTTCATTACCAAAGAAATATCCTCCTTATCCTTCATCCCTATTCCCTGAGAGAACCAAGCTAATAAACACTATTATATCTTACCTTCTTGGATACTACTCTGACCAATACGTAGATGAGGCCATTATAGGATTTATGTCAATCTTTTCTAATAATACCAAGCCCTCAATTGTGTTCAATTTCAGTCATTTCCTTGCAGATTCTATTCATTAGCAACTGGTAAATTTTGACACATAAGAGGTATTTAAATATACCTCTGTATTAATCTACATGTTCCTATATTTTTAGGGGGACAACATGAACTTATCATTGCATAAGCTGGATGAGAAAGGAAACTAGCAATTGGTCATTTTTTGGACCACCCTAGTTATAAAAGATCAGAATGAATTCAAATATAAACATTTCATTGAGATGTTTGTTCACCCAGCCATAGGCCTTCTAAGCGGCAGTAAAGAACCAAGGATTAGTGAAGAAATTAAAAATATTTTGCAACTGTCAAAATAGGTAGAAATAGGAGATTGGTACTTATATGAAAATTACACAAAGATAAGGTTTTTTGGATGTGAGCTGCAACCATATAAGTTGCCAAAATTCCTCCCAATGAGAATTTTCGCCTTAGAATACATCAGGAAGATGATCAACATGGATCAGGTCCATTTTTTTGCTGCCAATAAAAAGTCTCAGTTTAAGATAAAAACACAAGTTGGCCCATTCATTTGCGACAGCAGGAAAGCAAGAGCAAAGGAAAACCAATTATTGAAGAAAATGCAGTTTGATCTTAGCTTCACTTGGTCATATGATCCATTAGGGATAGTTTCCAAATTAAGGGTAGAAACCAAATCTACTCCTTATTTTCACACACCAAGGCCATAAATAGAACAGCATAAGAACCAGCCAGAGTGGATAGAGAATACATTACATGAGGCAGAAGAACAACAAGTCTCTTCACCAATAGTGTAGACACCTACAATGCAAGAGAAGGTAGCCAAAAGGAACAGAGAAGAAGAGTCCCCTTTAGAGACAAATATATTTAGCAAGGGATTTAAGATCATGTATAGAAATAAAGCTAAGCTTAGTTCTAGATTAAGCCTTAGCAAACTTTTCAAAACAGCAAACTCCTTTCAACACTAATGAGCCTCTTGTATCTTCATTAGTAGGGGATAAGTCTACACAGTCTCCTACCACCTCCATGACCACAAAAGAGAAACAACATATTATGCACACGGGTACATCTACTTCAAGCAAGCCAGAGACAAGCACCATGGATATATTCAAGCAAATAAAACTAAAAAATGAAGCCTTGAAGATAAACAAATACAATCAATTTTGGAAACAAAATTTAGGTGCCCAAAGTAGGCTATTATTAGCCTTTGCTTCAGAGAAGGGGAAAATGCTAATGGAATTTCTTCAGGCACAAGTTCTTCAGCAAGGGAGGAGAATCGGCAAAAATCTAATACTTTTCATGTATGAGAACTGAGATAACTTCAGAATCAAATAGAAATATGGAAGAAATTTGTAATTGAAGCTTCCATTGGCTATACTCTTGGTAATGTCAAGGAAATTATTTGGAACAACATCATTGAGGAAATAAGTGAAATCTGGCCATTTATCCAAATCATCTTTGAGCAAAAGGAATTAGTGGAAAAGGCAAACCAGGCAATTGCTGATATAAATACTCAACTGGGAGAAATTCCTAATACATCCAACAACATTATAAAATTTATATATTCTAAAGATAGGTATGAACTGGAAAATATAGGGGTATAATATAGAACTGAGACCATCCTTGAGGTAAAGAAAGTTCTAATAAAAAATAACTTAGTAGCGCAATTGACAGAGAAGTGTCACACTCTTGATGTTGCAATCAACAAATTTCTCTCAAGAATTGATGCATTGAATAAAAAAGGTTTTCCCTCACTATTTGTAATAAATGATAAATTAATGCCCAAGGAGGATTATATGAAGAAGCTTAAAGAATCAGTAAGGGTTTCATCCATATCTTCTATTAAAGGTTCTATGACAGGAAAATATTTTTATAAAGCTATTGAAAATATCAGTTTTATTCATCATGAGATAAAACATATTTTCACTGTAAAACCCATTTTTGCTAATTATACTGAGGTAGATGAAGTTTACCGCAGGGTTATTAAAGTTTCAATTCCATATCAAGAATGGTGGGAAAAACATTACGAATATCAGGAATAGAAGGCATATCAGTTTTTCCAGTGCAACACCAGAATAGTGGCCACGCAACAATAGTTTTCCATCAAAACAGGGCCAGACATGCAGATTCATTCCTTGGAATTGAATTCCTTTCCTTTCTGTTAATTTTGAGAAATTATAGCTAGCCTTGTCACTCAGGAATTTATTTTAATTTTAATTTTTGTTTAAATACTTCATTCATGGAAGTATTCAAGGTTTCACCCTCGAGCTAGTTATCAAACAGATTTGTAATAAGTTGGAGCATTTTTTATATAATAAAGGATTACGGATTTACTTCATATGGCTTGTATTCCTATGAGTTATTTCTATTGTGTTTTTCATTGTGTATTATTCATATAATTTAATTCGTTAACAGTTATCCAATTGAAAATTTAATTAAATCTTAGCTTCGTTTTCGATCCGTTGTGAAGTTGTAGTTTGATTAAGAGATTAATTTATAAGGCTATATGTTATTTTAAATTCCTCTTGAAATTAAATTACACAAAGGTTCCTGTTATGACTTGATTATATTTTTTTGATTATCAAAACATAGATTTCATAATTTATGCTTATAAATGGTGAAATAATCTATATGAATATTAAATCATTTATACTTCTCTATATTCTTCTTTTCCATCCTATTTAAAATCAAATTAACCATATGTATTTAAAGAACGAACTTTTATTTTATTAAGGATCTTTCTAAGTTTAAATCACATGTTCAGAAAATTGTTCACTGGTCATCCAACTATTCAAAAACAACAAATATTTTAGATGCTTTGGCATAACTTATTGACCTTAGGTTATCTCAAAGGACGACATCTGATTGAGACCAGGGGTTATCTCAAAGGACAAATCTTTGCTAAGGCTTGTCTGGAACTAAGCTTAGCCTTCTTTGTACATGATCTTAAATCCATATTTGAAGATATAAATGTCTAAGGGGACTCTTCTTCTCTGTTCCTTTTGGCTGTCTTATCTTGCATTGTAGGTGTGTGCACTGTTGATGAAGAGACTTGTTGTTCTTCTGACTCATGTAATGTATTATCTATCCACTCCGACTGGTTCTTATACTCTTCTATTTCTGGCCTTGGTGTGTTAAAATAAAGAGTATATTTGGTTTCTACCCTTAATTTGGGAACTATCCCTAATGGATCATATGACCAAGTGAAGCTAAGATCAAACTACATTTTCTTCAATAATTGGTATGCCTCTGCTCCTGATTTCCTGTTGTTGCAAATGAACAGGTAACCTGTGCTTTTATCTTAAACTGAGACTTTTTCTTGGCAACAAAAAAATGGACTTGATCCATGTTGATCATCTTCCTAATGTATTCTAAGGAAAAAATCCTCATTCGGAGGAATTTTCGCAACTTATATGGTTGCAACTCACATCCAAAAATACTTATCTTTGTGTAATTTTCATATAAGTACCAATCTCTTGTTTTTACATGTTCTAAAAGCTGCAAAATATTTTTGATTTATTCACTCATCTTTGGTTATTTATAGCTGCTTAGAAGACCTATGGATGGGTCAACAAACATCTCAATGAACTATTTATATGTGAACTCATTCTGATATTTCATAACTAGGGTGGTCCAGAAAATGACAGATTGTTGGTTTCCTTTCTCATCCGTAATGATAAAGTTCATGTTATTTATCTACGAAAATAAATGTGATATATTCCCTCTTGTAATGAAATTTTCCATTCTTCTTTAAAGAAATGGCTATCAGTGAAAATAATAAATTGACAAAAATCCTATAATGGCCTCATCTACATATTGGTCAGAGTCGTATCCAAGAAGGTAAGATATAACAGTGGTTATCATCTTGGTTCTCTCAGAAAAGAGGGATGAAGGATAAGGAGGATTTTTCTTTCGTAATGAAGCATCTTGTGCTAAAAATAGTTCTAGAGTTTGGGCTCACTTAGCAAAGTCTAATTTTTGTTATATTTCAACCATGGATTCATAAGAAAATGGGGTGCTATTTCTGACTGTGGGAGCTAGCATCATTTCATCAATAGCCTGAGGGGTTATGGTAAACAAAACATGTCCATGGGAGTTGGTTATAGCTCTTTGGCTTGGAAAATATGAGGCATGGCATTTTCTAGTGAAATCAGGAGAGTTGTAGGTAGGAGGAAAAATGAGGTAGGTTTGACTCCCACAGCTAGATTTCATCTGATTTATCAATCCATTTATCTTTGAGCGAGCAACTCATCTCGATAATTTCGAGCTCCAAGAGTGTTTCATGGATCATGTAGTCTCTATCATCCATAGGGATATGGTGAAGATCTACAGGGGGAAAGATCAGAGGATTGATGTTTTCCTCTGGTCCCTTGTCCTTGGGAGGCATGATGGCTAAGGCTGAGAGTGAAATTTTCTAGGAATACAAGTAATTTCTCGGACATACATCGCGTTTTGGATAGGGAACAAAAGGTATAATTGAAATGATCAAGCACTGGAAGTTTGACAATGTTATATTTCTTAGTGATCAACCTACAATTAAACAACATTGTAACCTGTAAACAGATAAAAGAAGATTAATATAGAAATGCAGGTTTTCCGTTAGTGGCATAGGTTAATGGTTAAGCCAATTGAATGCTTAACGGATTGATTATGGATGGAATTGAAGTGATTTTATAGATTTAATGGGCGAATGAGATTAACAGAAAGATGAGGTGGCAGCAACAGAATGGTTTATGCGCAACAGTCAGGTGAGTGGTAATGGTATGGGGAATCAGCCTTTCGGAGGGGGGGTCGAGTGGTTTTTGGTTTCACTCTTGGGGGGTCTGAAAGGATGAGGTGTTGACACATATCAATGGGGTGTTTTGAATTACCGCTAACTTTAGACCCCCTCCCCCGGTGGTAAAGCTCGATTCACGAAGGGGGGGTGAAAGGCTATGAGAGCCGTCAGATGTGTGGACATATGGGAGAACCGTCATATGCGATGAGGTGGAACGATGGGTTCGAGATTTGTTTTAATAAAATTTCAAGAATGATATAAAGGGGTATGACTTTGGGAAAATGAAAAAAGAGAGGGATAAAAGGGGGGGGATGACATTTTGTTTTTAATACTTAGGATATGGGTAAATATTCTTAGGATAGCGTTAATATATACAATAACCATATAAACCTTTCTTCTTTTTGTGGCGAATTTAGACTAGTAGCCTGTGCACATTTCAAAAATTTAAAACGAATATTTCCTTTTCTTTTTCTTCCCTAACATTTATTTTTGCTTTTCCTTCTTTATTTAGGCCAGCTAACACCTATAATTTTATTGATATGAATTCCTATAAAACATCAAATTTTCCTAAAATTTTATTTAAAATATTTTCATTCTTTTGGATCCATATCCTACCTTAAAATTTTCAAAATTATTTAACTAATTATGCTAACTTATCAAAACTAGATAATGTTATAACATCGGCTCCATATGGGGGATGCTTCCCCCTGTGGGATGCAGAAAACAAGAAGATCCAAAATCCTTCTCTTTGGGCTATGGAGTCTTTGTTGAAACAAATACTCACTTGCAATTTTCAAAAATAAATAAACTCTCTAAATATTTACAGATGTTGAATGAATGAAGATTCAATACTGAATATAATGTTTCAAGTACTTCCCATTGACTGGTAATGAGGAATACTCTCCTTCCAAATTCTGTAGGATAAATGTATTATTTCTTTTGAATTCTACAATGTTGAATGGAACAAACTAGAGATTGTCAAATTTTGCATGTTTATGTTTGTCTTTTCTCCTTGTATCCCATATAAGCACGAGGTCACATTTTTTAAAATTTCTCTTTTGCTTTTCTGTCAAACAACTCTTTCATATTGTTCTGGTATTTTCTCAGTTGGTACTGAATTTCATCCATGTCTTCATTCAACTTAATAATTTTATTAATCCTTATTGAGAAATCAACTTTTTCTTCATAATATTTCTAAAGAAATCTCATAACAGGTAAAGCTAAATGAGTAGGAAAAACTGCTTCCTTTCCATAAAATAATTTGAAAGGAGACTTGTATGTTGATCTCTTAGGAGAAAGTCTATTTGACCAAATGGCATGGATTAAGTGGTCGTCCCAACTCTTTTTATGATATTCAAGAGTATTCTTAATAACCTTAACTAAACTCTTATTGGAATATTTTTCAAGTCCATTACCCTGAGGATAATATGTTGTGGAATGATGTAGTAGGATTGAATATTTTTGACAGAACTTAATCATTTTAACACTGCTAAAGGTTGTTGCATTATCTGTTACAATTTGTTAAGGACATCCAAATCTTGATAAGATATTTTCTTCAAGGAACTTAATCACAATAGTATCAGTTTCAATTTTAACAGGTATAGCTTCTACCCATTTGGTAAAATAATCAGTAGCAATTAGAATCCATCTGTGTTGATTACTTGATTGTGGATGAATTTCCCCAATAAAGTCCAACCCCCATTGTAGAAAAGGAGCATCAACTGATACTAGAACCAAAGGAAGTGCTGACGGTTTTTGTTTCCCTGCAAATAATTTACAATGTAGACAATCCCTTACTCTTGCTCCAACTTCTTTGAAAAGTGAGGTCCAATAAAAACCTTCTTTCAAGATTTTATAGGTTGTTTCTCTCCACGAATAGTGTCTTCCATAAAATCCTGCATGGAATTGATCTATAATTCCCTCTATTTAATTTTCAGTTAAACAAAGAAGAAGAATATTTAGAGGGTCCTTCCAGTATAGATTAGAACTGATAATGCAGTATTTTATTGATTTGAGCTTTAGAGCTTTGCACTGCTTCAAATTAAGATCAGTTGGACATTGAAATCTCTGAGAAATTGCACAATATCAAAATACCAATCAGAGAGTACATACTTTTGATCTATGTGAACAAGAATGGATTGATCTAAAGGAATAGGTTCTTGTGGGTTATCTCCTTCCATAAGAGGAGGAGGTTCTTGTTTATTCTCCTCTAATATAGAGGGAAGTTTTTGTGTATTCTCCTCTGATATAGAGGGAGGTCTTGTGGATTCTCCCTTGGTGACATTTCAGCAACCATATTTATCCCTAATACTTTGCAGTTGGATTCAGCTAACAATTTGGCCAAACCTTGGCCTTTTACTAGCTTTGTGGTTTTAATTTCAAGATCAAATTCAAGGATTTTAGCAATCCATCTTCCTCTTTTTCCATCAGTATCAAGTTGGTTTAAAACAGTTTTAAAAACATGATTAGGAACAAAGGTAGTAATGTGTGAATATAGGACATAGATTCTAAAGGCTTTGAGGGCTTGAATTAAGGCATAAGCTTGCCTTTCCATAATATCATATCTAAGTTCAACATCTCTCATAAATTTGGAAAAGAAGGCTATAGGTGGGTTATCACCATTGGAGTTATTTTGTAAAATTAAAACAACTAACGTTGTCTCGGATGCAAAAGAAAATATGCTAAAAGGTAAAGAATAATCAGGACTAGCTAATGTAGGGGCCTCAGATATTTCCTTTTTTATTTGATCTAAATCATACCTAGCAGAAACTATCGATTTGACTTAATTTTTTTTCTTTAGCATATCAGTTATGTCTTTTACTATTTTTACATAATTAGGGTTGAACCTTCTAAGAAAATTAATCTTTCCAAGGAAGGTTTGAATCTCTTTATTATTCCTTGTTAGAGATAGAGTCTGAATGGTTGATAATCCCTTTCAGTCAATTATAACTCCATTCTTGGAAATTTTATTCCCTAATAATTTCCCTTCCTTTACAACAAATAAATATTTCTTTGGATTGATGGATATGCCATATTTCTTGCACCTATCAAAAACCTTGTTGAAGTGTTTTAGATTATTTTCATTAGAGTCGGAGAAAATAGTCAAATCATCCAAATAAATAACAGTAAATTCATAGGTTTTACCTGCAAATTATAAATCCATAGCTCTCTGAAAAGTAGCTCCAGTGTTATTTAACCCAAGTGACATACTGCCATACATAAATGTACCCTAAGGACTGGTGAAAGTAGTTTTGTCTTTATCAACTTGACTTACCATGATCTGGTTGTAACCTACTTGATCATGAAACTTTTTGAAGTAGATGATCTAGTTGTAATCCATCTTGCATAGAAATCCTACTTGATCCTGAAAATTTTTGAAGTAGATGATCCATTTTGGGCAATGTATAATTATCTTTTAAGGATGATTTGTTCAGGTTTTTGAAGTCTACAGAAAACCTAATCTCACCATTTTTATTCCTGATTGGAACTAGGTTAGCTACCCAATTAGAATACCTTAAAGGTAAAATGATATGAGCATCAAGCAGCTTTTTGAGTTCTTTTTCAATGGTTGGAAGTAGTATGGGATTAATTCTTCTTAATTTTTGTTGAAAAATTTTTTCCTCTGGTTTTAAAGGAATATTATGCTCGATTAAAGTTGTATCATACGTTTTTAATTCGTTATAAGACCATGAAAACACATATTTATAATTTTTAAGAAGATTCAAGTATTTGAGTTTTACATCCAAAGGCAAGGTTGATGATAACTTAATATTTCTTACATCATCTAAAGTCCCAATATTGCATTCCTCAATTTATTCTTCACGATAATTTGATAAAGGGTTTGTAGAGACATCATTATCATCGAATAGTTTTTCCAATGGAATTAATCCTTTAGGAATAAAATTATTAGATAATTGAATGATATCATGATCAAGAATTTTAGGATTAAATGAATTTTCTGGATTTTTGTGATTTGATTCTTGAATATCTCTTTGATCTTCTTCAATTTGCATATTTGAGAATTCATCGATGACTTGAAGGAAATATTTTAATTGTTCGTCATATTCAAAAATATGCCAATGTTTAAGGTTATCAGGAATTTATGGTCTGTATTTAACTTGAATTTGGTACTCCAACAATACTGGTTGAGGGATTTTGAAAGAGCTTGCTGAAATAGCAAGTGAATCAACATGCATATTTTCATCTCTGGGAATAACAGTGATGTTAAATCCAAGGAAAAATTTTTAAATGGTATCCCAAACTTCATTTCTATAGGACCTAAGCCTTGGGTGTTTAGTTTGACACAGGTTTGTAATCTGCTTCACTATAAGCTGAGAATCAAAGGAAACACTCAAGTTTTTAACTTCTAAACTTTTAGCCAAAAATGTCTAAAATTATACTATTGACAGGTATTTGGGCTAAGGTCACAATTGGATCTTTGATCAATCCTAGACATGGTACTTTATTTGAATCAAAGGTGTAAATATCATGATAGGAACGAGTAACTTGTAACTGAAGATGGTCCATAATTACGTTTGGTATGAGGTTGTGTGAAGCACTAGAATCGAGCATAAAGTTATACAATAAAAAGTCATGAGTCTTAAAGGTCACATAAAATGGTGGAACAATTTCATCAATCATATCCGTGGGGCCCAAACACCTCTGGGGGCTTTTCATCTTACAAGGCGATAACCACTCTCGGCATCCACACTGAATTGATGAAGGCCCATATCCATTTAGACACTTGATTTTTATAGCAAGGTTTTTTGGAAATTTTAGCTAAAGGTATAAGAATCTTGACCCTCTCCAATTCCTTTTCAATATTAAAAGTTGCTAAATTGATTTTTTCAGATGAAATGGTTTCATTGGATGACTTTGTACTCTGAGGTGTTGAAGTTTGTGTTTGAATGGATTTTATTGCAAGTTCCATGGTTGTGGTAGATTTTGGAGGTCTACCTGGGCCTGATCTTGGTCTTAGATCGTACCTTTTATTTAACTTTGCAATGAGGAATTCAGAAAATTCTTGATATTTTGAAATTTGAGTTTCTTCTTGTTCTTGTTCCAAAGACTGTGATGAAGATGAAGGGACTATGGCCATTTTCACTATTGAAGAATCAAGATTATTAATAGCTTTAGTAATTACAGGGTCTGTATCTTGTAGCTGTTAATCATCGATCAAAAATGGAGGTTGAATGTTTTGATCTAGTCTCTGAAGAATTTGAAGATGAGGGGCTCTCCGTGATTGATTTTGATTTTGATTTTGAGGTCTGAAAACAATTTGCTGAAAAGTTCTAGGTTTGTTGGGAAAAATACTAAGAGGGGGGGGGGGGGGGGGTGAATCAGTATTTAGAGCTTACTGAAAACTTTTACTTTTTCTTTACTAAATTCCATACACGAATTTAATGAACCCAACTTGTGTATACACGCGAATATATTTAAGGAAACTTGCGTATGTCCAAAGATATTATTATGCAGATAATTCTTTACTTAGATCAGTGCATCATTCATTCATCATATGTTTAGTAAGCAGTAAGAATTTGCAGTAAGAACAGAATAAATCATCACACATAAGCAATACACATGAACACCGGGATTTAAGGTGGAAACCCAAGTTGGGAGAAAACCACTGCTGATGTTGTCTCTGTCTTCAATATTTATTATAAAGAAAACTTCTTACAATCTTGTACTGGTGCAGACTCATACAAGCATGTAGGCACCCACCTGCATAAGGCTGCAACCTTCTCTCATTCTCCAACTACTACTGGAAGGGAGCTCCAACCCCCTGATCTTGTTTACCAGCCACTCCTAGAAGGGAGCTACTACCCCCTGATCTCATTTACCAGCAACCACTGGAAGGGAGCTATGACCCCCTCACTGAAGGCTCAAACCCTCAGAACCACTGCAGACCATTTTTCATCAATTTTCACATTGGATCCAACAACTTCCACACAACACACCTTGTAGGCCTCTTTTCAACAGATTTTTAGACTCAACCCACTCCACACATTTAAGCTCAAAGAACATATATCAAACTGAAACTCATACCCTTATCAAATCATTCACTTAATCATCAACCAATCAACCAACAACTGATCATTAATCATAATCAACCAACAACATAATCAGTATTCAAACAATCCAGATATGTATGAAGACATCATTGACAGACAGCAGTAAAACAGCAATACAGATCAAAAATTTCCTTCCATGCACTTCAACAAAACCCTATATTCCATACACTCTTTTGCTTAAAATAACCTGCGTATATACATGCTTTTACAGAGATGAACCTGCGTATAGATCTTCAAACATTACAGGACTGCACAACTCTTCAGAACAAATAAACAGCTCAGATCTTACCCTTCACTTCAGCAAACATTCACCAGATCACAGATCTAAACATTCCATACATAGTCATTTTAGGTCTAGAGATCCTAATCCATTATTGTATTCATAGGCACATTATTATTTCAAACCTATCAGTAAATTTTAACCCATTCCATGCAGATATACTTCAGAGTGAAGTATTCATTAATACCCAGACACATGCACACCCTTGCACTATGATCTTCTTCTCCTTATATAGTTTTAGCCTTTATCAATACCATGAGCCAAAACCACACAACTTCTGATGGTATTCTTGAACGAGATCAAATAGATAGTACAACGCTCAATACTATGGGCTAATACCATGGTAATGCCCCTTGGTATCATAATTTTAGAGCACAAAAGTCATAAACGACTTTGCTTCTTCATCCCGTGTGTATACACAACTTCTCTTCATAAAAACTGTGTATATACTAATTCTGGATGTATACGCGAGTTTCCTTAATAAAAGTAGCGCATACATTTCCTCCATATGCGGGTTGCCTTCAACAAACCTGTGTATACATTGAGAAATATTTCTTGTTTCATTTCTCTGGCACTTACTGGAATACCTTGTTAGGTAAATTGACTCGGGATTAGAGTCATGTTTGACCGAGTTAAACAGTGATGGTTTTGGGCACATGGTATTGTGCACCCATGGTTTTCAGCTCATGGTATTGCATGTAATGGAGCCTATAAAAGTCTCGGAGGACTTCATTGTAATGTAGGCCTGGAGGTGAGCAGTGAAGGCTCACTTGGATGGATTGGCCAGGGTTTTGGCCAAGGCTAATTAAATTTCATTAGGATGGGTTTTTCCCAGAGTTTTGGGTTTTTACCGGTTAAACATATGTGTTTATGTTTATTATTTGTTGCTAATTATGTTTAATTATTCTTCTTGGTAATTATTTATGTTCTCCAATAAATTATTTCTTCATTCCTTTCTCTGTCACATCTGAACTGACATGTAGAAACATCAATTTTACATATTTAACACATAGTTTTCTATCAAAAGGAAATTCATCATGTAGGTTTCCATCAAGGAAAACTTCATCAAGTAGGTTGCCATCAAGGACAACATATTGCATCATATTGCCAACAATCACCCCCTTTGGACTTGATGGAAACCATGATGGTGTTTGATCACCACAATAGATAAATACATTAATCATAACCATTATTCAAAAATCAAAATACTCTCCCCCTTTGACAACAAGGGCAAAGGGTGGATCAATACCGAAACAAGGTTTCTCTTTCCTTGTATAAAGAAGAGCTCTGCAAATCTAATGTACACTGTATTGACCATGCTCCCCCTGAGTTCATGTTGAATCTTCAGACAGATTTTTCAATGAAGTACATGAATCTATAACTCAATCAAGTATGACCTTTCCTATCACCAAGGACACATACTTACATGAATTATCCAACCAAGTGGAATTACATATTTGACTCAACTTCCCAACCAAGTGGGTTTACAAATTTTGACTCAACTACCCAACCAAGTGGGTATACAAATTTTAAGAAGTCCTTACATGACTGAATATAAAAATTTTACATCATTGGTCTCAACATGACCCTTCCATCAAATTACAGATATGTATTTTTATAACCAAGACCAAATCTCAAGAGAGAGATCATAATTTAGCAACCAACATAATGCCAACAATGCATTACTATTAGCAAGGCTAATGCTCCCCCTCAAACTGTGCTCCTAATCACCACAACAAATCATTCATCAAAGAATTTTTATCAATCAAATAGTCAAGACTTAATCTCATATCAGCAGATATAACCATCAACATCAGATCAAGAAAATTATTACTCTCAGCAGCATATCAGAAATTGTTCTTGAGTCTGTCTCACTATTTTTCTTATCAGAGAAAAAAATACGCACCTGTAATCATTGGAAATCGCGTGTATACACGGCTTTAGTTCATGAAACCTGTGTATAGAAAATTAAATACTGAATATTTCACAACTCCATCTCCTCCTGGATTTATACATTGTGTACCTGTCTTCTGTTGTCACATTAGATGCACTGTTAGAAATAAACTCAACCATAATTACCAAACCAACCATGGGAATCACCATATATTGCTCCCCCTATGATGATACATTACTGATTCCTATAATGTATCTCACATCACTCCTGCAGTAATTATGAGAATAAAAATTTAGAAACAGATGACTGTAGTAGGGCCAATATTCCCTACGTTTTTTACTGGTGCTTCTTTTTTTTCCAGCTTTGCTTGTAATTTCTTATTGTGTGTTGGTACTTCTCGGATCTGTTCATCATACTTAACCCGCAATCAGTGGCTTTATGCCCAAATTAGTTACAATAGAAACAACAGCCATGAAAGCATCCTTTCTTTCTTGATCTATGTAATTCTTCAATAACCGAATCCCTTTCTTTTAAGGAATTATCATCATCCATGGTACATTCCATGAGTACTTGTAGATCTTGATCAGAATCTTCTTCTTCATTTGATAATCCATCATTATATTTATTTGTATAATTACTCCTTCCTTTTCCAAATTGTTTCCCTTTATCATGATTTTCTTTATAAGACATTTAGCAGCATAATGACCAACTCTACCACAAGAAAAACACTTGAAGGGAAGCTTACCTTTGAATATTACAGTACCAGGTTGAAGACTTCTCACAAAATTTGCTTCTTCTTCTTCTAATATATAAATTGATTCCTTGACAACTTCCTTTTCTTTTCCTTTTGCACATGCCTGAAAGGAAGCTTCTCTGACTTGTGAGGGATCTCCTCTTCTCATTTCAATAGCAGTCAGGATACCATGTAGTTGAATAACATTAAGATTTTGCAGATCTTGCTTTTCTTCAATAGCTGACACTTTTGACTCGAACTTTGGAGTTATAGATCTCAATATATTTTCTACTAAAGTTGAGTCTTTTATATCTTCACCCATATTCCTCATAGAATTCACAATCTCATCTAATCTTAGGAATAAACTTTCAATACTTTCATCATCATGCATTTTGAAATTTTCATATTGCATTCTAAGAGTTTGAATTTTGGCACTTTTTACCTTTGCATCACCTTCATAGCTCCGAATGATCTTGTCCCATATTTCCTTCGCTGAATTGAGCTGCATAACTTTGACAAATTATGTTTTTGACAAACTTCCTAATAAAGCATTGACATCTTTTGCATTGATTTCATATCTCTTTTTTTCTGTTGCATCTGTAGGAACACTTGTTGGATATTGGTAACCTCCTTCCACGATTCCCCATACATCTACTCCAAGACTTTGCAAATAAGCTCTTGTTCATATCTTCCATAATAATAAATTACTTCCATTGAACAATGGTGGCTTGATAGAAAATACTCCCTCAAGAATTCCCATTGTGACAGATCTCCTTCAAGCAATCAAGCCTCTTCTGAAGGACTTGCTCTGATACCAATTTTTGGGAAAAATACTGAGAGGGGGAGGGGGGGTGAATCAGTATTTAGAGCTTACTGAAAAATTTTACTTTTTCTTTACTAAATTCCATACACAACTTTAATGAACCCAACTCACATATACACACAGATATATTTAAGGAAACTTGCGTATGTCTAGAGATCTTATTATGTAGATAATTCTTTACTTAGATCAGTGCATCATTCATTCATCATATGTTTAGTAAGCAGTAAGCATGTGTAGTAAGAACAGAATAAATCATCACACATAAGAAACACACATGAACACCAAGATTTAAGGTGGAAACCCAAGTTGGGAGAAAACCACCGTTGTTGTTGTCTCTATCTTTAATATTTATTATAAATAAAACTGCTTACAATAGTGTACTGGTGCAAACTCATACCAGAAGGTAGGCACCCACCTGCATAAGGCTGCAACCTTCTCTCATTCTCTAGCTACTATTGGAAGGGAGCTCCAACCCCCTGATCTCGTTTACCAGCCACTCCTGGAAGGGAGCTACTACCCCCTGATCTCGTTTACCAGTAACCACTGGAAGGGAGCTACAACCCCCTCACTAAAGGCTCCAACCCTCAGCACCACTGCAGACCACGTTTCATCAATTTTCACACTGGATCCAACAGCTTCCACACAATACACCTTGTAGGCCTATTTTCATCAGATTTTCAGACTCGAACCACTCCACACATTTAAGATCAAAGAAAATATATCAAACTAAAACTCATACCCTTATAATACACTTAATCATCAACCAATCAGCAGACATATAAACCTATGTATATACGCGATTTTACAGAGACGAACCTGCGTATAGATCTGAAAAAATTACAGGACTATGCAAATCTTCAGAAAAAATAAACAGTTCATATCTTACCCTTCACTTCAACAAACATTCGTCAGATCATAGATCTAAACATTCCATACATAGTCATTTCAGGTCTAGAGATCCTAATCCATTATTGTATTCATAGGTGCATTATTATTTCATATATATCAATAAAATGTAACCCATTCCATGCAGATATACTTCAGAGTGGAGTATTCATTAATACCCAGACACATGCACACCCTTGCACTATGATCTTCTTCTCCTTATATAGTTTTAGCCTTTATCAATACCATGAGCCAAAACCACACAACTTCCAATGGTATTCTTGGATGGAATCAAATAGACAATACAATGCTCAATACTGTGTGCTAATACCATGGTAATGCCCCTTGGTATCATAATTTTAGAGCACAAAAGACATACGCGAAATTGCTTCTTCGTCCCCGCGTGTATACGTAACTTCTCTTCATAAAAACTGTGTATATACTAATTATGGATGTATACGTGGGTTGCCTTAATAAAATTAGCGTATACATTGCCTCCATATGCGGGTTGCCTTCATCAAACCTACGTATACATTGAGAAATATTTCCTGTTTCATTTCTCTGGCACTTACTGGAATTCCTTTCTCTGTCACATTTGAACTGACCTGTAGAAACATCATTTTTACATCTTTAACACACATTTTTCTTATCAAAAGGCAACTCATCAAGTAGGTTTCCATCAAGGAAAACTTCATCAATTAGGTTTCCATCAAGCACAACATATTGCATCATATTGACAACAAGGTTGTGATTCAATTTTAGAGATTCTATTGGAAAGGTTTCTAAGTAAAGATGTGATTTCGTCAAATTTTTGATCTTCAAGTTTGGATTTGGAAGAGGATGATTCATCAAGCTTAGCTTTTAATTTTTTTTTTCTTTCTCCTCTTTAGCTTTAATTTTACCAGAAGCTGACCTATTGGCTTCTACCTCAATAGCATTTGTTTGCATGTCTTGTAGTGTATTAGAAACTCTTTCCCTTAGCATAACTACAAATTCATCATCAAATGCTTTAGAAAATATGACTTTTGTAACTGCTACTGGTGGTTTACAATCAGCAGGCATTTTGTGATAGATTTTGTTAAATCTTTTAATAAATTTAGCAACTAGTTCACGAGGATTTCTTTTCAGTTCTTCAAATTCAGTGAGAAAATAAACAAAATCTTTCTTTACCCCCCATTGGTTGTTAAAGATAGTTATAATCTCATTCCATGTTATAATAAAGCCATCTCAGAGCTGCCTAAACCAGATCCTAACGTTTCCTTCTAAATATTTTACGAATAATCTCATGTAAACATCTTCATGCTCGATGTTCATATTGTTAGTGAAATAAAGGAAGGCTGATATATGATCCTCTGTTGAGGGACCTATTTCTCCATTAAATCTTGGTAGATGTTTTAAATATCCATCAGGGAAATTTGCCAAGTTCTTAGGAAGAACAAGAGTAGTATACATAACTTTCACAATAGTTTGAAAATCCATAACAGTAGGAGGAGTATGGGGGGTCTAAGTGGATGATGAAGATGATTGCATAGGAGAATGAGTATTAGAAGATGGAGGAGAGAATGAATTAGGAGAAGTGTGTGAGGGTTTCAAAGGGATTTTAACAACCAACCTTTGAACTTCTGGTGTCAAATATTCTTTCTTATATTCAGACAAAGGATTAGAACAGACAGAAAATGTCTCTTCTAGTTTAGTGGAGGTTTATGGAATAAAAAAATAAATTGGAGTAATGAAATTCAAGTAAGTTTAAGCCCAATTCTTTCTTATATGTAGGAAAATTTAAAGGGAAGGATGGAACTTGATATGACTCAAGTGATTATGTTAACAAGGCTAATTGAAGATCTACTCCTCTTGAATAAATTTCAGAAACTCTAGGAGGCACTTGATTCCAATCAAGATGAGATGATACTAATGAGAAAGGATTTATAGATGAAACATCTTCAGGGTGTAAAGTTGATGAATAAGAAGAAGGAGTTTTATGCCTTCTTCTTAAAGAGGCTTCCCTAATAAGTCTTTCTGGATCTGGTAAAGGGTTAACAATCTCAGACTCAGAACGTCATCTAGTGTACTTAAAGGGAGCCATCTTGAACTAGTGGGATCTTCAGGTGAAATATTTTGACCTATATCTTTATCCTTTATTCACCTTAAAGGAAAGGCAAAAATAGTTGCCCTAGGGAAAATTTAGCTTTCAATTCTTCGTCTCCCTGACAATGGTGCCAATATGATGTTTTCCTTTGAGATAACCTAAGGTCGATAAGTTATGCCAAAGCATCTAAAATATTTTGTTGTTTTTGAATAGTTGGATGACCAATGAACAGTTTTTTGAACAAGTGATTTAAACTTAGAAAGATCTTTAATAAAACAAAAGTTTGTTCTTTAAATACATATGGTTAATTTGATTTTAATTGGGGTGGATAAGAAGAATATAGAGAAGTATAAATGATTTAGTATTCAGATAGAGTATTTTACCATTTATAAGAAGAAATTATGAAAACTATGTTTTCATAATCAACAAAATATAATGAAGTCATAATAGAAACCTTTGTGTAATTTAATTTCAAGAGGAATTTACAATAATAGATAGTCCTATAAATTAATCTCTTAATCAAAATACAACTTCACAATGGATCGAAAACGAAACTGAGATTCAATTAAATTTTCAATCAGATAACTTTCAATGAATTAAATTATATGAAGAACACATAATGAAAAACACTAAAAATAACTCATAGGAATACAAGCCATATGAAGTAAATCCAGAATCCTTTATTATAACAAAAAAGCTCCAGCTATTACAAATCTGTCTGATAACTAGCTCAAGCGTGCAACCCCGAACACTTCCATGGAATGGAGTATTTAAACAAAATATAAAAATTACAATAAATTCCTAAGTGACAAGGAAAGCTATAATTTCTCAAATTTCACAGAAAGGAAATGAACTCGATCAAAAAGAAATGAATCTGCATGTCTGAACCTATTCTGCTAAAAAACTATTGCTAAGTGGCAACTATTCTGGTGATGCGCTGGCAAACCTGATTTGTCTTCTATTCTTGATATTCGCAAAGATTTTCTCACCGTTCTTGATCTGGAATTGAAACTTTAGTAACCATGAAGTAGACTTCATTTACCTTAGTATACTTAGCAAAAGTGGGTTTTACAGTAAAAATATGTTTTATCTCATGATGAATAAAACAGATATTTTCAATAGCTTTATAAAATGCTTTTCTGTCATAGAAATAGAATACATGGATGCAACCTTTACTGTTTCTTTAAGATTCTTCATGTAATCTTCCATGGGAATTAATTTATCATTTATTACAAACAATGAGGGCATACCCTTTTTATTCAATGCATCAATTCTTGAGAGAAATATGTTGATTGCAATATCAAGAGTGTGACACTTCTCTGTCAACTGCACTACTAAGTTCTTTTTTATCAGAACTTTCTTCACCTCAAGAATGGCCTCAGTTCTATCATCTACCCCTATATTTTCCAATTCATACCTGTCTTTAGAATTTAGAAATTTTATAATGTTGTTGGCTTTATAAGGAATTTCTTCCAGTTCAGTATTTATATCAGCAATTGCCTGGTTTGCCTTTTCCACTAACTCCTTTTTCTCAAAAATGATCTGGATACATGGCCATATTTCACTTATTTCCTCAATGATGTTGTTCCAAATAATTTCCTTGATATTCCAAGAGTATAGCCAATGGAAGCTTCAATTTCATATTTCTTCCATATTTCTACTTGATTCAGAGTTCTCTGAAGTTTTGTTACATGAAAAGTATAAGATTTCTTTTTCTAATTCTCCTTTGGGATGAGGAACTTGTGCCTGAAGAAATTTCATTATCATTTTCCCCCTTTTTGAGTCAGAGGTTGACAATAGCCTGCTTTGGGTACCTGAAGTTTTTTTCCAAAATTGATTGTGTTTGTTTATATTCAAGGCTTCATTTTTTAGTTGTATTTCCTTGAAGATATCCATGGTTCTTTTCTCTGGCTCGCTTGAAGTATATGTACCTGTGTGAATATATATGTTGTTGCTCTTTTATGGTCATGGAGGTGGTAGGAGACTATGTAGACTGATCACCTACTAATTAAGATACAAGAGGCTCATTAGTGTTGATAGGAGTCTGTTGCTCTAAATATTTACTAAGGCTTAGTCTGGAACTAAGCTTAGCCTTCTTTCTGTACATGATATTAAATCCCTTATTGAAGATATCTGTCTCTAAACGGGACTCTTCTTCTCTGTTCATTTTGGTTGTCTTCTCTTGCATTATAGGTGTTTGCACTGTTGATGAAGAGACTTGTTGTTCTTATGCCTCATGTAATGTATTCTCTATCCACTCTGATTGGTTCTTATACTCTTCTATTTCTGGCCTTGGTGTGTGAAAATAAGGAGTAGATTTTGTTTCTACCCTTAATTTGGAAACTATCCCTAATGGATCATATTACCAAGTGAAGCTAAGATCAAACTGCATTTTCTTCAATAATTGGTCCGCCTCTTCTCCTGCTTTCCCGTCGTTGCAAATGAATGGACCAACCTACATTTTTATCTTAAACTGAGAATTTTTCTTGATAGCAACAAAATGGATCTGAAGCATGTTGATCATCTTCCTGATGTATTCTAAGGCAAAAATCTTCATTGGGAGGAATTTTGGCAACTTATATGGTTGCAGCTCACATCCAAAAATCCTTATCTCTATGTAATTTGCATATAAGTACCAATCTCTTGTTTGTACCTATTCTGGAAGCTGCAAAATATTTTTTATTTCTTCACTAATCCTTGGTTCTTTACTACTGCTTAGGAGACCTATGGATGGGTGAATAAACATCTTAATGAACTGTTTATATGTGAACTCAATCTGATATTTCATAACCAGGGTGGTCCAGAAAGTGACCAACTATTGGTTTCCTTTCTCATCCAGCTTTTGCAATGATAAGTTCATGTTGTCCCCTGAAAATATACGAACATGTAGATTAAGACAAGGTATATTTAAGTACCTCTTTTGTGTGAAAATTTACCAGCTACTGATGAATAGACTCTGCAAGGAAATGAATGAAATTGAACACAATTGAGGGCTTGGTATTATTAGAAAAGATTGACAGAATTCCTATAATGGCCTCATCTACATATTGATCGAAGTAGTATCCAAGAAGGTAAGATATAACAATGGTTATCTTCTTGGTTCTCTCAGGAAATAGGGATGAAGGATAAGGAGGATTTTTCTTTCGTAATGATGTTGGAAATATTGTCATTGATGGAAAAGGAGCACAAAGGAGCAGCACCTGAAATATCACTAAGGCAAAGGAGCAAAAAGGAGCAGCACCTAAACTATCACTAAGGAAAAAGAGTAGATCAGGAAATACTGCAATAAGAAAGCATAAAAGAGAGGCAGAGGAATAGAAAAAGCAAAGAAACAGCGAATGTAGAGAGGCAGCAGAAAGAAGCAGAGGCAGCAGAGAAGCAGCAAAGGAAGAAAAGGAGCAAAGGCAACAAAACAAGCTCAGGAGGGATCAGGCACTTAGAATAAAGAACACGCTCAGGAGGAGTAGTGTGGAGGGACCGGTGTCATAGAGACGGAACAGTGAAGATGGTTTCAAAAACCAACTAGTGGTTTTTGCATAGCGCAAAGATGGTAAGCGGTAATTGCTGGAGTGAACGTGATAGTGGTCGTGGGCCAATGCGTGGCAATAAAAAACCACTAATTTCACGTAAGTTCTAAAGTTTTACCCATCATGCTATTTGGAGCGTGATATTGAGCGATTTTCGTCATATCTGGAGCAATTAAATGGTCGACAGATATTGGACTACACAAATGAATATAGTGGTACAGCGTAAAAAAAAGGAAAATAGACTAAGGTAGAATAATTCCAAGTGAGGTGAACGGACGGTCACGATTAGATCGCAACAACAAAGGCAAGAAATGGATGGATATGATTCATCATCAAATAAGTAGGGCAGAAATACATTTGAATTGAAAACAGAAACGAGGACCATAGATCTAGACAGATCAACGGTGACGATCACATCGGCAGAGAATGAAATCGCAAGTCACAAGGTAAGTGTTTTAATTTGCAATGCGATGTGATGTGAAGCGTTGCGATGTGAAGGGACACATGGCAGCACAGCGCAACATCGCACATCGGCAATGCGAAGTTCATCGCATACCGCGAAGTGGTGATGCGATGTGATGGATGTGATGGGATGCGATCGCATATCGCAATCGGGGTAAGATGACGTGGCGATGATGTGGCAAGTGATGTGGCAGCTAACGTGGACTTGACCCCACAAATCGCAAATAAATAAAGATGACATGGCAAGATGACATGGCAGTGACGTGGCGATGACATGGCAAGGTGATGTGGCACGATCACATGGAGATGACGTGGACCTGGCCCACATATCGCAAATCGCAAGATCGGAAGGTTGAAGATCGTAAGAGAAAGGTTGAATCGCCGAAATGCGAAACGCGATAAGAGTACCGGATGCGATGCAACTTCAAAGAAAAAGTCTAAAGGATTTGAAATCCGAGGGTATAAGGTTTCCCTTTGAGAAATCACATCAGGAGGATGAAAGAGCAACAGAGAAACGAAGAAAAAGAGAAATAGCCGAAACGCTGAAATACAGCCTGGTGGGACCCGTCGCATATCGCATATCACAATCGGTGATGCTTATGTGATAATAATTCGCAAGTTATAGAAGTTGCGATATGAAGTAGCGATAAATTCAAGTGGGATCCCTCGCATATCGCATATCGGGAGATCAAACGGACGAAGGCACATGGGATAGTTGGAACGCCGAAGTGCGAAGTGCGATAAGAGAGCAGACGCGATGAAGACCAAAGCTGAAACCTACAGCATTTCAAGTCCGGAAGTATGTGGATTTCCTTTTTTAAATCGTTTCAGAGAGCAAAGGAGGATTATAACATAAAACAAAAAGGAAAGTATGAATGCGGGTAGAAAGGCTCAGGTAAGGACCCGACACAGAGAAAAGGGGAGAATCGTGTGTTTAGAAGATCAGTGAAGGTTGAACGCTATGGGCACGAAAGAAAAAAAAGGGGGCAGATTCGGGAAAAATGATAATATGGTGGAACTGTTGGAAAAACAACAGTTGGGTCGACTTAGGCCAAAATGACAGTTATGCAGAATTGTGTTGAATGTAATAGTAGAAACTGAAATGACTCTGACAGCAACAGAAAAGACAAATGCACAACTAACCAAGAGCTGAAAGGGTTGAATTGAAATATATTTGTTGTAACTATAAATGTAAATGAATTAATTATTTTTATTGTATGTGATGCAAAGGCAAGTCTCCATAGGCATAAGAAAAACTCCATGAGTGTTGTAATGATTATTTCTCATGTAATAACTTGAACTGAAGAATGAGGAATCGAATGGGTGGAAGGCATAGGGTCAGGCATGTTCACTTCATATTCCATGTAGAATGGAATAAGTCAGGAGTCATCTGTATAAGAGATGTAATATCAGTGGAAAGAGTGAAGCGTAGAGAGAGTAAGAAGAAGAAGGAGCAGAGAGAGGAGTTGTGAAGAGTCAGAGATGATATAAAGCAAATTTGAAGGCTGGAAGGACAGCGGTAAAGAAGGAGAAAAACAGAGTTGATATCCAAGTAAATCAGCATATGATTTTATTGTATAGTGAGGAAGTTGGTGCTTCCATATCAAGTTGTAGCTTGATAGATGTCCAGTTGTAGCTGGCTGAGGTAGGAGCCTCCTGTAGATTGTAGCCTGCAGAAAATAGATGGGAGTTGGAGCTTCCTTGCAAGTTGTAGCTTGCAGAATTGAGGTAGTAGCCTCCTATATGTTCGAGCCTACAGAAAATCAGTGGTGAGAGGGAGTTGGAGCTTGCCTTCGCATCACAACAATAATAAGATGTGGTTTTATCCCTTATGGGTTTCCACTTATATCTGTTGTCTATGTGCATGATGATTATATGTTGATATTCTGTATTTAATCTGCTTAATATCTGCTACTCACTTATTAATATTGTTGTTCCATTGTATATTAAGTTGATAACTAAATGAAGACGTAAATAAGTGTAAAAGAAAGTTTTACAAGACCTTTACTGCATTAAACTGATTCACCCCCCCTCTAAATTTAACCAAGGGTTCAACAAATGAAGCGTCTCGTGCTAAAAATAATTCTAGAGTTTAGACTCGCTTAGCAAAGTATAATTTCTGGTATATTTCAACTAGGGCTTCATAAGAAAATGGGGTGCTATTGTTGACTGTGGGGGCTAGCATCTTTCATCAATAGCGTGAAGGGTTATGGTAAACAAAACTTGTCCATGGGAGTTGTTTATAGCTCTTTAGCTTGGCAAATATGAGGCATGGCATTTTCTAATGAAATCAAGAGAGTTGTAGGTAGGAGGAAAAATATAACGAGGTAGGTTTGACTCCCACAGCTGGATCTCATCCGATTTATCAATCCATTTATCTTCGAGCCAACAATACATCTCGAGAATGTCGAGCTCGCAGAGTGTTTCATGGATCCTGTAGTCTCTATCAGCCATAGGGATATGGTGAAGATCTACAAGGGGAAAGATCATAGGATTGATCTTTTCCTCTAGTCCCGTGTCCTTGGGAGGCATGATGGCTAAGGCTGAGAGTGCAGTTTTCTAGGAATACAGTTAATTTCTCGGACAGAGAATGCGTTATGGACAGGGGACAGAAGGTATAATTGAAATGAGCAGGCGTTGGAAGTTTGACAATGTTGGATTTCTTAGCGAGCAACCTGCAATTAAACAACACAGTAACCTGTAAACAGATAAAAGAAGATTAATATAGAAATGCAGGTTTTCCGTTAGTGGCATGGTTTAATGATTTAGCCAATTGAATGCTTAATGGATTGATTATGGAGGGAATTGAGGTGATTTTATGGATTTAATTGGCAAGTGAGATTAACGGACATATGAGGTGGCAGCAACAGAATGACAGATGCACAACGGTTAGGTGAGTGGTAATGGTATCGGGAATCAGCCTTTCGGAGGGGGGTTCGAACGGTTTTCAGTTTCGCTCTTGGGGGGTCCAAAAGGCTAAGGTGTTGACACGTATCGACGGGGTGTTTTGAATTACGACTGACTTCAGACCCCCTACCCCCCTCCCCCCCCAAGCGGTAAAGCTCAATTAGCGAAGGGGGTCCAAAAGGCATGAGAGCCATTAGATGTGTGGAGATATGCGAGAACCATCAGATGCAATGAGGTGGAATGGTGGGGTCAGGATTTGTTTTAATAAACTGTTGGGAATGATATAAAGGGGTATGAATTTAGGAAAATGAAAAATGAGAGGGATGAATGGCGGGGAATTACATATTGTTTTTAAAACTTAGGATATGGGTAAATATGCTTAGAATAGCATTAATATCTACAATAACCATATAAACCTTTCTTCTTTTTATGCCGCATTTAGACTAGCACTAGCAGCCGGTGCAAATTTCAAAAATTTAAAACGAAGCTTTCCTATTCTTTTGCTTCCCTGGAATTTTATTTTTCTTTGCCTTCTTTATTTAGGGTAGCTAATAGCTATCATTTTATTGATATGGATGCCTATAAAACATCAAATTTTCCTAACATTTTATTAAAAAAAAATCATTCTTTTGCATCCATATCCTACCTTAACATTTTCAAAATTATTTGACTAATCAAAACTAGATAATGTTACAAAAGGCATGACTAAACTTACCCACATAACAAGAAGACTCGGATTTTCCATCGTTCACTCTTGGACCTCCTTTACTTATTTGGGTATCCCTATATCTTTAAGGTATGCAAGAGTTGAGTATTTGTCAATAACTATAGAAAAAAATAGAAATGAAAAACAAGAATTTGGTGGTATGTTGGTTAAATCTAGTAGGAAAACGAGTTCCTATATAAGCATTTCCCTTTGGTCTACCAATTTTTCCAAATTTCGGTAATTAGAGCACCACCTAGAGTCCTAAATGTTATGGATAAAATGATAAGAAATTTAGTATGGAAAGGACAGAAAGATAATGAGGAGAAATTCCACTTGGTACAATGGAAAAATATTAAACACATATCATTTTATTGATATGGATGCATATAAAACATCAAATTTTCCTAAAATTTTATTTAAAAAAGGTTCATTCTTTTGCATCCATATCCTACCTTAACATTTTCAAAATTATTTGACTTATCAAAACTAGATAATGTTACAACAAGCACGACTAAACTTACCCACATAACAAGAAGACTCGGATTTTCCCTCATTCACTCTTAGACCTCCTTTACTCATTTGGGTATCCCTATATATTTAAGGTATGCAAGAGTTGAGTATTTGTCAATAATTATAGCAAAAAATGGAAATGAAAAACAAGAATTTGGGGGTATGCAAGTTAAATCTAGTAGGAAATCGAGTTCTTATATAAGCAGTTCCCTTTTGTCTGCCAATTTTTCCAAAGTTTAGTAATTAGAGTACCAACTAGAGTCCTAAATGCTATGGATAAAATGAAAAGAAATTTAGTATGGAAAGGATAGAAAGATAATGAGGGGAAATTCCACTTGGTACAATGGAAAAATATTAAACAATGTCATGAATCTTAAAAAATCCTCAAGATCTTTAGTTTGGAAAATGTTTTAAAGGCCAGTGGGCCTACTAGGATATGCACTTCATTGTATTCTAAGGAATGGTTGCTAAATAAAAATTTGGGAGGACACGATTATAGACTTATTTCCTTTCTCGACCAAAGGTGTAGATTAGCTAAGTGACCAATGAAAATTGTGAGAGGATGTAACTAGAAGCTATAAGGGTTGGAATGAGCTCGAAATCCCCCATAACCAAACCATTATTCAGGGATAGTAATGGGAAAATATTAGAAACCCTTAGACCCTAGGCTCCAATAAGGAATCAAACATGACATATTAGAGGTTGGGGGGAAAAGGGAACCAATGTGGTCAAGCAAGGGTACAATATGCTTTGTGGTACCCAAGTTACAAAAACTATGTCTCTAGTTCAGAAAGTAATTTGGAACAAAAATGATATGGCTAAGGTAAACTTCTTTAGTTGGCTATTGCAACACCAAAATGTTTTTACATGTGAAAAATTTAAGAGAAGAGGAATTCAAGGGGCAATGGTTTGTTTACCTATGTATAAATCAGGACGAATCCTTCTAGAACATCTTTCTATAGTCAAATTACACCCGGAAAGTATAGAAAATGGTTGATCAAAACTTAGTTAGAAAGACCCTGATTCCAAATGAAGTGGAAGACATATTTACAAAAATATGGAAAAACCACCCAAGAAACTTGAGGAAAAATTTGTATCTCAAGAAAATTTGGCTATCCTTACTAAAATACCCTCTCTAGAAGATATGTCTAGCTTGAAAAGCACAGATCTTCAACTAGAAATGCATTCCCTTGGAAAGGTTGCAGTGCAGGTGATAGGGCTTCTTTTTGAAACCTTACAAGTAAATACATGGAACCAAAAAATACATGAAATATTAAGCAACAAATAATGTAACTAGGAGAAGGACAGATGTGCCAAAAATGTTATAAGTTGTACTGCAATAAAAATCATTATCTCCATGGCCAAATTTGTTCCTCCCTTGGAGACATACATGGAATTGAATTGAACTAGACGTATGTTAGGGAAAGGAATCAAAGTGATGTTGTGATTCTAAGTGAAGGTTTGAGAGGAAAACCAAAATGACAATAAAAAGGACATGGATTTGGTGGAAATGAGCTCTCTCCTCTTGTAGTTTGTCTAATATATGATATAGTCTTGAATATTTTTCTCTGAAAGGTCTGAGAGCTCCTTATTTTTGTTGATGTTTAGTTTTGGCAAGGATAGGCTCTATTGCTACTGGAATCGGTTTGTTTAAAACTTCCTCTGGGAGTATACACATTTTTCATCTACTTCCTCTTTTATTAATAAATATCATCACTCTTGTAAAAAAAGGGAAAAGGGGCATAATTAGTTTGGAAATAAATCTCAATATTTCATTTTTGCATATTACTGGGATTTTTCTAAAATATTGCCTAGAGGTTAAATCTCTACCATCCACCTAATATTTAATGATAATTAATTAAAACTCTTTAATCTTTATTTTAAAATAAACACGCCTATAGACATAATAAATATTTGAGGGGAAAAAAACTTCTTCATTTTGCTAGTGCAACACCAAAAAGTTTTTACATGTGAAAATTTTAAGAGGAGGAATTCAAGGGCCAATAGTTTGTTTACCTTTGTAGAAATCATGACAAATCCTGCTAGCACATCTTTCTATAGTGAAATTACACCTGGAAATTCTAGAAAATGGTTCATCAAAACTTAGTTAGCAAGACCTTGATTCCAAATGCAGTGGAAAAAATATTTGCGAAAAGATGGAAAAATTATCAAAGAAACTTGAGGAAGAAATTGTATCTCAATATAATTTGGATATCCTTACTAAAAACCCTCTCTAGAAGATATGTATAGCTTGAAAAGCACATATATTCAACTAGAAATGCATTCCCTTGGAAAAGGTGGTAGTGCAGGTGATAGGGATTCTTTTTGAAACCTTACAGTAGTGACATGGAACCAAAAAAAAGATGAAATATTAAGCAACAAAGAATGTAACTATGAGGAGGACACATATGCCAAAAATGTTATAAGTTGTGCTGCATGAAAACTCATTGTCTCCATGGCTAAATTTGTTCCTCCCTTGGAGACATACGTGGAATTGAATTGAACTGGATGTATCTCAGGGCAAGGAATCAAAGTGATTTCAAGATTCTAAGTGAAGGTTTGAGAGGAAAACCAAAATGAGAATCAAATGGACATGGATTTGGTGGAAATGACCTCTCTCCTATTTTAGTTTGTCGAAGATATGATATAGTCTTGAATATTTTTATTTGAAAGGTCTGATAGCTCCTTATTTTTTTTTATGTTTATTTTTGGCAAGGATAGGATCTATTGCTATTAGAATTTGTTTTTTGTAAACTTCCTCTGGGAGAAGACACGTTTATCATCTACTTCCTCTTCTATTAATGAATTTCATCACTCTTGTAAAAAAAGGGTAAAAAGGGCATAACTAGTTTGGAAATAAATATCAATATTTTATTTTTGCATATTACTATGATTTTTCTAAAATATTCCCTAGAGGTTAAATCTCTATCATCCACCTAATATTTATCGATAATTAATTAAGATTATTTAATATTTATTTTAAAATAAACACACCTATAGACATAATAAATCTTTGAGTGGAAAAAAAAATAAAGACCAAAACTTATAACATTTAGAATACTCTCTCTTATACATATATGATTACATCCTTGATAAGTAAATCATCATTATAATATAGGAGCATGTGAGTGGAAGAATAAATAGATAAGTATTTCTAACAAACAATTGGTGCACTCACAAATGGTCTAATATGAACCATGTTGTGTGAATTGTGACATGAAAGGAGGGGGATCCCTTCATCTCTGCATGCCCATTCATCAGGAGCATATGAAGCAACAACATTAAGTATGACTTGGAAAAGACAAACAATTCCATATTTTCTACATTTGATTAATATTGATTTTTGTTATATCATGTTCAATCAGTCGACCAATGGAAACAAAATCTATAAAATCCAAACTCTTAACTTGCATTGAGCCTAAAATTTCTAAGTTATAATGATCGGGTTGGTTAGATTGTTGATTCAAATAGTTTGACAAGAATCTATTTCAACTGGACTCATCAAATTGATGGTCCCCCAGTCATCCAACTCCGTGCATGTAAAATGAAGATAGATGTGCACTTAATAACCTCGATCCTTACAACTTCATACACCTGATATATTGAGCCTAGTGTAACACTCCCTCCCAACCCCCTTGGAGTCTTCCAGAATAAATGGGAGGTGTCAGTTTGTTTTAACCAAACCTCCATGGTATCCTTATGAAAATGGGTTACAAAATTCTTCATTTCCAAAAGTTAGAAAATTTGACTTTGGATTACACCATTTCATTCAACTCTTTGATATATTTCTAGCGATATAAATTTCAATGTTATATAATGTTGAGATCAAAAGTTATTCTCAATTAAACTTTATTCATTTAAATCCCTGCCACATAGGAAAGGCCCTACCATGTGGCACCTATATGACAACCCCACCTCAACCATGTCATTCCACATTACCTCAGGTGCCAATGTGGCCATGGCTAGGTCCATGTCGTATTTAATCTCAAAAAATTTCAATATTTTCGAACACTCCAGTCAAGATGAATCAAGTCAAGGGACTGTAGAGGCCTCATTAGTTGAAAACAGAAGATCTGGATGAAAAAAATATGAATGTGAATCTATTCTCTCATACCATTATTATAAGGGAAAATACATACATATATTCATAGCATCACATCTATAAGTTGCTTAAGGAAGAACCAGAGGGAAGCTCAGAAGAAAAACCGCCCAATTGTTGAGACCGCCTTTCATGATGTGGTGCGTTAAAACTTGCATAGAGTTGCTACTTGTGCCAAAATTATTCTGAGCTTTTGTTTCCTTACATAAACATTTACCTGCAAATCTCATGTCACATAGAATAAAAAATCCAGTTTTCAATTGTGCATGAATGGAATCTCTAACTATCACATAGAAGGTACCTAAACACCCAACTTTTTGAAAATATAGGTGAACTAGCACTTATTAGAGTACAAAATGTTGAACATAAAGCTACTAGCAAAAGTTATTAATTCAATATTGAAGGAAAATCATTATGTAGGTTTGAGGAGGTAGAGACAAATGAGCGTTCAATATTTTCAACAATAAATGTAATCATGGAATCCCTCAGTGTACGAGTGTCAATTCTCCTCTAAGTTCAAACTTTTTTATTTTTAGGTACCTTGCATATGATGTTCCTTGTTATCAACAACAAACATAGGTTGGAGATTCTATTCAGGCTCAATTAGAAACCGAGGATGTACCTTCCAAGAAATCATGAATGCAAAAGATAGCCAACACTTCAACAACTTTGGTCCATGCTTTTGTATGTTATGAGTATTCTTAAATATTGAAGAATTTATTTTTTTCTTTCAAATATTTGATGATTCAGTTTTTTTAATTGTGTTATCATGAATTAAGTTTATTCTTGGTTATAACCTATCGAGTGCAGAGCCCCTTCCTTGTGACATCACCAAGAGATGCAGAAGATGAAGAATTGTTGTGCAGGGGGTGAAAAATTGAAAGTGTCTCTTCCACGTCTTCCTTCCTCTCCACATATTTGTCACTTTACATATTTCCTCCGCACACCTCCATCCTGCACACCACTTCTTCTGCATATTCATGAACTCATTTTTAGTGGGATTAATTTTTCAACTAAACTTTATTTAGGGGTATCATTATTTCTAAGCAAGGATAGAATACAGATGAGAGATAACAATGTCGATCAATTTGCAATGATTTGAAAATGTTGAATCTGTCTCTTAGGTTTTTTATTTCAAGGAAATTGTGATGTTTGTTTCTCTTTGCATCAACAATTTTGAATTTTTAGTGTATGCAATTTTAGCACTTTTGTCACCAAAATCCATTAGTCATTCTGGTTCTTCAAATTTCCACCCAAAATCTTCATTCTTTACAACTAAATCCCTGTGTCTAGAACTTTGTTATTTTTTGTATAGCATATCGAGTGAAGCAAGGAAAAATTAGCTCAACCGGCTTGGACATGTTGTGACACCCAACATTCCACCTTATTTTTTAAAATTTCAATGAGGCTATGCATAAATAAAACTTGGTGAAACTTATTTGTAATCTAATATCAAATAGTGCAAGCCCAAATCGATATATTCATGGGGACCAACCCAGCCACCAAGTTGCTCTATAGTAGACATAGTTGACCATGTCTCCACACAATATTTCTTTGTGGTTTTCCTTGCACGCTTTTTGAATTAGAGTTATTATTGACATCTTGTACACAAGCTGTCATGATCACAAAGATTTCATATTTATTTTACTTCATAAATTTCTTCCACTTACGGTAGGTATATCAATGATACTAAATCACGAGAAAAGTGTGAAGTAAATGGATGAGATGGTTTTGTAATTCTAGATTTATTTCCACTATTTCCCGTAAATGCCAACTTTGGTATCTTAAATTACTATTTAGTTAGGGTGTCTTGTATAGCATACTTCACATGTGAAATAGTAACAACTCATGATTATATAGGGAACCAAGAAATCTACAATTACACAACATTAATAATTTTATTGATTGAGAGAGTATTTTTAAGTACAAAGTGGAAATGACAAGCAGAGGAAGGAAATATGATATTTCCACTGATATGATTAACTCAACTGCTCATATTGTTAATAAATTTCAATGATCGATTGGATATGAGTGGTAAGTGAACCTTCCAATAGAAGAGAAGAACAACAACGATATTTGGACTAGCCGATTGGCGAATGTTGCATGTGTTACAGAGTTTTTTATTTCAGAAAGATTATTTATTTATGTGCAAAGAATTTTGATTCAAGAACGAGAAAAATTATGCTAGCAAGAAATTCCTAATTTAATTTTCCCTTGAATTAAAATAGGAGAAAATCAAAATTCCACATCACAAGACAACTTGAATGCGTTAAATGAGTTTTTATCACTCTTTTAACTTAGTTAATTTGAGTTGTCAGCTTAACTTGAGTTGTGTACATGATTTGTAAATTTTAAGAGACTAGCTTGAGTTTAATTTCAGTGGTAACAATTTAATTCAGTTAAATTTAGTTAAGGTCAGTTAAACTAGTTCTAATTGTTGGAGGAACTAGTAGGAGGTCTAGCGGTGGGGTGCAACTTCAATGTTCAACTACTTAACTCATCAATCAACCTTATTTAACTTATGCATCCATGAAATTTGAGTTTCCCATTTGAAATTGGAGTTCAATGGCAATGTACTATCAGTTGTATAATTATCCAAGTTGGACAGGTGGAACATGCAGTGATAGAAGGGCCTACAGGGATTACACAGTTTTGGATGGAGATTTTCATAATTAATAGGGGGATAATTCCTTAAGAAACAGTGCAAGGAAATAGGAGTTTGGAAAGCAAGAAAATTTTCCAAGTGTTGGCTAGAGTCAGTCTGTGAGGTAGTGAGATAGATTATACTTGTGTGGATGTTGCTCAGGCTTGAGAAAGCATTGTATTTCCTCTCTAATTTACGACTAATGAAATATATATAGGAAGGGGTTTTGAGTAGTTGTTTTTCCCTAGATAAATCGTCATGTATGTATGTTAAATCATGATGCATGATTTTGATATATGTTCTCAATCGTGAATTGATTTCTGCAAATGAATACAATATATTTGAGTCTTATGTTTTAGAACATTACATGAGCAGTATTTAATCTAAAATTAATTTTTACATCATATCAGAGCTATATTCACAATAGATAAGAGAATTTGAATTTTCCTTTACAGAAGGTTCAAAATTCAAGATCAGTGTTGCAGGTTTTATCCAGGACTAAGAAAATGGAGTCCAATGGACTTAGGCTCGAGTATGCCTTGGAAGGAACCACAAATTTTGTGGCATTAAATATCCACATGGAGGAAATATTGAATGACAATGGGCTTCTAGAATAAATCAAGACATGTGTAGCAAACCCCCCAACATCTTATGCCTAGGATCTCGCTTATTGGAGGAAGGATGTGGCTAAAGTGAGGAGAATCATATTGGAGGGAGTTGGAGATCATATTGTCTCAAATATCCACAAGAAATAAATTTTGATCACGATGTGGAAAGAAACATTAATCGTGATGTGGAAAACAATGACAATATGTTTGAGAACAATAATGACCAGAGGAAGCTAGCACTCAAAGAGAAGCCTCAAAGTATCAAAATGAAAAAGAATGAATCAATTTCGCAGTACCTGAGAAAGTTTACAGTGTTGTGATGAACTTGGAGGGTTCGAAGTTACTGTACCTCAAGGAGATCTAATAGCTCTAGCCCTCTTAGGTCTTACCAAGACATGGAATAATTATCAAGATTTCGTAAATGGTAAAGAAGAACTACCATATTTGGAGTGGTTATGATCTGATCTAGTGCAGGAAAAATTGAAGTGAAACAACAAAGATGGAACCTCGTCGAGGACCTTACATTAGACAACAAAGGAAAGAATTCCAAGGGGAAGAAGTACCAAGGTGACGCTAATTCCATACTATAGAGAAGGCATAAATACTTGTCCAAAATCAAGTGCTTTGGAAGGTTTTGAATGGGTTTCACATACTTTGTGACGCATGTGGTAGTCCTTCGCACTGGTAAGATCGGTGCGGCAATCGTCCAATTGACACGTCCGATAAACACTAACAGGGGAACCTGATCTCACACGGTTTTTTTTACGGGAAGGATTTGTTTCATTAGGAGTATGAACTTCCTCCTAGTTTCCTGGATCGTTTTCAGACGAATATTTTCCGGGAAGAAAAGGCTTCGCGGGTTCGTCAAGATTCCTTTTTTTTATCTGGAAACAAAAAACCATTTACGACATTCGACACTATGTCTTTAGATCCTAGACGTAACATTTTGGGAGCAGCCTGTGGTTTAATATTGCTGGGGTTTGGCTCGCGATGGTTTGCCAAATTAGTAGGCTTTGCGATGAACCTGACATTGTCCCAATCCCAAATATTGACGTTCCAATTTGGCTTCGGCGCTTCGGCCTCAGCCATTACGGCCTCAGCTCCGTGGCCATTTCTCAAAATCCTTTCTTTCTACGTTGGATCAGAAAATGTTCTTTAACCGGCTTCGAACACGTCACCTCACATAGTGGAGAAATAGGAAGAAAACTTTGAACTCGAACTCCCAGAATCTCTATCACCTCTCTTTTCTCTCTTTACTAGGTGGCAACTTTCTCCAAAAATGACCGAATGCCACAACCAAAGTATTGTTTCCTGCTGTGGTTTACTACATCCCCTTTTTCTAAATTAAAACCTCTGTAAAGATTACGCAGATTATGTGACATGGTACATGGCATATGATAAAGAGAGTCATCGAGTAAAGTAAGTTGTGGAGTTGTAAAAACACATTGTTCAGGTTTATTGCAAAGAATTAATGATTAGATTATTGAAAAAGCCTTCATTATATTGTCCAAGGAAATTCATATTTTTAACATTCATTCATTATATTGTAGAGAGGTAATTTGTATTTTTAACATTCATTCAAGTGGACCCAATTCAAATTTTTAACATTCATTCAAGTGGACGCAATTCATATTTTTAACATTCATTCATCTTTTAATTTGATATATGTATTTCATAATATTTTTGAACATTTTGATATATGCAAGGCTTTGAAGGAAGCACTCCTACAAAGAGAGCATAACAACCTAACTTTGAATATGGGAGGAAGGAAGTAAGGAAGGAAGGAGTGGTCACAATGGCATTATTAAAGCACTCAATTTAATTTCTAGCTAGTTTCAGTGTGACAGGTTCTATTTTGAATACGGGAGGAAGGAAAGAAGGAGTGGTCACAGTGGCATTATTAAAGCACTCAATTTAATTTCTAGCTAGTTTTAGTATGAGAGGTTCTATTTTGAATATGGGAGGAAAGAAAGAAGCAGTGGTCACAGTGGCATTATTAAAGCACTCAATTTAATTTCTAGCTAGTTTTAGTAATATGTATGACAAACTCTACTTTTTAGAATTTAAAACTGTAACCATTTATTAAGAAAGAAAGATACAATCAAATTGTACCCTCTTGGAAGAATTTGAAACTGTGAGCTTAGAAATTCTATCACATTTATTGGATACAAATCATCCTTCTCACATGGAACTTTGTCCTGCTCACATTTACATTTATTCTAAAGAAGCTTGCTTAGATGTAGATGTTTGAATATTTATTTAAGGGAAAGGAATGCTCTTGAGAACAATTGTTTCGACGGTGAGGCCCGGCCTGAATCCCGGCCCGAATCCAAAGAGGACTCCCGTTTGGAATCCCCCTCCGCTGGTTGAACATCCGTTTTGTCGAGACACCTTCCTGGTCTCATCCAATATGAAGTGGACGCGCGCACTAGACATGTTTCTGTACTAGCTCATAACGTGCCTGGTGGCTCTGAGTTTTGTGGGATCCAGATTGAGGCCTGCCTCCACCTGGGCAAGGATGGCACGTCCTCCGGGATGAGCAATCCAAAACAACTGGTTCCAGTCGGAGATATTGAACTGACTGAACGCCTCCACCAAACACTTTTCAATGTTGGTAGAGATGAGATCCGAAACTGCGCCTTTGAGTTGGAAGGTCAATCCCACCTCTCTCACCTTCCCACCGATTGCTACATCGTTGTCAGGAACAATTGTCTGGGTTGTCCAAAAAATTTCGAAACAGGGCTTCTCCACTTTAGGGATGGGATTAACTCCCACGATGAGGGCAGACGCACCATCGCCGAACAAAGCTAGGCCCACTAGGCCATCTAGGTGAGTCTCGGAGGGTCCACGGAAGGTAACAGCAGTGGTTTCACTGCACATGACCAGCACCCGAGCTCCTCGATTGTTTTCGGCAAGGTCTTTCGCCAGCCGCAGAACGGTGCCTCCAGCGAAGTAGCCATGTTGGAACATGCCCACTCTCTTCACACTGGGGTGCAGCCCCAGCAACTTGGCTACCTCAAAGTCGGCTCCGGGTAAATCCGGAGTGGTTATGGTGCAAAAGATGAGATGAGTGATCCTCGACTTGGGTTGTCCCCACTCCTAAATTGCCTTTTCAGCCACCTCTTTTCCCAGCCGGGGCACCTCCGCTACCAACATCGCCTGTCGTGTGTCCAGGGATGGCACCTCCAAGAACGTGCACAATTCCAGATTCTTCTTCAGAATATCCTCTGTCAAGTACATGTATCTCTTTTTTATTGCCGACCTTTCACCTGCAAGCTAAGCCATTTGATTAAATTAAAGTAAAATTTACACTAATATCAATACTTTTGTATCCAAAAATCTATTTAATAATATTCATGAAAGCCGAAGAAAACTTACATATTCTCTTGAACTTATCCTTGAGGTATGTGTTATCCTCGTTATTGGTGATTCGAAAGTAGTAATATGGATATGTGCTCTGATCCACAACATTGGGGGGATTGGCCGTGCCGATAGCAAGGATCGAAGCGAAGCCATCTGCCCTCTGGGATTTCCTGAAAGCTTCTAAATCAACGCCCATTCCTACAGACATGATATTGCTTTGAGGTGGTTAAGTGTATCTCCTACACAACAAAGATGAATATTTACTTTGCTAGAATGGAATGGAATGGTTATAAGAATTTGTAAATGGATAGTTATTTTATATAGTTTGATATGGGATAAATATTCTTATTATAAGTCAATATTGTATTGTTCTAATATAATATTCTTATAAGTCTTTGTATTTTTATTGTCATGGTATTGCTCTAATATAATATTCTTATAAGTCATTGTATTGTTATTGTCATTGTATTGTTATAATATAATATTCTTATAAGTCATTGTATTGTTCTCATACCATGAGTTAGTTGAATTAATATTATTTTTATTAACACTATAATTCTATTAATTTTGTAGTCCAATACTATGACTTATTATGACAATGCTTATAGTCTAATACCAATGTTTTGTTTGAATATCATCGGTCAAATACCATATACTAATGTTTTGTTTGAATATCACCATGCCTTATCATACCAATACTTTGTACTTTGTACTTTGTTTAAATGGAATAGTCAGTGTAGATTTTTAAATTATGATTTTATTAAATTTATTTAAAATTAGCTAAAATGTTTTTTTTTTTTTTCCAGTATAAGTAACAGAAAATTATGATTTTATTAAAAAATTATTATTAAATTTATTTGAAAATTGTTTTAAAAAAGGCTTTTTTTTCTAAATATAAGAAAATAAATCCTTATTTGGCAATAAAAAATCGTTTCAAAATTTCTTTTTTTTTCCATATAAGAAAATAAATCCAAAACTCAAATTTATTTGGAAATAACAAATCATTTCAAAATGGTTTTTTTTCCAGTATAAGAAAATAAATCCAAAATTCAAATTTATGTGACACCAACAAATCATTTTATATGAGACAATTTTCCTTAAATAGTATCAAGTTCTGATTTCTTTTCTAGATGAAATGGTTTTCCTTAAATACTAGTGACTCCTCTTCCCCTAATAACACAAAGTGATCATTTCACCCCTAATAATGAGGTAAATTCATTTTCAAAATACAATTTTATCATTACAGTTAATTTGGTCATAGTAGAATTTGAAATTGTTTTTTATTGATTAAAGAAAGTGTTGTTTAAATTGAATTGAAACCCTTTTTGATAGATTGAAAAAAATATAGTTTAAATTGAATGTGTAGTTTAAATAAAATTAAAATTTATTGTTGAATTTATTTAAAAATAGTTAAAATGTCTTTTTTGGGGATATAGGAAAATAAAATAAAATTTATAATATAGAATTGATATGTGGTATTTAAATAAATTAATTAAAAATTCAATTTGAATTATAACAAAAAAATATTTCAATATCTTCTATATAGAGAGAGCGCGCATTCTTATAATATTGATTTTTCTTTCTAATTAGCTGACAATGCTATAAAGTTTACATGTAAGGTTTTAAAAAATATATTAATAAAAAAAATTAAATGTAAATAGAGAAAGAGTATGTAAAGAAAATGGAAATGGAAATTCTTTGATGATGCTTAAAACATTTTATTGGCTTGTTGTTTAAGATGACAGAGATGTGTCATCTCTTTCATATTTAGCATGGAGTTGTCACATCATATATATATATATATAAACCTAGGATTTATAAAGTTTCAAGAGCGACCAAATTTTTGGAGGTGCAAACCTTTCTTCAAGTTTTGAAGTTTAAAAGAGGTTTGCACCTCAAAAAATTTGATCTCTATTTATGATAAATAGAACAAGAGTAAACATGTATCATATTGGTCAAGTAATCAATTGATATCCAAACCATAGATCACATGGGATACTAATTGTTGGCACCCATCCATCTAGTGTTTTCTACCCTATTAACCAAGTGGAAAATTTCCACCCAATATGAATATATCGATATGGCAATCATGGATCATCCAATCCATAAATGTTCGTGCTACTTTCTTTTTTGTGATTTGTAGACTGTTGATTTCATTATTTTATGAACTTAATATCCATCGTGTAAAAAAGCCACAACTTATATCATGCACAATTTTATACACGATATGAAATCCATGGCACTAATTTTAATCTCCACCATTTGTTAAAATCATTCATTCATAACACGTTTATAGGCTTCAACTTCTTGTTGGACCAAGAGATCAAACCTGAACCAAGTTGAAATATGTAACCAGCAGTTGACCATCGATCATAACTGTCATCTTCCTAGTCGGAACCTATATAACCAGAGAGTAAAATTGTGACTCTGCTTGAATAAAATACACCATAATGCAATTTCCCCTGTAAATATCTTAGAATTCTCTTGTCCGCCTGCCAATGAATTTCATGAGGTTGTTGCATGATCCAAGAAATCATACTAACAGCAAAAGAGAGATCTCGTCTACTCTGAGTTAAATATATTAAACTTTCAACAAGCTGAAGATAAAGAGTAGCATCAACCAGTGGACTGGTACACTCAATAGTTTACTTTACACCGGATTGAAATGGTGTAGGAGTAGGTTTAAAATTACTCATATGGAAATGAGCCAATAGATATGTCACATACTTAGGCTAAGAGAGAAAAATACCATCGGCTATATGCCAGATCTGAAGACCCAAGAAATAGTGCAATGTACTGAGATCTATCATCTCAAAATGCTTCTCAAGAGAAATTTTCATATCTTGAATTAATACAAGCTTGCTTCCAGTGATATTAGATCATCCACATATAAAAAAATAATGAGGAAATTATAACCAAATTTCTTAACATACAGATTTGGATCAGATATACAACGCTTAAAACCATTATTCCAGAAATATGCATCAATTTTATCATACCAAGCTCTAGAGGCTTGTTTGAGACCATATAAGGATTTGTGTAATTTGCATACTAAACTTGAGGATTCAACGGAAATAAAACCAGGAGGTTGTTGCATATAAATTTCTTCAGTAAGATCACCATTTAAAAACGCACGTTTAACATCCACTTGATTAATTTCCCACTTAAATGATGCAACAAGTGACAAAATGGTTCTTATTGTGTTGATTTTAGCAACGGTAGTGAAATTTTCATTATAATCAATACCTTCAAGTTGATTAAAGCCTTTGGAAACTAAGCTAGCTTTATGCTTTTTGATATACCCTTCTGCAGTGAACTTAGTTTTATAAACCCATTTACAGCCAACTAAATTATTTCCTAAAGGAAGAGGAACAACAGACCAAGTCTTACTTCTCAAAAGAGATTCATATTCAACAAACATAGCTTGTTCCCAATGAGGATTACCCTTAGCTTGAGCATAAGTAGCAGGATCATGTGTGGCCAAAACTTTGGTCATAAGAGCAAAGTTAGATCTAGTTTGGCAAGTGTCGAAAGGATTCCGACCTCAAAACCTGTAGATTCAAGGGTTTTCCAAGCCCAAATAAAAAGAATAGAAGGAACATGAGCCACTTTAGGAGCTTCATGACTTTCAGGTGGAATACTTGAGGGAGAGGAAGAATCAGGATCAATAAGGCACATAACTGGAAGAAGGATTAACAGGAATAGGAGTAACAGGTGGTATTGGTAAATTCAGGGTAACATGAGTTTCTATAGACTCAAGTGAGAAAGAGACTTCATGAAATTGAACATCCCTTCTGATTATGACACTTAGATTAGAAGGATCAAATAACCTGTCAGCCTCAGAATTTTCATCATAACCAATGAAGATACACTTGTGAGATTTGGGTTCTAACTTTTTCTGTTTTTAATTGAGAATATGATCCCAACATTCACAACCAAACACCTTAAAGTTGTTTACCATCACCAATAGAAACTTTCTGAGATGAGTTCTTATTAGTGTCATAAGATGTAAATAAATAAGCATTACCAGTCATATGTTTAGAAGCACCAGAATCCATTATCCATTCCACATTAGAAGAAGAATTATTAGATGAAACAATAGATGCACATAAAGCTACTTGAGATTCATTAGAAATTTTCTTGTTTAAATGTTTCGCTTTAAAGAAATTCTTTTCAGGATGGTTAGTTTTGCCACAATGCTTACAAGGATCATATACTTTTTTCTTCTTACTAGTTTCATGATGTGCATGAGAAGCATGACCATTATTATTAATATTATTAGAAGTGAGTGAACAAGAACCTTTGGCATTATTAAAACTTTTCTTAAGAGTTTTATTATGTGCCATAAGAGCTTTATTAGGTGAGACTTGTCCTGAAGAAATCAACCTTTCTTGCTCATTTATCAACCCTTTACAGAAATCATCAAAAGTAGGTTTCATGGTACTTTGAGGCAATTCAAGAGCCCTATTACTAGTTTGGATGAACATGTCAAAACAAGATGGCAATTTTTGTTCTACAAGAATGATAAGAACAATGGTTGTCTTCTTGTAATCTTTACCACAATTATTTAACTTTTCATTTAAATTTTTCAATTCAGCAAGATATAATTCTACTCTATCAAAATTAGTAGGATCTAGCTCATGAATCTTCTTTTCAAGTTAATAAGCATAAACATTATCAGATTTATCAAATAAAGAAGTAAGAATTTCTCATACCTCAACCAGGTTGTCTTTTGCCTCAATACTTACCTGGAGACTATCTGAAACTGTTTGACCAATGAGCCCTCTTGCTTGATCAAACCTTTATTCCCATTTAATAAAGGATTAAGCATCTATAGGTTTCTTGTGTTCACCATTAGCCAACCTCCATATATTCTTACTCATGAGAACAACAATCATTTTCCTTTTCCTTGCAAGATAGTTAAAGACGATAAGTTCAGGAACAAAAGCTGCTTATGAAGTCATAATGATAGAAATTTTGACAATAAATATAAACCCAAATGCAAGAAATGACAAGAGAAAAACTGTATAGAAAACTGTAAATTTATGTGGTTCGTTTGTGTCACCAAAAAACCTTAAAATAACTACCAATCTTAAATGAGGAATAACTTTGCTTCCGGGACTCTGCTTGAGCTGATTTATTTTTTGAAATTGGGTAGCTCGGTGAGAGAAGCTCAAATATCTACTATTTTCTGAGAAATTCTGCACAAAAGGTAACAAATCTGACAAAAATGTCAGGTGGAAAAACAAAAAACACTCAATAATTCTCCAAATGCTTATTATAACCAGTTTTCAGAAATGGTGCAGCCACTCTACATCCACCAATGTAGCCGAAATTCTGATCAGAACCCTCAGTTCAGCAATCTTCTGCCCTATAAGAAAAATTTTAAAAATAATAATAATAATAATAATAAAAAGTTTGTCGTAACTGAATATTTCAACTGGAAGATAGATCTCCTTGAGGAGGATTTAAAAACCATATAGATCTTACATAAAAACAATCAGGAACCCCTTGAAAATCCAAAAAACATATAGATCTTATAGAAAACCAATCAAGAGCCCCTTGAAAAAAATCTACAAAAAAACTACATAACAAAGTTAGGGTTATAAGAAAAAAAATCTCAAATATGTAGAATCATACCCTGAAGAGAAGCCTAATGGCTACGAGATAGAATAAAATATACAAAAAAATGAAGATACATGTTGATGGTTAAATTCAAAGCAGATGTTAGATCATAGTAACCATGGATCTGATACCATGTGAGAATATTATATCTACTAAACTAGCTATCTATCTAAGAAACTAACAACATATCAACATATAAATAAGAACAGAAAGAGAAAAAGGAAAAAGAATACAATATATATATATAGATGTGCGTGGTTCACCAAATTAGGCCACGTCCACGGGAAGGTTGTCTTCTATTATCTCCAAAAATATCCTGCAATCTTACAAAGAGAGAAACTACAAATAACTCGATACAAATAAAAATATGAACACAAGATGAGATGTGATGATTTACAAAAAAATTCCCTTGACCCTATTATATACCCAGAGATGTGGAGCAATTACTCTCACATATTGAATGTGGGATAATATAATTCTCCAAAATAACACCTCTTTATATAATAAATGCGTACAAGAGTATATTATGCCATAATGAATATGGGATATAATGTGTTACCCTTTAACATAAGATTGCATTTAACTTCCAACATAATACAAAGACATTATTTCCTTCCCAGGAATATACTATATTCCAACAAAATGGTCTCAATTTTTGTAGGTAGTTTTTAATATTATGCAATTTTATATTGGTCTAATTAATACTTGACCCATATTTGTTCTATTTATTTAATAGTTGACAAAAACGATTATTGGTTGGTTTATTTAATAGCTGACACACACATTTATTTTTGGATACATGGAGATGATTTAAATTTATTTTTGATATTTAAATGTTTTGACATTATTTCATGATTACTATCAAATTTTAGGTTTTTTTTTCATTATGTAATATTGATAAACTTGATATACTTTGTTTTTCAGTATTTTTGGATTATTTTAAACTAAAAATGTCTATAACATCTTAATAATTAGGCATTAATGTTTGATCTGTATATGGAGGAGGTGTTCTCTTTCCTCTTCCTCAGAATCACATAACTAAACTTAGGACCGTGTTGACACTTTGTAATCCATGAAACTGAGTCTTCAAAAATAACATGTTCATTTAATGTCTCTTCAACATGAATTAGGCCTTATGTGGAACTAAACTTAAAGAAAAACACTCACATAATCCATGTAGGCATACATAAGTGCAAGACAAAAGGTTTGTTCATGGAGTTCACCCCTCCGGGTCTACATCTCTGGGCCTGTCAACATGACTAGACCACTCATATTAATTCAGTATTAAGGAAATACATTAAAAAAATTCTGTAAATAATATGTGGCTATTTCCCCTACAAGGTAATGTCCTCCTATAGAGAACTCTCACAAAAGCAACAACTCAGAGCATCTCCTACCAAGATGGCATACTTCCACTGAACTGAGTCAGTCACATCATGTGCATCCTTCAATTCCACATTGAAGCACATAATGAAAAATTCATAATCAAATAATTTGAACTTGAATTGTAATCCGTTGGTTACAATTGCTGCATATGAATTCTGAAGGTGAGGAAAACCCCTATAAGGTCTCCATCATGATGAACACCCTTAGGAACTGCAACCAAACCCTGCTTGATCCATACACTTCTTAGCCTCAAACCTAAAAAATTCCCTCTATATGTGCTCAAAATAGAAAAAAAAAAAGGTCACCATTGGATTCATAGCATCCAAAAACCTTTATGTAGCCTCTTTCTGAGCTCAATTTGGATAAAATCTGAAACAACTATGCTCCAAAGCCTGATTGATCCATACATCCTTGGTCTTCAATCTTCAAAAATTCTATGCATATTTGCTCACTTGATCTTGGTACCTATTCCAATGAGTTCATAATGCCTAATAATGGTAATCTAGCCTCTTTCTGCACCTTAGGCGGAGTTAAACTGGCCGTTTCCGCAAAAATTAGCAGTCCGCTAACTTATTCTTCATTAATTTAAGTAAGCGTGGTTAGCGCTAATTAAGCACCACTTAGCGCTAAGCCCACGCTTAGGATAATCCTGGATTAAAGGTGGATTAGGCACTAGTTAATACATGTTTAGTGTTTAATTAAACTCAGATTAATATTAAAACTCCACTCTTAGATTAGTCTCTACTGGTGGTCTTCAGGCCATCATCTTATGCACTGGTGATTGGCTCCCTCTCCCCCTATCATTAAACATTTTAAAACATAAATAAATCTGTGATGCATTATATGTTAATAAATTTGGTGTGGCGTGGTGGTAGTTGGTGCGTGTGCTGCATGGGAGTTCGCGGGGTCGAACCGCGGTGCCTATGCCTAGACTTAAAAAAAAAATTCTCCACCATTGGGGGGGGGGGGGGGCATGTGGCAACCCCATGCTTCACCACGTGTCCTCATCCCATTGGTCCAAATTTAAACCACTAAAAACACGTGAAATCACCCAACAATTTAACAATCGAACTCTACCACTTGGGAGGTTGTCATTCACCGGACGATGGAATTTGACCAAACATTGACCTTGCCAAGTCAGCGTGCCACATCAGTAGTATGGACTGCTGACTGGGCTCCCTGTCACCATTTTTTTGCATGTTTGTGCAAACGAACAAAACCCATTTTCGGGAGCATACGAAGTCCATTTTTAGCGAAATGAAGTGTGACGGATTTAGAACGACTAGAAATACGAGGTCGTTCAAGTTTTGTGGCATTCCAATAACTTTTAATTTTGAGCATAAAAGTGAGCACCTGATCATTCCTCCCAAATAGGAACTTTTGGACTCTAAACGTTTACTTACCTAGTCAATATAAAGAGGCTGGAACTCAAAATACCCACAAAACTCAATCCAAATTACAAAATTTTAAATTGGTGCCTCAAAATCCCCAATCAAGGCAATTCACTTATCATCCTCGTGAAGACATGTTGTCCTGTCAAGAGTCGAACCAATATTCTTATCATTGTTGTAGGAATAAAATTATTTCTGAGTAGACTCTGAACATGCTATTTACACTCATATTTGCATGGCTTGAACACACTTCATCTCTGGAGTTAAATTGTTGAAGACAAAATTGACTCCATCCTGGAAATAAAAAACAACATAAATTTGCTTTAATGTCTTCAAGCCAAATTTGTACATAGGTGGTACACTGCAGCAAAAAAAAAATTATTCACATATATGGAAAGAGTGGTATTTGAAATGCTAATTACCTCCTTAGATTTTCCATTCATATTCTTAGCCTCTGATGATCATAATGACCACCAATTTGAAGATGACTCTAGCCACCCACTTTTATCCTCTGGCATATGGTGTGCTTCTTGAAGATGCTTGCTAACTTGACATGCATCATTTTCCACATTTTGTCCAAATCCACTATTTGAACCATGACCACATACCGGCTTCATCTATGAGGTTTCTCTTGTTGGTGCAGGAGTTGAACTTTATGCTACTTTCTCATCAAGCACTTGCTACATTAGAAAGCGCATATCTCTTCTCCTCTTCAGCAATATCCAACATCCTTCTCAACTCTATGTTCTCCATTCGAAGAGCCAAATTTTTCTCCTCAATCTCTCGGAGAATCTTTTTGCTACCCATCTTGCAACTTGGTCAACTGTAGCTCTAATACCAACTTATCTGTATCTATAGGAGGTGTTCTCTTTCCTCTTCCTTAGAATCACATGACTAAACTTAGGACCATGTTGACACTTTGCAATGCATGAAATTGAGGCTTCAAAAATAAATTGTTCGTTTAATGTCTCTTCAACATGAATTAGTCCTTATGTACAACTGAACTTAAAGAACAAACGTCACATAATCCATGTAGGAATATAGAAGAGCAAGAAAAAAGGTTTGTTGACGGAGTTCACCCCTCCTAGGCTACATCTTCGGGCCTATTAACATGACTAGACCACTCATATTAATTCAGTATTAAGGAAGTACATTAAAATTTTGCTGCAAATAATATGTGCCTATTACCCCTAGAAGGTAATGCCCTCGTACAAATAACTCTCACAATAGCAACAAATCAAATAATATCCTACAAAGATGACATACTTTCACTAAACTGATTCAGTGACATCATGTGCATCCTTCAATTCCACAATGAAGCAAATAATGAAAAAATCATAATGAAATAAGTTAAACCTAAATTGTACTATTCCGGTTACAACTTCTGCATATGAATTCTAAAGGTGAGGAAAACCTCTACAAGGTCTTCTTCATGCTCAACACCCTCAGGAACTGCAACTAAACCCTACTTGATCCATACACCTCTTAGCCTAAAATGTATAAAAGGCCATCTAGATGTGCTCAAAATAGAAAAAAATAAGTCACCATTGGATTCATAACATGCAAAAACCTCTATGATGCATCTTTCTAAGCTCAATTTGGATAAAAGCTCAAATAGTTATGCTCCAAAGCCTGATTTATCCATACATCCTTGGTCTTCAATATTAAAAACGACTAGGTATATGTGCTCAATGGCTCCTTATACCTATTCCAATGATTTCAGAATGCCCAAGAATGGTAATCTAGCCTCTTTTTGCACCTGATTTGGTCGAAAACTCCAAAAGTTATGACCATTTACATTTTCTCCACAATTTTAGGCCTAAATTTAGATAACTAGAGCTAAATCCGGATAGTTGGGGTTAAACTGGCAGTTTTCCCTGAAATTAGTGGTCAACCAACTTAATATTCATTAATTTAATTAAGTGTGGTTAGCGTTAATTAAGCATCGCTTAGCGCTTAGGATAATCCCAGATTAAATGTGGATTAGGTGCTAGTTAAGACAAGTTTAGTGTTCAATTAAACTAGGATTAATATGGAACCCATAGACTTCATTCTACAAAAATCCTATCTAAAAGGGCCCCATTGGCTTTGAAAACTACTCCAATGAGTTCATAATGCCCAAGAATGGTAATCTAGCCTCTTTTTGCACCTAATTTGGTCGAAACCTCCAAATGTTGTGACCATTTAAATTTTCTCCACAATTTTAGGCCTAAATTTAGCTAACTGGAGCTAAATCCGATTATTTGGAGTTAAACTGGCAGTTTCTGCCGAAAATTGTGGTACGCCAACTTAATCTTCATTAAGTTATGTAAGTGTGGTTAGCGCTAATTAAGAACCACTTAGCGCTAAACCCACGCTTAGGATGATCCCATATTAAATGTGGATTTGGCAATAGTTAATACAGGCTTAGTGTTTAATTAAACTCAGATTAATATTAAAAATCTGCTCTTAGATTATTCTTCGTCGGTGGTCTTCGGGCCATGGTCTTATGCGCTGGGGGCTGGCCCCCTGTCCCCCCGTCGTTAAACATTTGAAAACATAAATAAATGTGCAGTGCATTATATGTTAAGAACTTTGGTGTGGCGTGGTGGTAGTTGGTGTGTGTTGCATGGGAGCTCGCAGGGTCAAAACCCAACTTCTCCACCCGGACATAGAAAAAACTTTCTCCACCATGGGGGGCCACGTGGCGGTGCCAGGCTGCACCATGTGTCCTTACCCCATTGGTCCAAATTTAAACCACTAAATACATGCCAAATCACCCAACAATTCAACCAATCGAACTCTACCACTTGGCCAGCTGTCATTCGTCAGAGGACGAATATTGACTAAAAATTGACCCTGCCCTGTCAGAATTCCATGTTAGCAGTACAGACTGCTGACTGGCCTCCGTGTCACCCATTTTTTTCTTGTTTGTGCAAATGAACAGAACTCATTTCTGGGAGCATACAGAGTCCATTTTTCGTGAAACGAAGTGTGTCAGATTCAGAACAAGGAGCAATACGCGGTCATTCAGGTTTCGCACCATTCCGAGAACTTTGAATTTTGAGCATAAAATCGAGCACCTGATCAATGTTGGAGAATTTTTGAGTTTTCTTTTTCATTTCCATTTTTTTTTAAATAATATTTTTGAGTATTTGTAAAATGTATATTCCCAAACTTTTTAGGTATTGCATTTTAGAGGCTCGATTTTTTATTTTTTTTCTCTGTACCAAATCCAAATTCTAACTATTTCTTTGAAAATATCCATGGATTTAACCTCCATAGTATTTGAAATGCCCTCAATTCCATAGTAGTTATCCATGTACTATAAATTAAGACAAACCTAGATCGATTCTAACCTTGGATCTATGAAACCTTAAGAGGGATTTGGTCTGTTTGTGAACTTGATAGATCCCATATTATAATGGATCTAGGCTAGTTTAATATTAGCAATGTGAGATGCATCATGACGCAAGTGTTTTGATGCTTATCTTCCCTTCTAGTCATTTAATTTATATGTCTGCTCTAAAAAAAAAAAAAACAAAATAAACACACAACTTCACTCACATAACTTTTATGTCCATCTACCTTACTTTTTTAGGTCCATCTACCTTGCTTTGGCATTGCTATTGAGTTAAGTATTTGCAAACCCTAAGTTTATTGAGGTACATTCCAAAAAAAAATTTAACATTCATTCATTTTTTAATTTGATGTGTGAAGATATTTGAAGGAAACACTTCTGAAAACCTGAACTTTGAATATGTTAACATACATAACTTTTATGTCCATCTACCTTGATTTTCACATATCTATTGTCTTATCTATTTACAAACCCTAAGTTTATTGAGGTACATTCCAAAATATCTTTTGATATTAATTCATTTTTTAATTTGACGTGTGAAGGAATTTGAAGGAAACATTGGGATAGGGGAGTAGAAGAACTTAACCCTGAATATATTCGAAGTAGCACTAACACTTATGTTGTTAGTTTTGATTTATTAATTTTGAATAATTTGATATCCACCTAATTGGGAAAATTGGTTTATTATGCAATTGAATTTTTCGTAATAATAGTAATAATAATTTAATTTAAACGAAACATTACATAAAGAGATAGGGAAAGTAAACAAATTTAACCTTAAATAAGAGATGAAGCATTCGTCCTAGGAAGTATATGATATTTTGTATATACATAACAATTATTCAACTTAATTTTATTATAAATGTACACACTTCGCCTTAAATAGGAGAGGAAGGATTAGTCTAGTCAAGTATATGGGATTTTTTTCTACACAACAATTTGTCTACTTAAATTTATTAGAGATATTGTACATACTTCACCCTTTAGAATTTGCATCTATGACTTTTTAAAAGGAAACACATGTTAGGAATCATTAAATCCACTCAAATTATACTTAATTATAATTGTACTTACCATAAGCAAATACTTATTTATTCTCTGCTACCTTATTAAAATAAGGTAAAATCATCACACAAATGAGTTACAATATTAATATTAAAATATTAATGTTAAAATGGAAATATAATATACACTCAATAAACTCACCATATAAACAACTAAAATAAACTCATTCAAAACAAACATATGAAACACAAAAAAACATACATACATTCCAAAAAAACGCATGCAAGAACAACATACCAATCATAAAACAACGCAAATACATTCAAAACAAAAGCCTATACCACAGCATAGAAAATGCACTCCCATTCCCAGTATCATCAATGATAAAGAGATACCAAAGCATAGTTGTAGATGTTCAATGGTATATGATAAAGAGAGTCATGGATTAAAGTTGGAAGGCTTTGAAACTTGAAAGAAGCACTTCCATAAGGAGAACATAAGAGCCTAACTTTGAATGTGGGAGGAAGGAGTGGTCACAATGGCATTATTGCTTTAATAATGGCAGTCAATTTGTTTCTATCTAGTTTTAGTAATATGACATAACCTACTTTTTAGAATTTAAAATTGTAACCTTTTATTAAGAAAGATAGATACAGTCAAATTGTGCCTTCTTGGAATTTGAAACTATAACCTCTTATTAAGATAGAAACACTCTATCTCGGTCACATTTATTGGCTTGGAAAATTTATCATGCTCAAAAAATATAAGTGGTGATATAGTTATATTATTGATAAACAAAATTATGTATTTAATAGTTGACACAAAAAATTATTGGTCGATTTTTTTAATAGTTGACACATAAATTTATTTTTGGATACATGGAGATGATTTAAAATTTATTTTTGATATTTAAATGTTTTGATATTATTTCATGATTATTATCAAATTTTAGATTTTTTTTTCATTATGTAATATTAATAAACTTGATATATTTTGTTTTTGTGTATTTTTGGATTATTTTAAACTAAAAATGTCTATAACATCTTAAGCATTAGGAATTAATGTTTGATATGTATCTGGAGGAGGTTTTCTCTTTCCTCTTCCTCAGAATCACATAACTAAACATAGGGCCATGTTGACACTGTACAATGCATGAAATTGAGTCTTCAAAAATAACATGTTAATTTAATGTCCCTTCAACATGAATTAGTCCTTATGTGGAACTGAACTTAAAGAACAACACTCACATAATCCATGTAGGCATACATAAGAGACAAAAGGTTTGTTGACAGAGTTGACCCTCCTGGGCTACATCTCCAGGCCTGTCAACATGACTAGACCACTCATATTAATTCAGTATTAAGGAAGTACATTAAAAATTTTCTGAAAATAATATGTGGCTATTACCTCTACAAGGTAATGTCCTCCTATAAATAAATCTCACAAAAGCAACAACTCAAAGCATCTCCTACAAATATGATATACTTCCACTGAACTGAGTCAGTCACATCATGTGCATCCTTCAATTCCACATTGAAGCACATAATGAAAACTTCATAATCAAAGAAGTTAGAATTGAATTGTGCTCAGTTGGTTATAGTTGTTGCATATAAATTCTGAAGGTGAGGAAAACCCCTAAAAGGTCTTCTTCATGATGAACACCCTTAGGAACTGCAACTAAACCCTACTTGATCCATACATCTCTTAGCCTTAAACCTGAAAAATTCCATCTAGATGTGCTCAAAATAGAAAAAAATAAGTCACCATTGGATTCATAGCATCCAAAAACCTCTATGCAACCTCTTTCTTAGCTCAATTTGGATAAAATCTCAAAAAATATGCTCCAAAGCCTGATTGATCCATACATCCTTGGTCTTCAATCTTCAAAAATACTATGTATATGTTCTCAATGGCTCCTTGTACCTATTCCAATGAGTTCATAATGCCTAATAATGGTAATCTAGCCTCTTTCTGCACCTGATTTGGTCGAAAACACCAAAAGTTATAACCATTTACATTTTCTCCATAATTTTAGGCCTAAATTTAGCTAACTCGAGCTAAATCCAGCTCGTTGGAGTTAAATTGGCAGTTTCTGCCGAAATTAGCGGTCCGCCAACTTAATCTTCACTAAGTTACGTAAACGTGGTTAGCACTAATTAACCACCGCTTAGCGCTAAGCCCGCGCTAAGGATAATCCTGGATTAAATGTGGATTAGGCGCTAGTTAATACAGGTTTATTGTTTAATTAAATATATATATATATATATATGGTTAAATTATAAGGGAGTAGTCAAGTGTGGCTTTTAGGAGTTTCGGGCAGATATCTAACCGGAATTCGACAAAATAAATTGTGGCCAAATATTTATTTGTGTTGTTTAAACACGTTTTATGATTGCATATATGGATTCAACACCTTCAAAAACCCCTAGGGCACTTCGATTGTGAAGAGTTCACCTGTCAAACTTGTGATTTTAGTGACTCCCTGTCAGATTCTAGACAAAATAGATCAGAAAATAAATGAGAAAGTTTTCCAAAAAATCACACATAAAGACTACTCGAATCATAATACATATAACTTGTTTGTTAAATATTATAACATATAAGTTATTTGTTAAATAAATAACATTATATTAATATTTTTTTAAAAATGATCTAAACATCTAAATTTATAAATCCATGGATCATTTGGAGAGATACAAATGGGAAATAAATATTTTCATGTATTTTTAAGGCATGCATTGTCAAATTGAGGCCACAAGAGAAAATTGTATGGTGTACTCCTGCACAGGAATAGGTTTTAGATATTCAGATTCAAAACCCAGATTGTAAATCAAATTCTCCATAAAGTTAGTTTTGTGCATTTGGTTTGTTGAGTATTTGAATGATTGCCTCCTACTTTTAGAAATTGTTGATGTTAAAATAGTTTAAATGATGTTTTATATGTGAAAAACTACAATGGGATTCAACTATTAATTAATTGAGACATTTTAAAAAACATTGTGTTTGAAAGTGGAGATATGCACTATGAAATCTATTTATTTTGAAAAATAAACTAATCTCATTTTTTTGTAAAAAAATTTAGTATTTTTTAACAATATTTATATTTTAATTTATTTATAAATAAAAACAAGTGTTTACCATAAAAACATATTTATTAATATTATAAAAAGATTATGATTATAGATATTTTTATATAGTTAAATATTAATTAAAAAAACAATATTTCTATTATTTTCTGAAATATATATATATATAGGGATTAATTTCAATTTATATATATTCTAAATATAATATTTTAGGATATTTGTATTTTGGAATCATTTTTCCATTAAAATGGAAAAACATTTTCTTTTTAAATAGATAAATTATAAGATTTATATGAGATTAAATAAAAGTATTTTAAATATTGTATTTATATTTTGTAATCATTTATTATTGATACAAAATGATTAAAATTATATATTTAATTATAATAATAGAATTGAAAATTTATGTGTTAAATAACTTATAAAGAGATACCAAAGCATAGTTGTAGATGTGACATGGTATATAATAAGGAGATACCAAAGCACAATTGTAGATGTGACATGGTATATGATAAAGAGAGTCATGGAGTAATGTTGTGCAGTTGTAAAAACACATTGTTTAGGTTTATTAAAACGTTTAGATTTAATGATTAGATTATTGAAAAAACCTTCATTATATTGTTGAGAGGAAATTGATATTTTTAACATTCATTCAAGCGGACGCAATTCATATTTTTAACATCCATTCATCTTTTAATTTGATATATGTATTCCAGAATATTTTTTAACATTTTGATATATGCAAGTGTCACATCTCCACATAACCATATAAAATATATATATATATATATATATATATATATATATATATTCTTACCATACAGTAGTAATTTGTGTTATTTACCAGGATGAATTTATCATTTCATACCAACCTCCACATTATAACATGGTGGATATCAAACTTACCTTATAGCAATTTTCCATATATCAATTTCGAGGTTAATATTTAATTTCTAATTAAACATGCAAAGGTTACCATCAACCCTATGATACATAACTTAATACTCCATTAAGTGAATGAGCTACCTATATCGTTCAAGGTTAGCTGGCATACTTGTGAATTAAAGGGGGTAGTACTCGCATTTAATACCTCACAACAGTTGTTGGTCTTGACTTAAGTTTCACAGATTTCTATGCTATATGTCTTTCCTCCTATCGTCGATCTTAGATCAGATCCACGATTGATATTCGGGCGGGAAACTGACATGGATAATCACGCCCAAACCCTAATTTCATTCACCACTTTATTGATTCAGATTAATGAGGCTTTTCCCTCTAGTTCGATCTTCATTTGGCGAGCTATCGGCTTCCGGCCTTGTTCTGGCTCCGCTGCCTGCAAACTAAGTAAACTGAGGAGGGTTTCGCTCCCTGTTAGCATTACAATTGTTCGAAGAAAGTATTGAGCGCTTAGAGCAAATAAAATTCGTGTTCGTGGCTATGCTCGGCCCTGGTCATTCCTTACTGCTTGAGCAAGTGATTTCTCTGCAAGCTACATGAGTATAACTAAATTCTTTCCCATGTCTCAGCAACTTCGACTTACTTGCTTTCTACTTGGTTTATTACTGGTTAATTTACATATTTCTATTTTTTCTTTGGCTCGGCCTTGATGTAGATACACCACACCATCAGCGGGAATCCATGGACGGAATAGTCCATAACACAGGTAGATTTTGTCTTCCAAGTTAACCATGACAATAATTTCAGAGTTTAAGAATTACGGAACCAAATTCTTGTTTTCCCTTTTATCCCAATACTCATTTTTTTCAACTGAATGTTACTATGTGCATGTTAAACTCGTCCCATGGCCCTTTGATTTCAGGGTTTTATCTTCAATTTCTAATGCAAAATTGTTGGACCTCAGTCTAACATGCTTCTCATTATCCTAGGTACTCTGAGGGCTTTTACATCATTCCCGAAGACTACCATCTTGTGTTTTTAACCAGAAAATGTTTAACAAACTTGGATCTGTGTTGTAAGGAAAATCGTGAATATTTTCTCTTAATATGTATGGACATAATGTGAAGAATAATTCTTCTCTTGTGGGTACCTTCCACAAAGATTTGTTTAAAAATTTTGACTGTACTATCCTTTTACTGGAGGATTTTTATAAGGAAATGTTTATTTAAATACTCTGGCTAGACTCTCTTTTTTGAATTAATGTATTCAAGCTTTTGAAATTATCTACGAATGCTTGTTTACAGTTAACGCACTTTCCTGTGCAAGAATTTACTCGTATTATTTTAGTATTCCAGTAAATGAGTTTGGTTATCAACTCGACAGTCTGTGTTGTTCCATTAAGATGAACAGAATACATATTTTTGCTAAGTTTTTCTGTTAGTTTTTCTGTTTGAAATGAAATAAGCTTTGCTGGAAATTTAAAAGTTTCACATGCATGTGCATGCTTCCAGGCTTGTAAACATTTCTTGTTTTTGAAGTGTCGTTACAGGTTTTAGAAAGGCTACCTCTATAATAAGAGAATGAACAGATTATTATAACTTGAAAAATAACTATAATAAATCATTATTTTCACCATGTTTTCTCTATTCTGTTTTGAAGATAGATAAATATATCCATTTGAATCTGGTACTGTTCGACTTAGTTAAGGTGACCAGACCACCCATCTTAGTTTCCGTGCTTAGTTTGTTTATATGGACGAGGTATCATGGGTAGGGTTTTGCCCAAACCCAAGATCAACAGTCTGAATATTCTCTCGAAGTTTTCGCTTAAAACTTAACCGGAAGTTTTCCATTTCTGTTTTCTATACATTATTTATGATTTTTCTCTTTCTTCGACAAATTCTCAGTAAGTCAAATAAAAATATAAGAAGGGTAGAGAAGCACAGTTACAATATTTTTCTATAGACAACCTTCTTTACAGAATTTAAGATATCTATGTATATTTTTACAGTCCTCCTGTCACATTCATATTTTACAGAATTCTAACAAATACTGTCTATCTATTATTCGCATAATTCCATAATTATCTAGAAATGTTACAATTTTTCTCTGCTGTGAGTATAACTTTAGTATTGAACATTAACTACAGAGGAATCCCGTTACTAATTCTTTGCAGTATTCATGACATAATAAATATTTAGAATATCCATCTACAACTAAGAGATCAAACACAATTTCATAAAGTTTACTTATCTGATTAGAAAATTATAGCTGTGGACCTCCCAACCTTTAGGAGAGGTGATTACCTCCTTCTCCTACCCTCGTGCTCCAATTTCTGGAAAGTTACGGGTTAACAGTGGATTATTTTTCTGCTATGACCTCAAAACAGTCAGTTCAGCCAGCACCAGAAAATTAGTTTCAGGCTTTTCTGAGTGTTTTTCCACTGGTCTCTACCAGCTCTAGAAAAATCCACACTCTTTCCTCCAAAATCCAACCAAACCCCTACTCCTCACTGGGATAACCTTTTATCCTCAAAGGTGTAGGTAACTGTCCCCAACCACTTCCAATTCTTGGAAAACAGTTTACCATCAGCTTTTTATTTACTTTTATCCAGTTTATTTTCCATAAAAAAGCTATTATTTAAATTAAATAACATAAATTGTCTCAGTTATTCATTAAAAAATATATACAAATCACTTAACTAGTTAGCAGTAAATGTAGTTGTCACAACTTCCCCCCCTGGAAGTAACACCGTCCTCGGTGTTTTCACTCTAGCTGTAAAAAGAGCTCTGGGTAGGCTTCCTTCACGAATCTTTCATCCTCCCAAGTAGCCTCATTTGGGCCGAAGTGCTTCCATTGCACTTTAACCTAGGTGATAACTCGCTTTCGGAGCATGATTTCCCTTCAGTCAAGTATGCGTTGTGGCTCGACCAGGAACTCTCCGTATGGCTCTACTTGCAACAACAAAATTTCTTGTCAATTATTTTCACAAAGGAAATCATATTGTGAGTTGGGACTTGTATTCCTATCCTACCTCTATATGTTGCCAATGAATTACGTGCTTTGAATCATGCACGTAACGCTTCAACAGGGACACATGAAATACATTATGCACTCGAATGTGACTGGGTAAGGACAGCTGATAGGCCACAGGTCCTATCCTCTCGAAAATTTGGAAAGGTCCATAGAACCTGGGGGCCAATTTGGCACAAGAGGTCCACCGTAATATGCTCCTCTTGGGTTTGATTCTTACGTACACATGATCCCCCACCTCGAATTCTCGATAAGGCCTATTTTTATCCGCATAGATCTTCTGTCGATCTTGTGCAACCTTCAGATTTTGTCTTATCCTTTTTAATTTTAATTCCATTTCAGCAAGAATTTCAGGTCCCAACATTATTTTGTCTCAGGGCTACTCCAATTTATGGATGTGCGACATTTCCTTCCATACAAGGCCTCAAAAGGACTCATCTTTAGAGATTCCTGATAGCCATTGTTATAAGCAAATTCGACCATATGCAAATAGTCTTCCCATTTAGTTGGTTGTTGCATTACATACATGTGTAGAATGCCATCCAATACCTGGTTTACTCAGTCTATTTGCCCATCTGATTGGGATGATAGGTTGTGCTAAAGTTTATCTGAGTTCCCAGTCCTGTAAACAATGTCTTCCAGAAGGCAGAGGTAAACTTAACATCCCGATCTGAAATAACTATCTTAGAAATTCCATGTAGTCTGAAAATATCCTTCATGAATATATTAGCTATTTGTACAGTCTTGTAAGTAGACTATACTGGTATAAAATGCGGAGATTTACTCAATCTTTCCACCACCACCATTATGGAATCATTTTGTCTTCTGGTCCTCGATAAGCCTGTAATGAATTCTAGGGATATGACCTCCCACTTCCATTCGGGTATTGGTATGGCCTGCAACAACCCCACGGGATGTTGATGCTCCATATTCACCTATTGAAATTCCAAAAATTTACTTAAGTATTTCGCAATGTTCTTACGCATACCTGACCAAAAGTATACCTTTCTTATTGCAGTCAACATTTTCTGATATCCTGGATGACCTGTATAATTGTTGCGATGATATTCATTCATTATTAGTTCTTTCAAATCCATACGGTTAGGTACATATACCTTACCTCAGAATGTTAACATCCGATATTCATTTATTCCATACTCAGATGTGCGTCCTTGCTTTTTGTTTTCTACCATTTGTTGCCACAAAAACTAGTACTCGAGATCTTTTTGCGCTTCTTCCTTTATTTGTTCTAAAAATATACTTTCCAGCTGATTATAATATAGCTCATATATACCATGTGATTTCCTGCTTAAAGCATCAGCTACTCGATTTTCCTTTCCTTTGACATTTTGAATATCCATGTCAAGCTCACTTAGGAAAGCATTCCATCTTGCCTGCCTTGAGTTTAAATCTGCTTGCTTGAAATAACTAGTCAAGTTGCTATGATCTGTTTTGAACACGAATTTCTTACCCAGCAAGGAGTGCCTCCATACCCGGAGCGCATGTACCACTGTTTTTAATTCCAAATCATACGCTGAATACCTTTGTTCATGATCTTTCAACTTTCTAGATTCATACGCTACCACCTTGCCTTCTTGAGATAAGACTACCTCAACACCCTCTTTACTTACGTCGGTACAAACTTTGAATTCTTTGCTTGGGTCAGCTTCTCTTAAAACAGGTGCAGTAGTCAAAAGTTGTTTCAGATTTTCAAAATTGTTCTGACATTCAATAGTCCACTTGAAAACTTTTTCTTTCCTGTGCAAGGAAGTGATGGGAAAATCAATTCGGTAAATCTTCGGTAGCACCCAGCTAATCCCATAAAGAATCTAATGTCAGCCACATTCTAGGGTACCCGCCATTCCATGATTGTTTTGATCTTTTCTGGATCAACAGCAATTCCCTTTGCTGAAATAACATGATCTAAATAGTGGATTTTTGTTTTGAAGAAATCATACTTATTGAAATTTGCATACAACTAGTGTTTTCTTAACATCTCCATCACAATCCTCAAATGATCCTTATGCTCTTCCTGGTTTTTGGAATAGATCAGAATGTCATCTATAAATATAAGTAAAAAATTATCCAGGAAAGGATGGAAGACTCCATGCATTAACCTCATAAAGGTTGCTGGTGCATTTGTTAACCCAAAGGGTAACACCACAAATTCATAGCGACCATACCTGGTACGGAATGTTGTCTTGCAAATGTCTTCATCTTTGATTCGAATCTGATGATACCTAGATCTCAAATCTATCTTGGAAAACACTGTGGCCCCTTTTACTTGATCAAATAGATCATCAATCCTTGGTAAAGGGTATTTGTTCTTGACTGTTAATTTGTTGAGATGCCTATAATCCATGCACATTCGCATGGTCCCATCTTTATTTTTCACGAAAAGAATTGGTAATCCCCAAGGGAACACACTTGGGTGAATGTAACCCTTTTCCAGTAATTCCTATAACTGCATCTTCAGCTCTGTTAATTCTGGCACACTCATTCTATAAGGAGCCCTTGACACAGGAGAAGCTCCAGGCATTAAATCTATAGTAAAGTCAATGTCTCTCCTTGGTGGTAATCCTGGAATATTTTCTGGAAAAACATCTAGAAATTCTTGCACCACAGGTATATTTTCCATTATAGGCGATTTCTCCTTGGAATCTGCATACCCCACCTGAATCGCATATAACTCGCACCCCTTTCTTATACATTTATTCAATTGGGATGCTGAAATTGGACGTAGCTATAAGGGCTTTCTAATTTCTTGAATTTACTTACGTGTTCCATCGTGCATTTTGTAATAGATAATCTTTTCCTTACAGTCTACTAGGGTCCAATGCTTTTCCATCCAATCCATGCCTAATAAAACATCATAGGATCCTAGTGGAAAAACGTTCAAATCCACTTATAACTGTTGATTTGAAATTTCTAATATATAGTTCAGAATTTTGGCAGTTACCTTACGCTTTGCTCTAGTGGCTAACTTTACTAGCCATGAAATTTTAAATTTATGTTCTTTCATTTTACACAACTCTACCACTTTGGGACTAACTTAGACTTGCGCCTGGATCTACCAAAATAGAAACAAATTGAGTTACTATTTTACCTTCCAGCTCAATCATCGTTGGTTGATAATCCACTTGTCTATCCTCCAACGTCGCATTGATATGGGGTATGTTCCACGCCACATCTCCTACTGTAGAAACTTCCTGCAAGTTTGCTACAGTGTCATTTCTTGTTCGGTGTGGGCAGTTTTTGTAATAATGTGCTTCACCACACCCCCAACATTGTAATGGTGGTTTGGTCCCCTGCCCTTGCTCAAGCTTGCTGGATGCTTCTGTAGGTTTTTCATCTGCTGGCCATCTGGTTCTCTGGCGATTTCTGCCAAACAATTTGCTAACAGTATTTCGTGCAAAATTTTTAAAGTTGTCACTTTTGGTGCCCTTGAAATTCAAGTTACTTTTCTGTCCTTTCTTTGGCTGCCAAGTTTTTCCAACCTCCCCTTTTGCCTTGGATTTCTAATAGCACATCCGTGCTTTATGAATGGCTTCATCCATGGTTTGGGGATTTACAAATTCTATTTGCTCCTTCATGTGTGTTGGCAAACTGCTCAAAAATCTTTGCACTTTAGCCTTTTCCTCTTGTAGATATGGAACATATCGTAACAGGGAGGTAAAATTAGTGATATATTCGTCCATAGTCATCTATCACAGCCTTAATTAATGAAATTCCTTAGATTTTTCGTCATAGAATCATTCGGTTAAATACTTGTCCTTAAAGTATTGCTGAAATTATTCCCAGGTAACATCCTGTTCCTCTATACTGCGAACATTTTTCATTTCTTCCCACCACAAAGTGGCTTTCTCCCGTAACTGATATATGGCTAATCTGGCCTTTAGGTTGCTGTTGTACTTGTTCACCTGAAATTACTTATTCATGTTTATTAACCATGCTTCAGCCACTTCTTCAGCTTCACCATCAAACGTTGGTGGTTTTACTTTTTGAAACTCCCCCTGAAGTTCTGTTTTCTTCTTTTTAACTTCTTGCTGATATGACACATTTCCAGACTTTGCTTCTTTGAAATTTTTGTTTTTGATTCGCCAGGATGGACTTCTTTCCAATCTATTTGTGGTGTTATTTTTCGTTTGTTGTTCTTCTTCATCTTGCATACCTCTATCAGTACTTGGATGTTCCACTTCTTGGTTTTGTTTATCTAATAGAATTTTTAATATTTTCTCCTGATCTTGCAACGGTCATTCATTATCCTTTCGAACACGTACAATTTCCTCTTGTAATTGTTGTACCGTATTCAACAGGAAACTAGTTTGGTGTTGTTGTTCTTCCAGCAGCCTACTAGTCTTTTGATGTTGTTTGACACTTAGTTGGACCCACATTTCTGAGTTCATCACTGGTTGACCTTGGGGTTCCCCGACTTCTTGGGGAGTTTGCTGTGTATTTCGCCTTCTCATAATTTTTCTTGCTAAACTCTGTGCATCAATAAACATACATCTTTAACGTTAGTTGACCCTTAGGGTCCCAGCATATGAACGCTACTCTGATACCACTGGTCGCATCTCCACATAACCATATAAAATATATATATATATATATATATATATATTCTTACCATACAGTAGTAATTTGTTTTATTTACCAAGATGAATTTATCATTTCATACCAACCTCCACATTATAACATGGTGGATATCGAACTTACCTTATAGCAATTTTCCATATATCAATTTCGAGGTTAATAGTTAAGTTCTAATCAAACATGCAAAGGTTACCATCAACCCTATTATACATAACTTAATCCTCCATTAAGTGAATGAGCTACCTGTCGCGTTCAAGGTTAGCTGGCATACTTGCGAATTAAAGATGGTAGTACTCGCATTTAAGACCTCACAAAAACTGTTGGTCTCGACTTAAGTTTCACATATTTCTATGCTATCTGTCTATCCTCCTACCGTCGATCTTAGATCAGATCCACGGTTAATATTCGGGCGGGAAACTGACATGGATAATCACGCCCAAACCCTAATTTCATTCACCACTTGACTGATTCGGATTAATGAGGCTCTTCCCTCTAGTTCGATATTCATTTGGTGAGCTTCCGGCCTCCGGCCTTGTTCCGACTCTGCTTCCTGCAAACTAAGTAAACTGAGGAGGCTTTCACTCCCTGCCATCATTACACATGTTAGAAGAAATTATTGAGCACTTGGAGCAAATAAAATTCATGTTTGTGGCTATGCTCGGCCCTGGTCATTCCTTACTGCTTGAGCAGGTGATTTCTCTGCAAGCTACATGAGTATAACTAAATTCTTTCCCATGTCTTAGCAACTTCGGCTTTCTTGATTTCTACTTGGTTTATTGCTAGTTAATTTACATAAATCCTTTTTTTCTTTGGCTGGACCTTCCTGTAGATACACCGCACCATCGGCAGGAATCCATGGACAGAATAGTCCATAACACAGGTAGATTTTGTCTTCCAAGTTAATCATGACGATAATTTCAGAGTTTAAGAATTACGGAACCAAATTCTCGTTTTCCCTTTTATCCCAATAATCATTTTGTTTAATTGTATGTTAATATGTGCAGGTTAAACTCGTCCCATGGCCCTTCGACTTCAGGGTTTACTCTTCGGTTTCTAATGCAAAATTCCTCGACCTCGGTCTAACATGCTTCTCGTTATCCCAGGTACTCTGAGGGTTTTTACATCATTCCCAAAGACTACCATCTTGTGTTTTTAACCAGAAAATGTTTAATAGACTTGGATCTGTGTTGTAAGGAAAATCGTGAATATTTTCTCTTAATATGTATGGACATAATGTGAAGAACAGTTCTTCTCTTGTGGGTACCTGCCACAAATATTTGTTTAAAAATTTTGACTGTACTATCCTTTTACTGCAAGACTTTTATAAGGAAAGGTGTATTTAAATACTATGGATAGACTCTCTCCTTTGAATCAATGTCTTCAAGCTTTTCAAATTATCTACGAATGCTTGTTTACAGTTAACGCACTTTCCTGTGCAAGAATTTACTCGTATTATTTTAGTATTCCAGTAAATGAGTTCGGTTATCAACTCGACAGTTTTTAATGTTCCATTAAGATGAAAAAAATACATATTTTTGCTAAGTTTGTCTGTTAGTTTTTCCGTTTGAAATGAAATAAGCTTTGATGGAAATTTAAAAGGTTCACATGCATGTGCATGCTTCCAAGATTGTAAACATTTCTTGTTTTTGAAGTGTCGTTACAGGTTTTAGAAAGGCTACCTCTATAATAAGAGAATGAACGGATTATTATAACTTGAAAAATAACTGTAATAAATCATTCTTTTCACCATGTTTTCTCTATTATGTTTTGAAGATAGATAAATAAATCCATTCGAATCTGGTATTGTTCAACTTAGTTAAGGTGACCAGACCACCCATCTTAGTGTCTATGCTTAGTTTTTTTATATGGACGAGGTATCATGGGTAGGGTTTTTCCCAAACCCAAGATCAACAGTCCAAATATTCTCTTAAAGTTTCACTTAAAACTTAACTGGAAGTTTTCGTTTCTGTTTTATATACATTATTTATGATTTTTCTCTTTCTTCGAATAATTCTCAGTAAGTCAAATAAAAATATAAGAAGGGTAGAGAAGCACAGTTACAATATTTTTCTATAGATAACCTTCTTTACAGCATTTAATATATCTATGTATATTTGTATAGTCCTCCTATCACATTCACAATTTACAGAATTCTAATAAATATTGTCTATCTATTATTCCCATAATTCCAGAATTATCTAGAAATGTTACAGTTTTTTTTTTCTATGAGCATAACTTCAGTATTGAACATTAACTACATAGGAATCCCGTTACTAATTCTTTGCAGAATTCATGACATAATAAATATTTAGAATCTCCATCTGCAACTAAGAGATCAAACCATATTTTAAAGTTTACTTATCTGATTAGAAGATTATAGTTGTGGTCCTCCCAATCTTTAGGAGAAGCGATTACATCCTTCTCCTACCCCCGTGCTCCAATTTCTAGAAAGGTACAGGTTAACAGTGGATTCTTTTTCTGCTATGACCTCAGGACAGTCAGTCTAGCTAGCACCAGAAAATTAGTTTCAAGCTTTTCTGAGTGTTTTTCCACTGGTCTCTACCAGCTCTGGAAAAATCCACACTCTTTCCTCCAAACTCCAACCAAACCCCTACTCCTCACTGGGATAACCTTTTATCCTCAAAGGAGTAGGTAACTGTTTCCAACTATCCCCAACCACTTCCAATCCTTGGAAAACATTTTACCATCAGCTTTTTATTTACTTTTATCTAGTTTATTTTCCATAACAATGCTATTATTTAAATTAAATAACATAAATTGTCTCAGTTATTCCTTAACAAATATATACAAATCACTTAAATAGTTAACCAACTAGTTAGCAGTAAATGTAGCTGTCATATCAAGGCTTTGAACGAAGCACTCCTACAAGGAGAGGATAAGAACCTAACTTTGAATATGGGAGGAAGGAAGGAAGGAGTGGGCACAGTGGCATTATGAAAGCACTCAATTTTATTTCTAGCTAGTTTTAGTTTTAGTAATAAATATGACAGGCTCTACTTTTCATAATGTAAAACCATAACCATTTATTAATAAATAAAGATACAGTCAAACTGTACCCTCTTAGAAGAATTTGAAACTGTAAGCGTAGAAAGTCTGTCACATTTATTGGATACAAATCATCCTGAAGCTTGCTTAGATATAGATGTCTGAATATTTATTTATTTAAGGGGAAGGGAGGCTCTTGAGAATGATTGTTTCGATGATGAGGCCCAGGCTGAATCCAAAGAGGATTCCCATTTGGAATCCCCCTCCGCTGGTTGAACAACTATTTTTTCTAGATGCCTTCCTAGTCTCATCCAATATGAAGTGGATGCACGCACTGGACATTTTTCCTAGTAATGTTCTAATATAATATTCTTATAAGTCATTGTATTGCTATTTTCATTGTATTGTTCTCATACCATGAATTAGATGAGTTAATATTATGTTTATTAATACTATAGGTCTATTAATTTTATAGTCCAATACTATGACTTATTATGACAATGCTTATAGTCCAATATCATGATTTATCATACCAATGTTTTTTTTGAATATCATTGGTCAAATACCATGCCTTATCATACCAATGCTTTGTTTGAATATCATGGGTAAAATACCATGCCTTATCATACCAATGCTTTGTTTGAATATCACGGGTCATGAAAATACTCGGTTTGAATATAAAACTCTGAATATAATCCGCGGGCTCCGCTTCCAACTCGTAGAAGGTGTTGGCAATGAATCACGCTTTCGGTCGTTGTGTCGCTCAACTTTGGAAGAATCTGGAGGCGTCTTAGGCACACTTCCTTGGAAAGCCCTCTAACAATATATCGACTTGAAAGGATCCACGGGAGATTACATGGTAGTACATCCCACAAAATGTGCCACATGGACTATGCGAACATGCGTGACGTGAATTGTATAGAAACAAAACAAAACACAAGTGAATTGTTTAATAATGTATACAAACAAAAACACGTGAATTGCAATAGATATTTTCAAATGGAAAGGGTTTATAAACTCATTTTATTTATTGGTAATGATAAGTAAATAAATTTGATATGTTGTTTTTTAAAAGGTAGTAATTTAAAATGTAGTTTTGAGTATAGAAATGAATTATGTGTTTTAAAAAAAAAATAATAATTTAAATTTAATAAATAATATAGTTAGAATTTCTAATTTTAATTTTTTTTTAAATTTATAAAAAGAAATTCTTAGAAAAGACAATGGTGAAGGTTTTGACCATTAATTTAAAGTATAATGGAGAATTGTAGTCTCCACAAGATGCAAAGATTGAGGAATTTTGCATGGTCATTGCAAACAATCAACCTAAGGAAAATTCAAGTCTCGCAAAATTTGTTAAGAGACTAGAACATGCTCCGAAGGTGGTAATCCCTCCAACCATCTTGACTAGGAAGGCCCAGGATCTTGTGGATCGAGCTTTAATTAGGAAATTCAAAGGCATTTTTTCGCCACCCCAAAACATAATAAATTTGGGTTCTGCATAATTACATTCCTCTTTGTAAGGGAATAATTGATACATTTTTTTTGGCACCAGGTTTTTTATTTTCTGTTTTAATTTAAGGAGGACAAGGATTTGGTTTTCAAAATTGAACCTTATTTTTTGGGGTCCTAGGGTTTGTACCTTAATAAATGGACTTTGGATTTAGACCTGAACTTGTACGTCCCTAAAGCGGTCATTATGTGGGTAAACTCGTATGTATTCCTATGAATCTATGGAACATGGGTGCAATTACAAATTCTCTATGAAAATTTCTGGATATGGCAAATCCTAAGAACAACTTTTCATGTGCACAAATATTCATAGAGGTAGACTTGGAGAAAGGCCTCATGTTTCAAATCAAAGTTTCTTTGAATGGATGAACACATCTGCAACCTTTGGACAATGATTATTTACCCTTCAAATGTAGGCATTATCATGAATATGGAAATTTTGTTAGAAATTTCAAAAACAAGAATTTGAAACAAGATGAAACCGGCCAACATGAAAACTAGATGCAAGTTCAAAGAAATAATTCCTCTAAGAAAGGAGTTCCTATGGCACCAAAAGAGAATATTTAGGAAAGGAACCAATTTGCAACTGTATTAGAGGTTGGAAACCAATCAGAAGTGGAGGAATGCCAAATTATGGCACAAGGAGAAACAACGAAGAAAAAAAAAACGAGGAGTCAAGATGAGGTTACTATAACCCTAGAAGAGCCAGTCTTGTATCAGGTGTTGTTAATTAAAAATATGGGTTCAGAATCCTTTGGTGTTCAAGAAACAAAGGATCGAGAGCATTCAAGTGCCCAAAAATGAGGCAGGGAAATAATTTCGGAACTACGACAACTTGAGTATGAAAGAGAAAACTCAAGGGGTACCCAAGGCATGCTTGAGAACATGATAGAAAGGGTTAAACAACCAAAGCCAGAGATTCCCTCCAAGACAATCCACGGGGAAAAAGCTAACAGGTAGGTGAAATACAATGCACATTACAAATGCAGATAATCTCTTGGAATTGCAAAGGGATGAGACGAAAGAAGGAAGAGATCACAGAAGTGTATTAAATGTGTTTTTTAAGCCCTCGGAAAGTCTTACAAATAATGAAAAGTGTCATGTTTATGGATGGAGTGTTAGCACTGTTGTAACATTATCTAGTTTTGATAAGTAAGCATAATTAGTCAAATAATTTTGAAAATGTTAAGGTAGGATATGGACGCAAAAGAATGAATTTTTTTTAACTAAAATTTTAGGAAAATTTGATGTTTTATAGGCATCCATATCAATAAAATGATAGGTGTTAGCTTCCCTAAATAGAGAAGGCAAAGAAAAATAAAATGTTAGGTAAGAAAAAGGAAAGGAAAGCTTAGTTTTAAATTTTTGAAATTTGCACACACTGCTAGTCTAAATGTGCCATTAAAAAAAGAAATTTTTATATGGTTATTGCAAATATTAACACGATTCTAAGCATATTTACCCATATCCTAAGTTTTAAAAACAATATGCCATTCCCCTCCATTCATCCCTCTCATTTTTAATTTTCCTAAAGTCATACCCCTTTATATCATTCCCGACATTTTATTAAAACAACTCCTGACCCCACCATTCCACCTCATCGCATCCGACGGTTCTACCATATATCTACAAATCTGATGGATCTCATAGCCTTTTGGTCCCCCTTCGCGAATCGCGCTTTATCGTCGGTGGGGGGGGGGGGGGGGGGCCAAAGTCAGCGGTAATTAAAAACAACCCACCGATACATGTCAACACCTCAACCTTTTAGACGCCCCAAGAGCGAAACCGAAAACCACTTGACACCCCTCTAAAAGGCTGATTCCCGATACCATTACCACTCACCTCCGCGTTGTGCATCTGCCATTCCGTTGCTGCCACCTCATCTATCTGTTTATCTCATTCACCCGTTAAATCTGTTATCACACATAAATTTGTAATTTTTTATTAGGGTAAATCATCTAGGTTTCATCTGTCTCATAAGTTTGGTCCATGAAATTGATGAAAAATTCATGAAATAAGTCTTTATCCTCAGTTTAAAACACTTCATTATTCATGTCATATCAGTCATATCTACCAAGTTTCACTTTAGGTTCACATGCATTGGTTTAAAATTCGTTTTAGCCACATGTCTGATTTTTCCTCATTCTGTAGCGAATTCTATGCAAAACATGGGATTTTCACTATGAAATAACCTGATCATTTCGTAGCAAATTTCTTAGATTTATAACTGAGAACATTGCGTAATCATGTTTTTCTGCATAAATGAATGGGATGATGACCTTTCAAGGTTTTAGTGGTTTAGGGTAAGGGTAAGGTCATATAATTGGTTATCATAGTCATCCAAGCATGAAAAAGTGTAAATACCACCTCATCATTTTGTCTCACTTCCACTTTTTCCTTTTTCATAATTAAAATCTCATGCATTCAAGCTTAACATTTACCTTTATCATCCCCGTGAGCTACTACTGCCACCATTCCCCATTGTGTCTCTAATCTAATTTTTTTCAAAGGTAATTGATAAGTTCTGTAAATAAAAGCATCTTGTTGTCTCAAAGCAAATTTTACAGGTGTCAAAACAGAAATTGACCAACATTGGTACTTGAAGGCACATTAAAAGCCTGAAAAGGGTGGTAGCATGGTCAATCATGAACCTATGGACCTAAAATTGGTCATGGAAGACCCTAGTGTTGCAGAATATTTCATCAAATATGGTTACATGCATTTCTGCTAGAAGAAACATAGGAATTTATGGGTTTTTTTTACTGTTTGAGCAGTCAACTTCAAGAGAATTTACTGGGAAAACATAGAATAATTATAAAAATGAAAGAGATTTTATTGTAACGAACATAATAGGGAACATTAACCTCTTTCATGTTTCTCACAGGTGCTGCCAAATTGGATATTTGAAGAGGTCTTTGGGCATTATTTTCAGAGTGTGTTTTTTGCCTATTTTAGACATGTTTTTATAATGCCATTTCCCGACAACTGGAGATGGTTTTAAAATAAAAAAGAGATTTTTTTATTAAATATGAGCTTATTTACAAAAACCTTCTCCCTTTTTGCAAAATTTATTAAGGAGTGATAGATAGGAGCTCATCTCTCATCCCTATTTTTTCAGAAAAACAGAGTCATTTTTATGGGTAGATGAACTTGCTGAAGGTGAAAACGTTATTTCTTGAGGAGGATAAGAGGTATTTTGAAAAAAAAAATTCCTTTTCATGCTTCATCCTATCATCTCACATAGCCATGGACATTATTGGAGGTGGAAATTGAAAATTTCAAAATCTGTTGTCAAACTATGTGTTTTCGCAGCGCCATCCAGGCTTAAATGCGCTACGAAATTTCTGTAGGATGTTTTTTTCTTAAAAAATCATTTTGATGGAGATCCAAGGAGGGAAAATATTTTTATTTAGCTCATTAGCCTCAAGTAAGATCCTCCAACAGTCACAAAATTCAAAGGTTATGCAAAAGGTGGATTTTGGAGTTTTCTACGAAATGAGTGCTACGAAATTTTCCATACATGACTTTTTTAGCAGTAAACTTAAAATTTGATTTATGACCCATTGAAAATTTATTTTGGAAATATGAAAGAGGTTTTTCTTCAGCACAGAACTATATACAAACACCTCTCTCAGTTTCTGCAAATCCATCAGGGTTTGGAAATTATACACTAATCTTTGAAGCCTCTTTTTCAGAATTTTCACTAACCAGATTTTGAAAAAAAATTAAAATTCGACTTGGAGGAGGTTGAGCTCAGCATCCATGTGGCATAATGACACATAAATACTCCATTACACTCACAAAATTATTTTTTTGTAGTTGATAAGGGTTATTAAATGGATTTGTTGAACTATTAATGAAAGAACAGTCATTTTTGTATTCAAACATTACAAAACAGAAATGTCCCTAGGAAGTCTCCAAGTGATGGAATCATGTTTGAAATAGGTCTCTGAGGTGGGAATTCGAAGATAGCAAGGTGGAATATCATTTGTATGAGTCCTCACTCTATAAATGAGATATTTTTAGAGATAGAAGGGGTTGGAGAATGCTTTTGACACAACTACTATTGTCATTTTTGATATCAGCAATAGATAGACTATGACTTTTCTTGCTTTACCTGAGATTATTGATGTGTTTCAATGGATTTATTTGTCTCTTTTATATATTTCTTCCAGTATTATTGATGATAAATTACTCAGAATTCATATCATTTATGCTCTAACGTCCTTTTAGCATTAAGTCACTGATTATTCCCATGTGTTAATGTTGTTCTGTCATTGAAACAGAAAAAGCCTCAACTTCCATAAGTAGGAATGCTTGTCATTGATTTCCTTTTACTGACTCCATAAGCCCAATGGTAGTTTAATATTCCTCATTTTTCTCCTGCTATCACATACACTAAAACACTCATAGAGTTATCCATATGTTTTAAGACCTAATTGAGTAAATCCTTTAATAAGTTGAGAGATCCCTCTCATACTGAAGAGGCTAATCTTCAGTCAAAAGCTGGTTTGAAATAGTTTCTCGAAGTTGACCATTGAAGCAGCCCAATAGGACTCAATTTGGTGATAAAATTTTTGCGCTGTTGCCGGGGAAGAAGGTGTAAATTTTCCTTGGGAAGAACGAAAAAATTTCAGTTCTAAGTTATGAGAGTAGCAGACACTTATGCACATATTTGTTGTATTTTTGCTCTGGCAACTCCACACATCAAATAATCAATTGGAAAGCGACTCCACTGCTTGATGAAGTTCCAAGATGATTTCCATTGCAAGAATGAATGCCAGGTATGCCCCTATGAATCGGTCTCACATCTGTGGTTTTCCAAATCCTATGCCAAAAGTAAATTGGCTAACTTATCTTCCCATATTTAAAGATGAAAAGAAAGACAATGTGTCTCTTCACTTGGTTAGATTCCATATATGTACGCAGACTTAAGGTTCAGTTTCCTGAGGATTGTCTCATGAATATGTTTATGGTCACTTTAGAGGGAAAAACATGGTCTTGGTAATAAATCCTGCCAATTGGTTCCTTACATTCTCTTGCTGATTTCCATGTTGTATTTTATGAGATGTATAAAGAATGTCATTCTTCCTTATTCCTGGTTAAAGACTGTTGTAAAAATTTTATGAGTTTTATTGAATACTTGGAGAATTGTTATGAAGATGATGATATCATGGATGAGGAAATTTTAGAGACCCTTCATGAAAATCCCTTTCATCACCAAGAAGAAAGTGTAGCCTCTCTCTTGGATGAAAATAAAACCCAGCAGGAGTTTATTTATGATGTTACATCCTCTTAGTTTGATGAAAATTTGCAGCAGACTTATCAATCTTTTGATGATCAGGAACATGAGAATCATTTCCAACAGCAGGAGGAAATTTTGGTAGATAGTTGCTATAATTTTCAGGTGAAGGAAGAAATTTATTCTTCGTGTCATTCCTTGCATTAGCTTACAACAAACGAAGAAAATTTTGAAAAACAAATTTTAGACAATCAAATGGGTATGCTTGTTGAATCATATGAAGATTTACCTTTATAAATTTCTGTGGTACATGTTGAGGCAGTTCCTTTTGAAAGTGTCCAAGAATACTCCAAGATTTTTTTTCTCCAAAATTAAAATAATGATCAACAGATTGCTTATTTTTATTTGAGAATGATCACAAGTGTTATAATGAAAAATTTGAACAAGGAACAACATCAAAGGATCATACTTATATTTTATTGTTGATCAACAAGAATTATTTGTGCATACTCTCAAATATCCTTTCGCGACTCTACTGGACTCTTCTATAGAAATGAATTTCATAATGATCTTCACTTATGTAGAAAAATTAATATGGTGGAATAAGTTATCATATCTCAAAAATGGCTTTGTGATTAGAGAAGTGGAATGCTCGTTCCAAACCAGTACCCAACTTATTGATTGGCTTCATTGGAAGTGTGAGATCACTTGATTCAGCTTTTATGTTCAGCAAGTATAGTAGGATCATTTGCATATAAATAAGCTTAAGTATCAAGCATTTTTTCACTTTCAATTTTAAATTCAACATGTTTAATTTTAGTTCTTTAGCAGCTATTGGTTTTTCAGTGTCGAGGTTACAGGTTAGAGCAGGTTGCAAGTTTTCATTTTGAAGATGAGAGCAGCTCAATGGAGGTGGCACTGGAACTACAAGTTCTTTGTTGTACCACAAGGGCACACAATCCCCAGTGGAGCCACTGTTATCACACATAAATTTTTAATTTTTGATTAGGGTCACTCATCTAGGTTTCATTTGTCTCATAAGGTTGGTCCATGAAATTGATGAAAAATTCATGAAATAAGTCTTTATCCTAAGTCCAAAACACTTCATTAGTCATGTCATCTCAGTCATATCTATCAAGTTTCACTTTAGGTTCACATGCATTGGTTTCGAATTCATTTTTAGCCACATGTCTTATTTTTCCTAATTCCACGGCGAATTCTATGCAAAACAAGGGATTTTCGCTACGAAATCACCTGATCATTTCGTAGCAAATTTCTCAGATTTATAACTGAGAACGTTGCGAAATCATGTTTTTCTGCATAAATGAATGGGATGATGGCCAATCAAGGTTTTAGTGGTTTAGGGTAAGGGTAAGGTCATATAATTGGTTATCATAGTCATCCAAGCATGCAAAAGTGTAAATACCACCTCACCATTTTGTCTCAATTCCACTTTTTCCTTTTTCATAATTAAAATCTCATGCATTCAAGCTTAACATTTACCTTTATCATCCCTGGGAGATACTTCTACCACCAGTCTTCTATGTGTCTCTAATCTCATTTTTATCAATGGTAATTGATAAGTTCTTTCCATAGAAGCATCTTGTTGTCTCAAAGCAAATTTTACAGGTGTCAAAACAGAAATTGACCAACACTAGTACTTGAAGGCATGAATTCCTATAAAAAGCCTAAAAATGGTGGTAGCATGGTCAAGTATGAACCTATGGACCTAAAATTGGTCATGGAAGACCCTAGTGTTGTATAATATTTCATCAAAGATGGTTACATGCATTTCTGCTAGAAGAAACATAGGAATTTTTGTGTATTTTGATTGTTTGAGCAGTCAACTTCAAAAGACTTTACAAGGAAATTAGAGAGGAGTTATAAAAATAAAAGAGATTTTATTGTCAATCAAATATTAAGGAACATTAACCTCTTTCACTTTTCTCACAGTTGTTGCCAATTTGGAGATTTGAAGAGGTCTTTGGGCATTATTTTCAGAGTGTGTTTTCTGCCTGTTTTAGACTTGTTTTTATAATGCATATTCCCGAAAACTGGAGATTTTTTTCAAAAACCCAAGAGATTTTTTTATTCATGACGAGAATATTTACAAAAACCTTCTCCCGGTTTGCAAAATCTATCAAGGAGTGAGAGATAGGAGCTCATCTCTCATCCCTATTTTTTCAGAAAAACAAAGTCATTTTTATTGGTAGATGAACTTGCTGAAGGTGAAAATTTTGTTTCTTGAGGAGGATAAGAGGTATTTTGAAACCAAATTTTCCTTATCATGCTTCATCCTATCATCTCACATAGCCATGGACATTATTGGAGGTGGAAATTGAAAATTTCAAAATCTGTTGTCAAACTAGGTGTTTTCGCAACGCCTTGCAGGCTTAAAGCTCAAAATGCGCTGCAAAATTTCTGTAGGATGTTTTTTTCTTAAAAAATCAATTTTATGGAGATCCAAGGAGGGAAATATTAGAGGATTGATGTTTTCCTCTGGTCCATTGTCCTTGGGAGGCATGATGGCTAAGGCTGAGAGTGCAATTTTCTAGGAATACAAGTAATTTCTCGGACAGACAGCGCGTTTTGGATAGGGAACAAAAGGTATAATTGAAATGATCAGGCACTGGAAGTTTGACAATGTTGTATTTTTTAGCGAGCAACTTGCAATTAAACAACATTGTAACCTGTAAACAGAAAAAATAAGATTAATATAGAAATGCAGGTTTTTCGTTAATGGCGTAGGTTAATGGTTAAGCCAATTGAATGCTTAACGGATTGATTATGGAGGGAATTGAGGCGATTTTATGGATTTAATGGGTGAATGAGATTAACAAATAGATGAGGTGGTAGAAACAGAATGGCAGATGTGCAACAGTCAGGTGAGTGGTAATGGTATGGGGAATTAGCCTTTTGGATGGGGGGTCGAGTGGTTTTTGGTTTCACTCTTGGGGGATCTGAAAGGATGAGGTGTTGACACATATCGGCGAGGTGTTTTGAATTACCACTGACTTAGGAACCCCCCCCCCCCGCGGCGGTAAATCTCGATTCGCGAAGTGGGGTCAAAAGGCTATGAGAGCCGTCAGATGTGTGGAGATATGGGAGAACCGTCATATGCGATGAGGTGGAATGGTGGGGTTGAGAGTTGTTTTAATAAAATTTCGGGAATGATATAAAGGGCTATGACTTTGGGAAAATGAAAAATGAGAGGGATGAATGGGGGGGGGATGACATATTGTTTTTAATGCTTAGGATATGGGTAAATATGCTTAGGATAGCATTAATATCTACAATAACCATATAAACCTTTCTTCTTTTTATGGCAAATTTAGACTAGTAGCCTGTGCACATTTCAAAAATTTTAAATAAATATTTCCTTTTCTTTTTCTTCCCTAACATTTATTTTTTCTTTTCCTTCTTTATTTAGGGCAACTAACACCTATAATTGTATTGATATGGATTCCTATAAAACATCAAATTTTCCTAAAATTGTATTTAAAATATTTTCATTCTTTTGCATCCATATCCTACCTTAACATTTTCAAAATTATTTAACTAATTATGCTAACTTATCAAAACTAGATAATGTTACAACATCGGCTCCATCTAGGGGCTGCTTCCCCCTGTGGGATGCAAAGAACAAGCAGATCCAAAATCCTTCTCTTGGGGCTATGGAGTCTTTGTTGAAACAAATACTCACTTGCAATTTTCAAAAATAAATAAACTCTCTGAATATTTACAGATGTTGAATGAATGAAGATTCAATACTGAATATAATGTTTCAAGTACTTCCCATTGAGTGGTAATGAGGAATACTCTCCTTCCAAATTCTGTAGGATAAATGTATTATTTCTTTTGAATTCTACAATGTTGAATGGAACAAATTAGATATTGTCAAATTTTGCATGTTTCTGTTTGTCTTTTCTTCTTGTATCCCATATGAGCACGAGGTCACATTTTCTAAAATTTCTTTCTCTTGCTTTTTTGTCAAACAACTCTTTCATCTTGTTCTGATATTTTCTTAGTTGGTACTGAATTTCATCCATGTCTTCATTCAACTCAATAATTTGATTAATCCTTCTTGAGAAATCATCTTTTTCTTCATAATATTTCTGAAGAAATCTCATAACAGGTAAAGCTAAATGAGTAGGAAAAACTGCTTCATTTCCATAAACTAATTTGAAAGGAGACTTTCCTGTTGATCGCTTAGGAGAAACTCTATTTGCCCAAATGGCATGGATTAAGTGGTTGTCCCAACTCTTTTTATGATCTTCAAGAGTCTTCTTAGTAACCTTAACTAAGCTCTTGTTGGAATATTTTGCAAGTCCATTACCTTGAGGATAATATGTTGTGGAATGATGTAGTAGGATTGAATATTTGTGACAGAACTCAATCATTTTAACACTGCTAAAGGTTGTTGAATTATCTGTTACAATTTTTTGAGGAAATCCAAATCTTGATAAGATATTTTCTTCAAGGAACTTAATCACAATAGTATCATTTTCAATTTAAACAGGTATATCTTCTACCCATTTGGTAAAATAATCAGTAGCAGTTAGAATCCATCTGTGTTGATTACTTGATTGTGGATGAATTTCCCCAATAAATTCCAACCCCCATTGTAGAAAAGGAGCATCAACTTATACTAGAACCAAAGGAAGTGCTGACAGTTTTTGTTTCCCTACAAATAATTTACAATGTAGACAACCCCTTACTCTTGCTCCAACTTCTTTGAAAAGTGACGACCAATAAAAACCTTCTTTCAAGATTTTATAGGTTGTTTCTCTCCAAGCATAGTGACCGCCACAAAATCCTACATGGAATTGATCTATAATTCCCTCTATTTAATTTTCAGTTAAACAAAGAAGAAGAATATTTAGAGGGTCCTTCCAGTATAGATTAGAATTGATAATGTAGTATTTTATTGATTTGAGCTTTAGAGCTTTGTACTGCTTAAAATTAAGATCAGCTGAACATTGAAATCTCTGAGAAACTGCACAATATCAAAATACCAGTCAGAGAGTACATACTTCTGAACTATGTGAACAAGAATGGATTGATATGAAGGAATAGGTTCTTGTGGGTTGTCTCCTTCCATAAGAGGAGGAGGTTCTTGTGGATTCTCCTCTAATATAGAGGGAGGTTCTTGTGGATTCTCCTCTGATATAGAGGGAGGTCTTGTGGATTCTCCTTTGGTGACATTTCAGCAACCATATTTAACCCTAATACTTTGCAGCTGGATTCAGCTAACAATTTGGCCAAACCATGGCCTTTTACTAGCTTTGTGGTTTTAATTTCAAGATCAAATTCAAGGATTTTAGCAATCTATCTTCCTCTTTTTCCATCAGTATCAGGTTGGCTTAAAACAGTTTTAACAACATGATTAGGAACAAAGGTAGTAATGTGTGAATACAGGACATAGGTTCTAAAGGCTTTGAGGTCTTAAATTAAGGTATAAGCTTGCCTTTCCATAATATCATATCTAAGTTCAATATCTCTCATAAATTTGGAAAAGAAGGCTATAGGCTAGTTATCACCATTGGAGTTATTTTGTAAAAGTAAAATAACTAAGGTTGTCTCAGATGCAAAATAAAATATGCTAAAAGGTAAAGAATAATCAGGACGAGCTAATGTAGGGGCCTTAGGCATTGCCTTTTTTATTTGATCTAAATCATACCTATCAGGAACTATCCATTTGACTTCATTTTTTTTCTTTAGCATATCAGTTATGTCTTTTACTATCTTTGCATAATTAGGGATGAACCTTCTAAGAAAATTAATCTTTCTAAGGAAGGTTTTAATCTCTTTATTATTCCTTGTTAGAGATAGAGTCTGAATGGTTGATACTCTCTTTGGGTCAATTATAACTCCATTCTTGGAAATTATATTCCCTAGTAATTTCCCTTCCTTTACAGAAAATAAATATTTCTTCGAATTGATGGATATGCCATATTTCCTGCAACTGTCAAAAACCTTGTTGAAGTGTTTTAGATTATTTTCATTAGAGTCAAAGAAAACAGTCAAATCATCCAAATAAATAACAGTAAATTTAGAGGTTTTACCTACAAATTATAAATCCATAGCTCTCTGAAAAGTAGCTCCAGCATTAGTTAACCCAAGTGGCATACTAGCATACATAAATGTACCCCAAGGACTGGTGAAAGTAGTTTTGTCTTTATCAGCTTGACTTACCATGATCTAGTTGTAACCTAAAAATCCATCTTGCATAGAAATCCTACTTGATCCTGAAACTTTTTGAAGTAGATGATCCATTTTGGGCAATGTATAATTATCTTTTAAGGATGATTTGTTCAGGTTTTGGAAGCTACAGATAGCCTAATCTCACCATTTTTCTTCCTGATTGGAACTAGGTTAGCTACCCAATTAGAATACCTTAAAGGTAAAATGATATGAGCATCAAGCAACTTTTTGAGTTCTTTTTCAATGGTTGGAAGTAGTATGGGATTAATTCTTCTTAATTTTTGTTGAAAAGGTTTTGCCTCTAATTTTAAAGGAATCTTATGCTCGATTAAAGTTGTATCATACGTTTTTAATTCGTTATAAGACCAGGAAAACACATATTTATAATTTTTAAGAGCATTCAAGTATTTGAGTTTTACATCCAAAGGCAAGGTTGATGATAACTTAACATTTCTTACATCATCTAAAGTCCCAATATTTCATTCTTCAATTTCTTCTTCAGGAGAATTAGATAAAGGGTTTTTAGAGACATCATTATCATTGAATAGTTTTCCAATTGAATTAATCCTTTAGGAATAAAATTATTAGATAATTGAATGATATCATGATTAAGAATTTTAGGATTAAATGAATTTTCTGGATTTTGGTGATTTGATTCTTGAATATCTCTTTGATCTTCTTTAATTTTCATATTTGAGAATTCATCGATGACTTGAAGGAAAGATTTTAATTGTTCGTCATCTTCAAAAATATGCCAATGTTTAAGGTTATTAGGAATTTATGGTCTGTATTTAACTTGAATTTGGTACTCTAACAATACTGGCTAAGGGATTTTGAAAGAGCTTGTTGAAACAACAAGCAAAACAACATGCATATTTTCATCTTTGGGAATAACAATGATGTTAAATCCAAGGAAAAACTTTTAAATGCTATCCCAAACTTCGTTTCTATAGGACCTAAGCCTTGGGTGTTTAGTTTGACACAGGTTTCTAATCCACTTCACTATAATCTCATAATCAAAGGAAACACTCAAGTTTTTAACTTCTAAACTTTTAGCCAAAAATGTCTAAAATTATACTCTTGCTACTTATTTGCTCTAAAGTCACAACTAGGTCTTTGATCAATCCTAGACATGGCACTTTCTTTGAATCAAAGGTGTAAATATCATGATAGGAACGAGTAACTTGTAACTGAAGCGTGTCCATAATTACCTTTGGCATAAGGTTGTGTGAAGCACCAGAATCAAGCATACAGTTATACAATAAAAATCCATGAGTCTTTAAGGTCACATAAAATGGTGGAACAATTTCATCGATCATATCAGAACTAGGGCCAAACACTACTGAGGGATTTTCATCTTGCAAACTGATAACATCTCCCTCAACATCCACACTAGAAGACTATATCCATTTAGACACTTGATTTTTATAGCCAAGGTTTTTGGAAATTTTAGCTAAAGGTATAAGAATCTTGACCCTTTCCAATTCCTTTTCAATATTAAAAGTTGTTAAATTTATTTTTTCAGATGAAATGGTTTCATTGGATGACTTTTTACTCTGAGGTGTTGAAGTTTGTGTTTGAATGGATTTTATTACAGGTTCCATGGTTGTGGTAGATTTTGGAGGTCTACCTAGGCCTAATCTTGGTCTTAGATTGTACCTTTTATTTAACTCTACAATGAGGAATTCAGAAAATTCTTGATATTTTGAAATTTGAGTATCTTCTTGTTCTTGTTCCAAATACTGTGATGAAGATGAAGGGACTATGGCCATTTTCACTATTGAATAATCAAGATTATTAATATCTTTAGTAATTACAGGGTTTGTATCTTGTGGTTGTTAATCATCGATCAAAAATGGAGGTTGAATTTTTTGATCTGGTCTCTGAAGAATTTGAAGAGGAGGGGCTCTCCGTGATTGATTTTGATTTTGATTTTGAGGTCTAACAAAAATTTGCTGAAAATTTCTAGGTTTGTTGGGAAAGATACTAAGAGGGGGGGGGGGTGAATTAGTATTTAGAGATTACTGAAAACTTTTACTTTTTCTTTACTAAATTCCATACGCGACTTTAATGAACCCAACTCGCATATACACGCGAATATATTTAAGGAAACTTGCGTATGTCCAGAGATCTTATTATGCATATAATTCTTTACTTAGATCAGCGCATCATTCATTCATCATATGTTTAGTAAGCAGTAAGCATGTGCAGTAACTTCAAAATAAATCATCACACATAAGCAACACACATGAACACTGGGATTTAAGGTGGAAACCCAAGTTGGGAGAAAACCACTGTTGTTGTCGTCTCTGTCTTCAATATTTAGTATAAAGAAAAATTCTTACAATCTTGTACTGGTGCAGACTCATACCAGCACGAAGGCACCCACCTGCAGAAGGCTGAAACCTTCTCTCGTTCTCCAGCTTCTACCGAAAGGGAGCTCCGACCCTCTGATCTCGTTTACCAGCCACTCCTGGAAGGGAGCTACTACCCCCTGATCTCGTTTACCAGCAACCACTGGAAGGGAGCTATGACCCCCTCACTGAAGGCTCCAACCCTCAGCACCACTGCAGACTATGTTTCATCAATTTTCACACTAGATCCAACAACTTCCACACAACACACTTTGTAGGCCTCTTTTTAACAGATTTTCATACTCAACCCACTCCACACATTTAAGCTCAAAGAACATATATCAAATTGAAACTCATACCCTTATAAAATCATTCACTTAATCATCAACCAATCAACCAACAAGTAATCGTTAATCATAATCAACCAGCAGCATAATCAGTATTCAAATAACCTAGATATGTATGAATACATCATTGACAGACAGCAGTAAAACAACAAAACAGATCAGAAATTTCCTTCCACACTCTTCAACAAAACCCTATATTCCATACGCTCTTTTTCTTAAAATAACCTATGTATATACACGCTTTTACAGAGACAAACCTGCCTATAGATCTGAAAAAATTATAGGACTACACAACTCTTCAGAACAAATAAATAGCTAAAATATTACCCTTAACTTCAGCAAACATTCGCCAGATCACAGATCTAAACATTCCATACATAGTCATTTCAGGTCTAGAGATCCTAATCCATTATTGTATTCATAGGTGCATTATTATTTCAAACCTATCAATAAACTATAACCCATTCCATGCAGATATACTTCAGAGTGAAGTATTCATTAATACCCAGACACATGCACACCCTTGCACTATGATCTTCTTCTCCTTATATAGTTTTAGCCTTTATCAATACCATGAGCCAAAACCACACAACTTCCGATGGTATTCTTGGACAAAATCAAATAGACAATACAGCGCTCAATACTGTGGGCTAATACCATGGTAATACCATGGCGATTATGTTAACAAGGCTGATTGAAGATCTACTCCTCTTGAATAAATTTCAGAAACTCTAGGAGGTACTTGATTCCAATCAAGATGAGATGATATTAATGAGAAAGGATTTACAGATGAAACATCTTCAGGGTGTAAAGTTGATGAAGAAGAAGAAGGAGTTTTATGTCTTCTTCTTCAAGAGGCTTCCATAATAAGTCTTTCTGGATCTAGTAAAGGGTTAACAATCTCAGACTCAGAACGCGATCTAGTGTACTTAAAGGGAGCCATCTTGAACCAGTGGAATCTTCAGGTGAAATATTTTGACCTATATCCTTATCCTTTATTCACCTTAAAGGAAGGGGAAAAATAGTTGCCCCAGGGAAAATTTAGCTTTCAATTCTTCGTCTCCCTGACAATGGTGCCAATCTGATGTTTTCCTTTGAGATAACCTAAGGTCGATAAGTTATGCCAAAGAATCGAAAATATATTGTTGTTTTTTAATAGTTGGATTACCAATGAACAATATTATGAACGGGTGATTTAAACTTAGAAGTATCCTTAATAAAACAAAAGTTTGTTCTTTAAATACATATGGTTAATTTGATTTTAAGTGGGGTGGATAAGAAGAATATAGAGAAGTATAAATGATTTAATATTCAGATAGAGTATTTTACCATTTCTAAGCAGAAATTATGAAAACTATGTTTTCATAATCAACAAAATATAATGAAGTAATAATAGAAACCTTTGTGTAATTTAATTTCAAGAGGAATTTACAATAATAGATAGTCCTGTAAATTAATCTCTTAATCAAAATACAACATCACAATGGATCGAAAAAGAAACTGAGATTCAATTAAATTTTCAATCAGATAACTATGAATGAATTGAATTATATGAAGAACACATAATGAAAAACAATGAAAATAACTCACAGGAATACAAGCCATATGAAGTAAATCCAGAATCCTTTATTATAACAAAAAAGCTCCAATTATTACAAATCTGTGTGATAACTAGCTCAAGGGTGCAACCCCAAACACTTCCATGGAATGGAGTATTTAAACAAAATATAAAAATTACTGTAAATTCCTAAGTGACAAGGCAAGCTATAATTTCTTAAAGTTAACAGAAAGGAAATGAACTCGATCAAAAAGAAATGAATCTGCATGTCTGAGCATGTTATGCTAGAAAAATGTTGCTAAGTGGCAACTATTCTGGTGATGCGCTGGCAAACCTGATTTGTCTTCTATTCTTGATATTCGTAAAGATTTTCTCACCGTTATTGATCTGAAATTGAAACTTTAATAACCATGCAGTAGACTTCATTTACCTCAGTATACTTAGCAAAAGTGGGTTTTATAGTAAAAATATGTTTTATCTCATGATGAACAAAACTGATATTTTCGATAGCTTTATAAAATGCTTTGCCTGTCATAGAAATAGAATACATGGATGCAGCCTTTATTGTTTCTTTAAGATTCTTCATGTAATCTTCCATGGGAATTAATTTATCATTTATTACAAACAATGAGGGCATGCCCCTTTTATTCAATGCATCAATTCTTGAGAGAAATATGTTGATTGCAACATCGAGAGTGTGACACTTCTTTGTCAACTGCACTACTAAGTTATATTTTATCAAAACTTTCTTCACCTCAAGAATGGCCTTAGTTCTATCATCTACCCCTAAATTTTCCAGTTCATACATGTCTTTATAATTTAGAAATTTTATAATGTTGTAGGTAGCCCCCCACATGCCAAGATGACTTCTTCATTTCCGCCCTTGATGCAGCTCCTCTCATTTGATGATATCGGCCTCAGCTAGCACGGCGCCTCTTGTTGCCGTATGGAGTCGGTAAGCCTTTCCCCGCGTGTCAAGGGCATTTGGGTGTATTTATATCTCATGTACTACCATATTATTGTATAAGTCCTGATGATTATTCCAGGCATCGCATGTATGTGGGATTCATCATGTTATTTATCTGGCTCATGTTTCGGCCAGTACCTGCTTCATTATTGCATTCCGTGGTTTTCCGGGCGCCTTATTCTTTGTACTTATTGCGTTCCATGGTTTTCCGGGCGCCTTATTCTTTGTACTTTGTCTTGGTGGGCATAGTTATGCCTCCCCCGCCGCCTTTAGCACAGGTACCACTTCATAAACTAAAGACTTGTTGCACCTGTAAGTCTCATCTCCTCAGGGTCTAGTCCTTTAGCACATCAGACAACCTTACATTTCTCTCTCTCACTTCCCTCTCGATATCTAGTGATTGAGTTCTTACAACGTACTTCGGTCATACGATTTGCTCCTAACACTCGTACGTTGGGGGGAAATCTGTTACACCATTTTTTGGTCGTATAACCTATTATTATTAGATGAACCCAAGTACACCATGTAAGACCAATTTTACCCTAAGTAAACTTGCTTTCACCATATAAAATAACTCATTTGTTTATATTTTATGGTCATATTTAACCCAAAATAAGGAACTTAATTAAATAAATCCTTATTTATTTAATTATTCCCTAAGAATAAGTTATTTAAATCATTATTTAAATAATATTCTTAGTTAAATTTGACTAAATCATCCATAAATAATTAAATAAGCCATTATTTATTTAATTATATTCCCATCACTTCCCTAAAATGATAAATAAACCATTTATTTATTTTTTATTTATAAATAAAGGAATTGACCCAAGTCAAGAACCCTTTTCCCTCCAACAAATATAATAAAATATTCCTAAAGGGTGCTTCTAGAATTCGATTAATAATATTTTATTCATGCACCGAGTTCTAGACCGCCCCAATATTTGTTATAAATAGGGGGGTTTTCCCCATTCATTGGTCACCTTCATTGCATTAGATCACTCTGGATCTACTCTTGGTCACCATTTTCCATTTTGCTTTATGAACTCCCATTGAGTTCCATGTTTGTTTTTCTACACCACTAAGAGAGAGAAATGTTAGATCTGAAACACTGAGGACTTTCAAGAACCCATCCCACTGAGGAGAACTGGAAAACACCTTTCTTGTTTTCCTCTCAAGTGCCCCATTCTTTAATATAATACAAAATTCTTTTAAATACATTCTTCTTGTCTTGTCCATTGGATTTATGGAGCCATGTTATATTTTATCTGCTTAATGTCTTTTGTGCTTAGATCTGAATTTGTGCAGCAAACTTAAAGATATTTTGCAGGCATAATCGATGTTAGGGCTATTTGTTATGCGTAGCTAAAGTGATCTTTTACGACGAAAGAATCATACTAACAATTGGCGACTCCACACGGGTTTTCTTTTGCGACCGCTGTCGTTTTATATATTCCTGCATATCCAGTTGTTTCAGACCCTAGGGTTTCTCTTCCATTTTCTGTTTTTCCTATTTTTATGGTGTTTTTCACCCCTAAAACCCTCAAACAATCAAATTTTTAACTTCCGTGTGTTTCTGGCCTTATTGCGCAGGTGACCGACATCAGCCGCAGCTGAGATGACAATTTTTTCTGAAATCTGCCGCCGAGAGTACCGGAAGTGCAGGTCGCATTTTTTGGCCCAAAAAGTGTGTCCTAGGCCGCAGAAAACAGCCCAAAAAGTGCGACCTAAGCGAAAAACAGGTCAAAAACTGCGACCTGGACTTTTTTCTGGAATTTTTCTGAAATTTTTCTGGGTTTTGTCTGAACCTCTGTCAGGGTTGTCTGACCTTCGTCTTCGCCCGTTTAGACCTATTATTGCTCCGTTTTACTCAAATAAGATGGAATCTTGCCCCTTAGGGCTCTAGTACCCTCCACTTTTTGTGGGAGAGTCTTTGTTATTTCAGAAGTCTGAATTTTCAGAGTTCCAGTCTTATTTTTCTCAGATCTGATACCTCCATTTCAGATCCTGTTAGATCAGCTCTTCTCCCTCTCAAATCACCTCATATCATTTTTTTTGGGTCCATTTCTAAGGCCACTACCTTGTCTCTTCTAGCTTTAGCTTATCTCCTCCTTTTTAGCAGCAACCTTGCCTCTACCTCTTTGTTGTTCTCTGCACCACTTTTCAGCAGATTTCTCCTTTAGATCCCAGTCCCTCCTGACATTTGATCTATTGGCCTCTTTTTAGCGTGCTTTGCTTAGTTCTTTCCCTCTTATAGACTAGTTTTGAGAGACCCGCCTTCTTGGGTTAGATTGATGCATTGGTAGCTATTCATTTTCTGTTCTTTTAGTCTTATTTACTGTAGATTTCTTTTCAGTTACACAGCACACTTTTTCTTTTACTCTCAAAACGTCTGGGTTTAAACAATTAAAATTAACGCACAACACACACTGACCCTAAGTGAACAAGCGCTTGGTTACCACCACTTGGCAAAGACTTTAAAATCAATTGTCACTGCACCTTTTTTCCCTTGACCTCCCTTGATTTTGTCTCTCCCTGCCCTTGTCGGTTTTTTCTTCTTCCTGTCATCATTGCGCCCCCAAGGCGCCTTTCTCGGAGACTTCTTGGCCTTCACCCTCAGTTTCCGCTTGGTCGACTTCCTCCTTCCCGTCGCTATCGAAAACGTCCTCCCCTGAGTCCACACTCCGCCTCTTCCTCTGATTGTTCGTGTTCTCCCCCTCCTCTTGGTTCCCCCCCTGTTACCTTCACCATGTCTAGTTTTGGACCTAGCCCTAACCCCAGTTCTACTGTTGGGTCTGTGTCCATTGGAACCCCTACAGGACCTACCTCGACTACCCCATTACTCCCTTATATGGCTGGCCTCAGTCTCCCCAATTTCAATCAGCTGATTAATGATCTTATTCGCCACGATGTCAGTTGGCCTGCTATGCCAACCAAGCTCCCCTCCGACATTCCCAAGTTCGAAGGCCTTGCTAGTGAAGATCCCTCTAACCATATCCGATCTTTCCACATGTGGTGTTCCTCCACTTCCATCACCGATGATTCCATTCGTCTTCGGTTGTTCCAATGCACGCTTACAGGCGAAGTTTCTAAGTGGTATGTTGACCAGCCCACCTCTTCCCATACCACCTTTGAGACCCTTGCCCGCGCCTTCTTATCTTATTTCTAGCTTCCCCCTCGTTATGACACCGGTATCAAACTTTTGACTTCTTTCCGTCAATCATCTGCGACCCGCCTATTCGATCATGTTAAAGAATGGCGGAGAATAAAGAGCTTATGTCAAGCCCCTACCTTCGAAGACCGTGTCTACATGGATTGGTTCCTTAGATCTCTCTTACCCTCCATCGGCAAAGATGTCGCATCCCATTTTCCTCAATCCAAAGAAGCCGCCCTCCAAATAGCCTTGAAATATGACCTGATCTATGCTCAATCTAGTTATGTTTATACCGTCCTTCCTGACCTCCCCAGACCTGGTGGCACTAACACACCGGGGGCACCTCATGCCACCGACGGTATTTTTGGAGCTCTCTCTCATCCATCCGCTCAACCTCCCATGAGCTATGGTTTTCCTGGGGGAGGGGGCACCACCTCCTGCACTTCTCCCCCTCCCGGTAGCACGCATCCAGGATCCGGCATGCCTCCTCTTTTTACCCAACCTCATTATCATCCATACCCACAGCCTAGTGCTCCAGCTCCTCCAGCATTTGCACCCCCGCCTCCCTTGTCTTCTCAACCCCCGCAACAGCAGTCACTACCCCCTCAAGAGAAGGTGTATGCACAGCATGGATTTGTGGCTACCGAACCACCTCACGAACCGGTAACCACTCAATCTCCTCCATCTGGTACCTCTGATTACCAGATCCTCATGATGAAATCTAACCAACCTATAATCATCGACCTTAACCTTAAAACTTCGTCCAGTCCGTACCCCCAGCCTCTTGCTCCATCTGTCCCTGAGTCACCTTCTTCCGGTTCTACAGAGCCTCTTTCGACAACTAATAGTCCCTTGCTTATCCCTCCGCCCAAAGCCGAGGTTCATACCAAGATTCCTAAGGGACCATTACACCGAAATGCTGCTTCTGATCGAGCTACCCATGCATATAGCATAGTAGATGAGCTGGCCCAATCTCCTGCTGCCATTTCAACGCTAGAACTCCTCCAGTCGTGCCCTTCTCAAAGAAAAGCTCTACTATCTGCCCTGGGTGCTGTAGATCCCACCGATGACCAATTGATTGTTTTCGATGCCCATCAGTTAGAGTCTCCTCCTCTTCCTACTTCCGTAGCTTTCCAAATCCCAGTCAAAGTCCGGAACGCTCACATTTCCCGGTGCATCATTGATGAGGGGGCATCCACCTGTGTGATGTCCGCTTCGGTTTGGAAACAACTCGGATCTCCTGATTTGGCCCTTCCCACGATCACTCTTCATGTGTGGGATGGCCATGCCTCCCAACCCATCGGCCTTTTCCATAACTATCCTATCACCCTTGCGAGAAAGACTGTTTGTGTTGACGTTGAAGTTATCGACGCCCCTCTTGACTATAACATTATTTTGGGGCGTAGTTACACCTATGCCATGTCTGTCGTCCCATCCGCAGTCCACCGCAAGATTTTTTTCCCTCATAATGGAAAGATAGTCACCGTTGACCAATTGACATATCATGAGCCAAAATCTCAGACTTCCCCTAAGTCGATCACCTCTTCTGTAGCCAATAAGCCAACCGTCGATTCTTTGATCAGTGCCTCCCCCGTCATATACAAAGACTCCTCCTTGCTTGGAACCTTCCCTGGTCTCCCTCCTCCTCTTGTCTCAGATCCCAGCTCAGCGAATTTTTGCATGATGCAATCATCTCAGGCCGACCTCACGCAGTCCGCTTCAGCTAGTCAGCAACCCCAACCTCGCCCGCCGCAACCCGCTCCTAGCCCTTCACCTCAGCCAGCCGGACCTCTCCCTTCTGACCCTTCTCCTACTGCTAATACCCATGCGCCACTCTACCCTCCTAGGTCGGTTCCACCAGGTCTCCATCGTCTTGGAGCCGTCCCTCCTGGCCATTACCCCGCTGGTCAGATACCGTTCCTAGCTCCCCCACCAGGAGTGTACACGGTACCCATCATGGCCACCCTCTCTCTTCCTAACCTGACCCTTGGGATTCCCGCCTGGTACCTTGATCCTCCATCCTCTACCTCGCCTGGTCAACCCAAACCTTATCTTGCTTTGACCCCGGTTCAATCGGTCCCCATGACTTATCCCGCTGCAACAGTGCCTTAGTCACCTCAACAGGGTCCACCTCCTGTTGCAACCGCTTCAAGTAAGAATGGCAAAGCTCACAGGGGGGCATCAAAGGACAAGGCTTCCTCGACAAACCTTGCCCCTCCTCGGCCTCCAAAGCATACCACCCAGTGTGCTTTGTGTGATGTTGTCGGTAACGCCACCCATACCTGTCCTGAACTGCCTCATCTCAAGCCCATGGTTAATGTCGTGTTCCATGAAGCCTTTTTTTCTTCCGTGACCGCGGCCACGAACCCCAAGCCTATTCACACCAACCACCCTTGTGCTTTGTGTGATCTCCATGGCCATTACACCCACCTTTGTTCCCGCCTCAAGGACTTCCGCACCTCTCTAGCCGCAGTCTGCCAATTTGAGGCCAAGCGCAACGAGTCCACCTCTTCCCTATTTGCGCATTTTTCTTCGGCAGAACTACCAGACATGACTGCTCCCATTGACATTCCCCCTCCTGATGTCAAGCTAACGGAGCCTTCGTCCATCACTTTCCACCTATCATCATCCATGAGACCCTTGGGGAACATTCCCTCTGAATCCTCCCCTTTGTTTCGCTTGACCTTCCTTCAGCGATCACCTTGGGCTCAACATCGGTAGATCCTTTATCTACTTACTCCTCTGTCACCCCTTGTGATGACACGCATGTGAACCTCTCTTCTCATGATGATGAGTCAGGTAGCTTCACCACATCAGATGGTCTTTCTCCCACCAGTCACCCCATCTTCTATCATGATGACGACAGTATGGCAGAAATCACCACCCCTAAATTTATCTATTCCCCCTTACATCGACCCCATGCATCCGCACCACATCCACCTCATGGCCATTACATTGAAACCCCATGTTCGGGTAAGGGGGCACCCATATTTGAGAGACCAAGAGAAGCAATTCTCCACAACTCTCCTAGTGTATCTGCTCATGCCGACTTTAGTACCATTATTCTTCCACATTTAGAAGAACCTCTAAAGTTCCATATCACTTCATATCACTCTAAGGATGATACCCCTTATCGTTCCTTCATCTTACATCAGCAACCCAATCGTTTAGGTATTGTTGTTGACCAACCGATAGGTTTTCTAAGCGAGCATCAGTTCATTATCTCCAACTCCTCTGTTTGGGATAGTGGCACGAGGTATGCCAACCCAGAAACTTAAAGCCCATTTGATTCATGTATGCAGTACTAAAAGAGATTGGTAATCCTCCATTTCCTTTCTCAAAACTGCATACCCATAACGAAAACAAATGGCACACCATATCATTAAAATGTGTTTAGATTCCCCTTTTTTGCTACATACATTTTGGCATAACCACAACATGCTTGGGGGAACCTATGCCCCTCAACCATAAAAAAATCCCAGATCTCAGCCAACAACAGCTCTGAAACCCCCTTTCTCTGATAAGTCGCACTTTTCCAGTCATTTCCTGGGACACGTCGCAATTGTCTGCCGAATACCTACTACCCAGGTCACAAAACAGACCCCAAAAAGTGCGACCTGGCCTGTTCATGAGCTTTGGGTACCTTTTAGTTTTTAGTACCTTGCTACTTCACCAGGACACATTTTGTCCACGAAGAGTCTATTCACCTCTCCTACAAATCGGATTTTCTCACTTACAACACATGTCATTGGGGGCACCACCTTGCCTCTATACTCATTCCTGTTCGTGTCAATTTCCGTCATGAGATACCATTTTGTACTCATGTTCTTTATGGTCCCCTTTGGATCAACCCCCATTTCATTATCATCATTACTGTTCGTCTGTTCGTCGCTCTACTATTTTCCCTCGTGCCTTAGTTGGGGTTCCATTATTGCCTCACCTATGGTGGACCTACTTCGGTCGACATCAGCTCATTTACTCCAGAAACCAGGTCTAGGGGGTAGTGTACCTTGGTTCCAGCTCTTCTCAGCATGATCGTGATCTATAGGTTTGATGGTCCAGTGATGCAGCAACAACTATTGGTGCTTCCCGGGCGTGTGTGAGATGTCTCAACCCTCATGAGGGGGTGGCCCTGTAGGTAGCCCCCCACATGCCCGGATGACTTCTTCATTTCCGCCCTTGATGCAACTCCTCTCATTTGATGATATCGGCCTCAACTGCTTGCAGCGCCTCTTCCATTTGCACGTATCAGTCAGATTTTGCGAGCCCTTCCCCACGTGTCAGGGGCATTTGGGTGTATTTATATCTCATGTACTACCATATTATTGTATAAGTCCTGATGATTATTCCAGGCATCGCATGTATGTGGGATTCATCATGTTATTTATCTGGCTCATGTTTCGGCTAGTACCTGCTTCATTATTGCGTTCCGTGGTTTTCTGGGCGCCTTATTCTTTGTACCTATTGTGTTCCGTGGTTTTCCAGGTGCCTTATTCTTTGTACTTTGTCTCGGCGGGCATAGTTATGCCTCCCCCGCCGCCTTTAGCACAGGTACCACTTCATAAACTAGAGACTTGTTGCACCTGTAAGTCTCATCTCCTCAGGGTCTAGTCCTTTAGCACATGAGACAACCTTACATTTCTCTCTCTCACTTCCCTCTCGATATCTAGTGATTGAGTTCTTACAACGTACTTCGGTCATACGATTTGCTCCTAACACTCGTACGTTGGGGGGCAATCTCTTACACCATTTTTTGGTCATCTAACCTATTATTATTAGATGAACCCAAGTACACCATGTAAGACCAATTTTACCCTAAGTAAACTTGCTTTCACCATATAAAATAACTCATTTATTTATATTTCATGGTCATATTTAACCCAAAATAAGGAACTTAATTAAATAAATCCTTCTTTATTTAATTATTCCCGAAGAATAAGTTATTTAAATCATTATTTAAATAATATTCTTAGTTAAATTTGACTAAATCATTCATAAATAATTAAATAAACCATTATTTATTTAATTATATTCTCATCACTTCCCTAAAATGATAAATAAACCATTTATTTATTTTTTATTTATAAATAAAGGAATTGACCCAAGTCAAGAACCCTTTTCCCTCCAACAAATATAATAAAATATTCTTAAAGGGTGCTTCTAGAATTCGATTAATAATATTTTATTCATGCACCGAGTTCTAGACCGCCCCAATATTTTGTTATAAATAGGAGGGCTTTCCCCATTCATTGGTCACCTTCATTGCATTAGATCACTCTCGATCTACTCTTGGTCACCATTTTCCATTTTGCTTTATGAACTCCCATTGAGTTCCATGTTTGTTTTTCTACACCAATAAGAGAGAGGAATTCTAGATCTGAAACACTGAGGACTTCCAAGAACCCATCCCACTGAGGAGAACCGGAAAAAACCTTTCTTGTTTTCCTCTCAGGTGCCCCATTCTTTAATATAATACAAATCATTCTTTTAAATACATTCTTCTTGTCTTGTCCATTGGATTTATGGAGCCATGTTATATTTTATCTGCTTAATGTCTTTTGTGCTTAGATTTGAATTTGTGCAACAAACTTAAAGATATTTTGCAGCCATAATCGATGTTAGGGCTATTTGTTATGCGTAGCTAAAGTGATCTTTTACAACGAAAGAATCATACTAACAATAACAATGGTTATCTGCTTGGTTCTCTCAGGAAATAGGGATGAAGGATAAGGAGGATTTTTCTTTGGTAATGAAGTGTCTCGTGCTAAAAATAATTCTAGAGTTTGGGCTCGGTTAGCAAAGTATAATTTCTGGTATATTTCAACTAGGGCTTCATAAGAAAATGGGAACATGTGCGCGTATGAGGCTCCCATCATTTCTCATCAGCCAGAGTGAGGGTTAAACAAAACTTGTCCATGGGAGTTGTTTATAGCTATTTGGCTTGGAAAATATGAGGCATGGCATTTTCTAATGAAATCATGAGAGTTGTAGGTAGGAGGAAAAATATAACTAGGTTTGACTCCCACAGCTGGATCTCATCTGATTTATCAATCCATTTATCTTCAAGCCAACAATACATCTCAAGAATGTCGAGCTCGCAGAGTGTTTCATGGATCCTGTAGTCTCTATCAGCCATAGTGATATGGTGAAGATCTACAAGGGGAAAGATCGTAGGATTGATCTTTTCCTCTAGTCACGTGTCCTTGGGAGGCATGATGGCTAAGGTTGAGAGTGCAGTTGTCTTGGAATATAGGTTATTTCTCGGACAGACAATGTGTTATGGATAGGGGACAGAAGGTATAATTGAAATGAGCAGGCGTTGGAAGTTTGACAATGTTGGATTTCTTAGCGAGCAACATGTAATTAAACAACATAGTAACCTGTAAATAGATAAAATAATATTAATTTAGAAATGCAGGTTTTTCGTTAGTGGCGTGGGTTAATGATTAAACCAATTGAATGCTTAACGAATTGATTATGGAGGGAATTGAGGCGATTTGATGGAGTTAATGGGTGAGTGAGATTAATGGACATATGAGGTGGCAGTAATGGAATGACAGATGCACAACGGTCAGGTGAGTGATAATGGTATCGGGAATCAGTCTTTCAGAGGGGGGTTCGAATGGTTTTCAGTTTCTCTCTTTGGGGTTCCTAAAGGCTAAGGTGTTGACACGCATTGACGGGGTTTTGAATTACGACTGAGTTCGGACCCCACGGCCCCCCTCCGGCGGTAAAGCTTGATTCATGAAGGGGGTCCAAAAGGCTATGAGAACTGTCAGATGTGTGGAGATATGGGAGAACCATCAAATGCGATGAGGTGAATGGTGGGGTCGAGAGTTGTTTTAATAAACTGTCGAGAATGATATAAAGGGGTATGACTTTAGGAAAATGAAAAATGAGAGGGATTAATGGTGGGGAATTACATATTATTTTTAGATTAGGATATGGGTAAATATGCTTAGAATAGCATTAATATCTGCAATAACCATATAAACCTTTCTTCTTTTATTGGTGCATTTAGACTAATAGGCCGTGTAATTTTTACAAACATAAATGAAGCTTTCCTTTTCTTTTGCTTCCCTAATATTTTATTTTTCTTTGCCTTCTTTATTTAGGGTAGCTAACACCTATCATTTTATTGATATGGATTCCTATAAAACATAAAAATTTTCCTAACATTTTTAACTTTTTTGTTCTTTTGCATCCATACCCTGCCTTAACATTTTCAAAATTATTTGAATAATTATGCTAACTTATCAAAACTAGATAATGTTACAAAAAGCATGACTAAACTTACCCACATAACAAGAAGACTTGGATTTTCCCTCGTTCACTCTTGGACCTCCTTTACTTATTTGGGTATCCCTATATCTTTAAGGTATGCAAGAGTTGAATATTTGTCAATAATTATAGAAAAAAATAGAAATGAAAAACAAGAATTTGGTGGTACTGAGAGGTGTTGGTTAAAATCTAGTAGGAAAACGAGATCTTATATAAGCGGAGTTCCTTTGAGTGCCGCAATTTTTTTTTCAAATTTCGGTAATTAGAGCTACGATTAAATGTTATGGATAAGTAAAGAAATTTAATTGTGGAAAGGACAGAAAGATAATAAGGGGAAATTCCACTTGGTACAATGGAAAAATATTAAACACCTATCATTTTATCAATATGGATGCCTATAAAACATCAAATTTTTCTAACATTTTATTTAAAAAAGGTTCATTCTTTTGCATCCATATCCTACCTTAAAATTTTCAAAATTATTTGACTTATCAAAACTAGATAATGTTACAACAAAAATTTTCTCCACCATTGGGGGGGGGGGGGGCGTGAGCCCGGGCCGCCGTGCCTCACCCCATTGGTCCAAATTTAAACCACTAAAAACACACGAAATCACCCAACAATTTAACCAATCGAACTCTGCCACTTGGGAGGATGTCATTCACCAGACGATGGAATTTGACCAACAATTGACCTTGCCAAGTCAGCATGCCACATCAGTAGTATGGACTGCTGACTGGGCTCCTTGCCACCATTTTTTTGCATGTTTGTGCAAACAAAAAAAAACCAATTTTGAGAGCATACGAAGTCCATTTTTCGCGAAACGAAGTGCGACGGATTCAGAACGACTAGGAATATGAGGTCGTTCAAGTTTTTTGGAATTGCAATAACTTTTAATTTTGAGCATAAAAGTGAGCACCTGATCATTCCTCCCCAATAGGAGCTTTATGACTCCAAACATTTACTTACCTAGTCAATATAAAGAGGCTGGAACTCAAAATAACCACAAAACTCAATCCAAATTACAAAATTTTCAATTGGTGCCTCTCAAGCCCCAATCAAGGCACTTCACTTATCATCCTCGTGAAGACATGTTGTCCTGTCAAGAGTCGAACCAATATTCTTATCGTTGTTGTAGGAATAAAAATACTGCTGAGTAGACTCTGAAAATGCTATTTACGCTCATCTTTGCATGGCTTGAACACACATCATCTCTCCAGTTAAATTGTTGAAGACAAACTTGACTCCGTCCTGGAAATAAAAAACAACATAAATTTTCTTTAATGTCTTCAAGATGAATTTATACATAAGTAGTACACTGCAGCAAAAAAAAATTATTCACATATATGGAAGGAGTGGTATTTGAAATGCTAATTACCTCCTTAGAATTTCCATTCATATTCTCAGCCTCTAATGATCATGATTATCACCAACTTGAAGATGACTCTATCCACCCACTTTTATCCTCTGATACATGGTGTGCTTCTTGAAGATGCTTGCTAAATTGACATGCATCATTTTCCACATTTTGTCCAAATCCACTATTTGAACCATGACCACATACCAGCTTCATCTATAAGGTTTCTTTTGTTGGTGTAGGAGTTGAAATTTATGCTACTTTCTCATCAAGAACTTGCTGCATTAGAAAGCGCATGTGTCTCTTCTCCTCTTCAGCAATATCCAACATCCTTCTCAACTCTATGTTCTCCATTCGAAGAGCCAAATTTTTCTCCTCAATCTCTAGGAGAATCTTTTTGCCCCCCATCTTGCAACTTGGTCAACTGTAGCTCTGATACCAACTTATCTGTATCTAGGGGAGGTGTTCTCTTTCCTCTTCCTTAGAATCACATGACTAAACTTAGGACCATGTTGACACTTTGCAATGCATGAAATTGAGGCTTCAAAAATAACTTGTTCGTTTAATGTCTCTTCAACATGAATTAGTCCTTATGTGCAACTGAACTTAAAGAACAACACTCACATAATCCATGTAGGAATACAGAAGAGCAAGAAAAAAGGTTTGTTGACAGAGTTCACCCCTCCTGGGCAGCATCTTCAGGCCTATTAACATGACTAGACCACTCATATTAATTTAGTATTAAGGAAGTACATTAAAATTTTGCTGCAAATAATATGTGGCTATTACCCCTATAAGGTAATGCCCTCATACAAATAACTCTTACAACAACAAAAAATCAAAGAATCTCCTACAAAGATGACATACTTCAACTTAATTGATTCAGTGACATCATGTGCATCCTTCAATTCCACATAGAAGCACATAATGAAAAATTCATAATGAAAGAAGTTAAACCTGAATTGTACTATTCCTGTTATAGCTTCTGCATATGAATTTTGAAGGTGAGGAAAACCCCTACAAGGTCTTCTTCGTGCTCAACACCCTCAGGAATTGCACCTAAACCTTGCTTGATCCATACACCTCTTAGCCTAAAACATAAAAAAATGCCATCTAAATGTGCTCAAAATAGAAAAAAAATAAGTCACCATTGGATTCATAACATGCAAAAACCTCTATGATGCATCTTTCTGAGCTCAATTTGGATAAAAGCTCAAATAGTTATGCTCCAAAGCCTGATTTATCCATACATCCTTGGTCTTCAATATTCAAAACGGCAGGGTAGATGTGCTCAATGGCTCCTGATACCTATTCCAATGAGTTCATAATGCCCAAGAATGGTAATATAGCCTCGTTTTGCACTTGATTTGGTCCAAAACTCCAAAAGTTATGACCATTTACATTTTCTCCACAATTTTAGGCCTAAATTTAGATAATTGGAGCTAAATTCGGATAGCTGGGGTTAAACTTGCAGTTTTCCCTGAAATTAGTGGTCAACCAACTTAATATTCATTAATTTAAGTACGTGTGGTTAGCGTTAATTAATCATAGCTTAGCGCTTAGGATAATACCAAATTAAATGTGGATTAGGCGCTAGTTGATACAAGTTTAGTGTTAAATTAAACTAGGATTAATATGGAACCCATAGACTTAATTCTACAAAAATCCTATCTAAAACTGCCCCATTGGCTCTAAAAACTACTCCAATGAGTTCATAATGCCCAATAATGGTAATCTAGCCTCTTTCTGCACCTGATTTGGTCGAAAACTCCAAAAGTTATGACCATTTAAATTTTCTCCACAATTTTAGGCCTAAATTTAGCTAATTGGAGCTAAATCCGGCTAGTTGGAGTTAAACTGGCAGTTTTCGTCGAAATGTGTGGTATGCCAACTTAATCTTCATTAAGTTATGTAAGTGTGGTTAGCGCTAATTAAGCACCACTTAGCGCTAAACTCGCGCTTAGGATGATCCTAGATTAAATGTGGATTTGGCGATAGTTAATACAGGCTTAGTGTTTAATTAAACTCAGATTAATATTAAAACTCTGATCTTAGATTATTCTCCGTCGGTGGTCTTTGGGCCATGGTCTTATGCGCTGGGGGCTGGCCCCACGAGGTTGGCCCCCTGTCCCCCCGCCGTTAAACATTTGAAAACATAAATAAATGTGCGATGTATTATATGTTAAGAACTTTGGTGTGGCGTGGTGGTAGTTGGTGCGTGTGTTGCATGGGAGGTCGCAAGGTTGAAACCCAACTTCTCCACGCGGACTTAGAAAAAAATTTCTCCACCATGGGGGGGAACGTGGCGACGCTAGGCTGCACCACGCGTCCTTACCCCATTGGTCCAAATTTAAACCACTAAAAACATGCCAAATCACCCAACAATTCAACCAATCAAACTCTACCACTTGGCCAGCTGGAATTCGTCAGAGGACGAATATTGACCAAAAATTGACCCTGTCCTGTCAGAATTCCACATCAGCAGTACAGATTGCTGACTAGCCTCCCTGTCACGTATTTTTTTCTTGTTTGTGCAAATGGACAGAACTCATTTCTGGGAGCATACGGAGTCCATTTTTCGTGAAACGAAGTGCGTCAGATTCAAAACGTGGAGCCATACGCGGTCGTTTAGGTTTCGCACCATTCCGAGAATTTTGAATTTTGAGCATAAAATCGAGCACCCGATCAATGTTGGAGAATTTATGAGTTTTCTTTTTCATTTCCATTTTTTTTTTAAATAATATTTTTGAGTATTTGTAAAATGTATATTCCCAAACATTTTAGGTATTTCATTTTAGAGGCTTGATATTTTTTTTTTTTTTTTTTTCTCTCTCTGTACCAAATCCAAATTCTAACTATTTCTTTGAAAAGATCCATGGATTTAACCTCCATAGTATTTGAAATGGCCTCAATTCCATAGTATTTATCCATGTCCTCTTAATTAAGACTAGCCTAGATTGATTCTAACCTTGGATCTATGAAACCTTAAGAGGGATTTGGTCTGTTTGTGAACTTGATAGATCCCAGATTATAATGGATCTAGGCTGGTTTAATATTAGCAATGTGAGATGCATCATGACGCAAGTGTTTTGATGCTTATCTTCCCTTCTAGTCATTTAATTTATATGTCCGCTCTAAATAAAAAAAAATCAAAATAAACACACAACTTCACTCACATAACTTTTATGTTCATCTACCTTACTTTTGTAGGTCCATATACCTTGCTTTGGCGTTGCTATTGAGTTAAGTATTTGCAAACCCTAAGTTTATTGAGGTACATTCCAAAATTTGTTTTAGCATTCATTCATTTTTTAATTTGATGTGTGAAGATATTTGAAGGAAACACTTTTGAAAAATTGAACTTTGAATATGTTAACATACATAACTTTTATGTCCATCGACCTTGATTTTCACATATCTATTGTCTTATCTATTTACAAACCCTAATTTTATTGAGGTACATTCCAAAATATGTTTTGATATTAATTCATTTTTTAATTTGACGTGTGAAGGAATTTGAAGGAAACATTAGGATAGGGGAGTAGAAGAACTTAACCCTGAATATATTGGAAGTAGTACTAACACTTATGTTGTTAGTTTGATTTAGTAATTTTGAATAATTTGATATCCACCTAATTAGGGAAATTGGTTTATTATGTAATTGAATTTTTAATAATAACAGTAATAATAATTTAATTTAAACGAAACATTACATAAGGAGATAGGGAAAGTAAACAAATTTAACCTTAAATAAGAGATGAAGCATTAGTCCTAGGAAGTATATGATATTATGTATATGCATAACAATTATTCAACTTTATATGAGTAGTCAAGTGTGGCTTTTAGGAGTTTCAAGCGGATATCTAACTGGAATTCGACAAAATAAATTGTGGCCAAATATTTATTTGTGTTGTTTAAACACGTTTTCTGATTGCATATATGGATTCAACACCTTCAAAAACCCCTAGGGCACTTCGATTGTGAAGAGTTCACCTGTAAAACTTGTGATTTCAGTGAATCCCTGTCGTATTCTAGACAAAATAGATCAGAAAATAAACGAGCAAATTTTCCAAAAAAACACACATAAAGACTACTCGAATCATAATACATATAACTTGTTTGTTAAATATTCTAACATATAAGTTATTTGTTAAATAAATAATATTATATTAATAATTTTTTAAAAATGATCTAATCATCTAAATTTATAAATCCATGTATCATTTGGAGAGATACAAATGGGAAATAAATATTTTCATGTATTTTTAAGGCATGCATTGTCAAATTGAGGCCACAAGAGAAAATTGTATGGTGTACTCCTGCACAGGAATAGGTTCAGATTCAAAACCCAGATTGTAAATCAAATTCTCCATAAGGTCGGTCTCAAGAGGGCCAAATCTAGCAAAGATATGTTGGGAATGCATCTGTGAAGCGATGAATAAGGAAAAGGAAGAAAATGTAAAACTGAGGTAAAATCAGTGACATATCAAACATTGTCAGATAGCATTACATCGATTCAGTTTACACTATCATTATTTTGTATTGTTGTTATGTAAGCTTAACTTTTCCATGTAGCATTGGTACTTTTTCTTTAGTGCTTTTAGTGCAAATTTTTCTCTCTCTTGTACATTGTGGTGTATGTAGTTGATATCTATCAATTTTTAGTTGTGGTCAATATTGACATCTAGCTTCGAGATTGTAGATACATGATTTAGGGGAGGTCACAAAAAGAAGATAAAGGCCTTTTATTTTTTACGACACTAAGTGTGGATGTGGATAGTCACCAAGGTCATGCATGAGTGTTCCACAACTAAGAAGAGATGAAAAACCTATTTAACTAAACTGAAAAAAGAAAAGTATTATCTTATAATTTTCCTTCTAGGTTTCATAAGAGCAACATCAACCACATCTCTTAAAATGAATCTCTCTCATGGTTTCTTCTCTTTTCACTTTGAGACACTTCACTTATTCCTTTATCTTATAAAAGTATTTCACAATAGAATTGTCGTAAATCAAAATGTTCATTTTCAAGAGGATATAAAGTACTCCTATTTTTTCAAATCATTCTAGCAAGAGGTAAATCCTACCCCTTTATGGAGTACTAATAAATTATTCTATGTGGAATTGTTTTTCTTTTGTAATGGTGATTATTTGATATACATTCACTTAGAGTAGCCAATAAGAATTGTCTCGACTATTGATTCGACAAGTAAATTATGATAAAAAAATACATTTTTGAAGAAATTCAATAAAACGATTATTTTATTATGTATTTTTATTAATTTATCTTTATTATTTTTAAATTATTTTATCATTTCTTAAATTTTGTTTTTTTTAATAAAATAAAACAAATAAATAATATATTTAAATTTAGAAAATTAATGATATATGAAAATAAAACTAGATAAATAAATCTACTTAATATTGTATTAACATTCTATTAAGGTATTTGAAGTCTGGGAGGGAGAACATGAAACATGTGCAAAATCATTAGGATATTCATTAGATATCTGTGAAGTTATTTTTTATCATTTGGTGTGTTTCTCCATAAACTTAGTTTTGTGCATTTGGTTTGTTGAGTATTTGAATGATTGCCTCCTACTTTTAGAAATTGTTGATGTTAAAATAGTTTAAATGATGTTTTATATGTGAAAAATTACAATGGGATTCAACTATTAATTAATTGAGACATTTTAAAAAACATTGTTTTTGAAAGTGGAGATATGCACTATGAAATCTATTTATTTTGAAAAATAAACTAATCTCAATTTTCTGTAAAAGATTATAATATTTTTGAACAATATTTACATTTTAATTTATTTATAAATAAAAACAAGTGTTTACCATAAAAACAGATTTATTAATATTATAAAAAGATTATGATTATAGATATGTTTTATATAGTTAAATATTAATAAAAAAAAACAATATTTCTATTATTTTCTGAAATAAATATTTATGTATAGGGATTAATTTCAATTTCTATATATTCTAAATATAATATTTTAGGATATTTATATTTTGGAATCATTTTTCCATTAATACATTTTCTTTTTAAATAGATAAATTATAAGATTTATATGAGATTAAATAAAAGTATTTTAAATATTGTATTTATATTTTGTAATCATTTATTATTGATACAAAATTATTAAAATTATATATTTAATTATAATAATAGAATTGAAAATTTATGTGTTAAATAACTTATAAAGAGATACCAAAGCATCGTTGTAGATGTGACATGGTATATAATAAGGAGATACCAAAGCACAATTATAGATGTGACATGGTATATGATAAAGAGAGTCATGGAGTAAAGTTGTGCAGTTGTAAAAACACATTGTTTAGGTTTATTAAAAAGTTTAGATTTAATGATTAGATTATTGAAAAAACCTTCATTATATTGTTGAGAGGAAATTGATATTTTTAACATTCATTCAAGCAGACACAATTCATATTTTTAACTTTCATTCATCTTTTAATTTGATGTATGTATTCTAGAATATTTTTGAACATTTTGATATATGCAAGTGTCACATCTCCACATAACCATATAAAAAATATATATATATTATTCTTACCATACAGTAGTAATTTGTTTTATTTACCAGGATGAATTTATCATTTCATACCAACCTCCACATTATAACATGGTAGATATCGAACTTACCTTATAGCAATTTTCCATATATTAATTTCAAGGTTAATATTTAAGTTCTAATTAAACATGCAAAGGTTACCATCAACTCTTCGATACATAACTTAATACTCCATTAAAAGAATGAGCTATCTATCTCGTTCAAGGTTAGCTGGCATACTTGCTAATTAAAGAGGGTAGTACTTGCATTTAAGACCTTACAACAGTTGTTGGTCTCGACTTAAGTTTCACGGATTTCTATGCTATCTGTCTATCCTCCTACCGTCGATCTTAGATCATATCCACGGTTGATATTCGGGCTGGAAGATGACATGGATAATCACGCCCAAACCCTAATTTCATTCACCACTTGACTGATTCGGATTAATGAGGCTCTGCCCTCTGGTTCGATCTTCATTTGGTGAGATGCCGGCCTCCAGCCTTGTTCTAACTCCGCTTCTTGCCAACTAAGTAAACTGAGGAGGGTTTCACTCCCTGCCAGCATTACACCTGTTAGAAGAAAGTATTGAGCGCTTAGAGCAAATAAAATTCGTGTTTGTGGCTATGCTCGGCCCTGGTCATTCCTTACTGCTTGAGCAGGTGATTTCTCTGCAAGCTACATCATTATAACTAAATTCTTTCCCATGTCTCAGCAACTTCGGCTTACTTGCTTTCTACTTGGTTTATTACTGGTTAATTTACATATTTCTATTTTTTCTTTGGCTCGGCCTTGATGTAGATACACCGCACCATCGGCGGGAATCCATGGATGGAATAGTCCATAACACAGGTAGATTTTGTCTTCCAAGTTAATCATGACGATAATTTCAGAGTTTAAGAATTGCAGAACCAAATTCTCGTTTTCCCTTTTATCCCAATACTCATTTTTTTCAACTGCATGTTACTATGTGCAGGTTAAACTCGTCCCATGGCCCTTTGACTTTAGGGTTTACTCTTCGATTTCTAATGCAAAATTCCTCGACCTCGGTCTAACATGCTTCTCGTTATCCCAGGTACTCTGAGGGTTTTTACATCATTCCCGAAGACTACCATCTTGTGTTTTTAACCAGAAAATTTTTAACAGACTTGGATCTGTGTTGTAAGGAAAATCGTGAATATTTTCTCTTAATATGTATGGACATAATGTGAAGAACAGTTCTTCTCTTGTGGGTACCTGCCACAAAGATTTGTTTAAAAATTTTGAATGTACTATCCTTTTACGAGAGGAATTTTATAAGGAAATGTTTATTTAAATACTCTAGCTAGACTCTCTCCTTTGAATCAATGTATTCAAGCTTTTCAAATTATATACAAATGCTTGTTTACAGTTAACGCACTTTGATGTGCAAGAATGTACTCGTATTATTTTAGTATTCCAGTAAATGAGTTCGGTTATCAACTCGACAGTTTGTGCTGTTCCATTAAGATGAACAGAATACATATTTTTGCTGAGTTTGTCTGTTAGTTTTTCCATTTTAAATGAAATAAGCTTTGCTGGAAATTTAAAAGGTTCACATGCATGTGCATGCTTCTAGGCTTGTAAACATTTATTGTTTTTGAAGTGTCGTTACAGGTTTTAGAAAGGCTACCTCTATAATAAGAGAATGAACAGATTATTATAACTTGAAAAATAATTGTAATAAATCATTATTTTCACCATGTTTTCTCTATTCTGTTTTGAAGATAGATAGATATATCCATTCGAATCTGGTATTTTTCGACTTAGTTAAGGTGACCGGGCCACCCATCTTAGTGTCTGTGCTTAGTTTATTTATATGGACGAGGTATCATGGGTAGGGTTTTGCCCAAACCCAAGATCAACAGTCCCAATATTCTCTCGAAGTTTTCACTTAAAACTTAACGGGAAGTTTTCCCTTTCTATTTTCTATACATTATTTATGATTTTTCTCTTTCTTCGACAAATTCTCAGCAAGTCAAATAAAAATATAAGAAGGGTAGAGAAGCACAGTTACAATATTTTACTATAGACAACCTTCTTTACAGCATTTAAGATATCTATGTATATTTGTATAGTCCTCCTGTCACATTCACAGTTTACAGAATTCTAATAAATACTGTCTATCTATTATTCCCATAATTCCAGAATTATCTAGAAATGTTACAGTTTTTTTCTGTTGTGAGCATAAGTTCAGTATTGAACATTAACTACACAGGAATCCCATTACTAATTCTTTGCAGAATTCATGACATAATAAATATTTAGAATCTCCATCTGCAACTAAGAGATCAAACAAAATTTCATAAAGTTTACTTATCTGATTAGAAGATTATAGTTGTGGTCCTCCCAACCTTTAGGAGAGGTGATTACGTCCTTCTCCTACCCCTGTGCTCCAATTTCTGGAAAGGTAAGAGTTAACAGTGGATTCTTTTTCTCCTATGACCTCAGGACAGTCAGTCCAGCCAGCACCAGAAAATTAGTTTCAGGCTTTTCTGAGTGTTTTTCCACTGGTCTCTACCAGCTCTGGAAAAATCCACACTCTTTCCCCCAAACTCCAACCAAACCCCTACTCCTCACTGGGATAACCTTTTATCCTCAGAGGAGTAGGTAACTGTTTCCAACTGTCCCCAACCACTTCCAATTCTTGGAAAACATTTTACCATCAACTTTTTATTTACTTTTATCCAGTTTATTTTCCATAACAATGCTATTATTTAAATTAAATAACATAAATTGTCTCAGTTATTCCTTGAAAAACATATACAAATCACTTAACTAGCTAACCAACTAGTTAGCAGTAAATGTAGCTGTCACAACATGGCTTTGAACGAAGCACTCCTACAAGGAGAGCATAAGAACCTAACTTTGAATATGGGAGGAAGGAAGGAAGGAGTGGTCACAGTGGCATTATTAAAGAACTCAATTTTATTTCTAGCTAGTTTTAGTTTTAGTAATATATATGGCAGGCTCTACTTTTCATAATGTAAAACCGTAACCATTTATTAAGAAAGAAAGATACAGTCAAACTGTACCCTCTTGGAAGAATTTGAAACTGTAAGATTAGAAAGTCTATCACATTTATTGGATAAAAATCATCCTGAAGCTTGCTTAGATGTAGATGTCTGAATATTTATTTATTTAAGGGGAAGAGAGGCTCTTGAGAACGATTTTTTCGATGGTGAGGCCCGGGCCGAATCCAAAGAGGACTCCCATTTGGAATCCCCCTCTGCTGGTTGAACAACCATTTTTTTTAGATGCCTTCCTGGTCTCTTCCAATATGAAGTGGATGCACGCACTGGACATGTTTCCTGGTTATGTTCTAATATAATATTCTTATAAGTCATTGTATTGCTATTTTCATTGTATTGTTCTCATACCATGAATTAGTTGAGTCAATATTATGTTTATTAATACTATAGTTCTATTAATTTTATAGTCCAATACTATGAATTATTATGACAATGCTTATAGTCCAATATCATGATTTATCATACCAATTTTTTGTTTGAATATCATTGGTTTAATACCATGCCTTATAATACCAATGCTTTGTTTGAATATCATGGGTCAAATACCATGCCTTATCATACCAATGCTTTGTTTGAATATCATGGGTCATGAAAATACTCTGTTTGAATATCAAACTCCAAAAATACTCCGCGGACTCCGTTTCCAACTCGTAGAAGGTGTTGGCAGTGAATCACGCTCTCGGTCGTTGCGTCACTCAAATCTAGAAGAATCTGGAGGTGTCTCAGGCACACTTTCTTGGAAATCCCTCTAACAATATTGTTGGAAATGTTGTCATTGATGGCAAAAGAATTGGCAAAGAAGGAGCATCAGAAATAGTAACTAGGAAGAGAGAAAAGCAATGTAGCAGAGAACAAAGGTCTGCAGAAAAGAACAGAGGAAGCAATGTATTGTAGCAGAGGCACAGAGGCAGTAGAGAGAGGTAGCAAGGCAGCATAGAAGGAATTGCATCGAGCAGCAGAGGCAGAGGCTAAGGCGTTATTCCGAGGTTTACTACCCCAGCTGGTTGATACACTAAATAAGTACTTTCCGGGAATCGTAACCCAGGACGGAGACACTTATCGCATCGGAGCATATAAGGTCATCAGAACAAGTTAACAAGATGCGAGTGCGATTGAAGCCCGGACCCGATGGGCGTATAAACCAGGATTAATAATTATTTGAGTTCCAGTTTTAATCACATCAGAGAAAAACTGCGCAGCGGAGTGTTTATTAAAAGACTTGCGATTGCGAGGAAAATCCGGACCCAATGGGCGTATAAGCTAGGATTAATAAGTATTTGAGTTCAAGTTTTAATTGCATCAGAGAAAAACTGTGCAGCGGCCTCAAGAATGGCCTCAGTTCTATCATCTACCCCTATATTTTCCAGTTCATACATGTCTTTAGAATGTAGAAATTTTATAATGTTGTTGGTTGTATAAGGAATTTCTCCCAGTTTAGTATTTATATAAGCAATTGCCTGGTCTGCCTTTTCCACTAAATCCTTTTTCTCAAACATTATCTGGATACATGGCCATATTTCACTTATTTCCTCAATGATGTTGTTCCAAATAATTTCCTTGACATTCCAAGAGTATAGACAATGGAAGCTTCAATTTCATATTTCTTCCATATTTCTACTTGATTTTGAGTTCTCTGAAGTTCTGTTACATGAAAAGTATCAGATTTCTTTTTCTAATTCTCCTTTGGGATGAGGAACTTGTGCCTGAAGAAATTTCATTATCATTTTCCCCTTTTTTTAGTGAAAGTTTGACAATAGCATGCTTTGGGTACCTGAAGTTTGTTTCCAAAATTGATTGTATTTGTTTATATTCAAGGCTCCATTTTTTAGTTTTATTTCCTTGAAGATATCCATGGTTCTTTTCTCTGGCTCGCTTGAAGTATATGTACCTGTGTGCATAATATGTTGCTGCTCTTTTATGGTCATGGAGGTGGTAGGAGACTATGTAGACTGATCACCTACTAATGAAGATACAAGAGGCTCATCAGTGTTGATAGGAGTCTGTTGCTCTGAATATTTGCTAAGGCTTAGTCTGGAACTAAGCTTAGCCTTCTTTCTATACATGATATTAAATCCATTATTGAAGATATCTGTCTCTAAAGGGGACTCTTATTCTCTGTTCATTTTGGTTGTCTTCTCTTGAATTGTAGGTGCTTGCACTGTTGATGAAGAGACTTGTTGTTCTTCTGCCTCATGTAATGTATTCTCTATCCACTCTGACTAGTTCTTATACTATTCTATTTTTGGCCTTGGTGTGTGAAAATAAGGAGTAGATTTTGTTTCTACCCTTAATTTGGAAACTATCCCTAATGGATCATATTACCAAGTGAAGTTAAGATCAAACTGCATTTTCTTCAATAATTGGTCCGCCTCTGCTCCTGCTTTCCCGTTGTTGCAAATGAATGGGCCAACTTGCGTTTTTATCTTAAACTGAGACTTTTTCTTGGTAACAAAAAAATGGACTTGAAGCATGTTGATAATATTCCTGATGTATTCTAAGGCAAAAATATTCATTGGGAGGAATTTTGGCAACTTATATGCTTGCAGCTCACATCCAAAAATCCATATCTCTGTGTCCAATCTCTTGTTTATACCTGTTCTGGCAGCTGCAAAATATTTTGGTGGTATGTTGGTTAAATCTAGTAGGAAAACGAGTTCTTATATAAGCAGTGCCCTTTGGTCTGCCAGTTTTTCCAAATTTCGGTAATTAGAGCACCACCTAGAGTCCTAAATGTTATGGATAAAATGATAAGAAATTTAGTGTGGAAAGGACAGAAAGATAATGAGGGGAAATTCCACTTGGTACAATGGAAAAATATTAAACACCTATCATTTTATCAATATGGATGCCTATAAAACATCAAATTTTCGTAACATTTTATTTAAAAAAGGTTCATTCTTTTGCATCCATATCCTACCTTAAAATTTTCAAAATTATTTGACTTATCAAAACTAGATAATGTTACAACAAGCATGACTAAACTTACCCACATAACAAGAAGACTCAGATTTCCCCTCGTTCACTCTTAGACCTCCTTTACTCATTTGGGTATCCCTATATCTTTAAGGTATGCAAGAGTTGAGTATTTGTCAATAATTATAGAAAAAAATGGAAATGGAAAAAAAGAATTTGGGGGTATGCTGGTTAAATCTAGTAGGAAATCGAGTTCTTATATAAGAAGTTCCCTTTGGTCTGCCAATTTTTCCAAAGGTCGGTAATTAGAGCACCAACTAGAGTCCTAAATGCTATGGATAAAATGAAAAGAAATTTAGTATGGAAAGGATAGAAAGATAATGAGGGGAAATTCCACTTGGTACAATGGAAAAATATTAAACAATGTCATGAATCTTAAAAAATCCTCAAGATATTTAGTTTGGAAAATGTTTTAAAGGCCAGTGGGCCTACTAGGATATGCACTTCATTGTATTCCAAGGAATGGTTGCTCAATAAAAATTTGGGAGGACACGATTATAGACTTATTTCCTTTAAAACAACTTTCATAATTCAAACCACTAGCAGTACGCCTCTCGACCAAAGGTTAGAAAATTTGACTTTGGATTACACCATTTCATTCAACTCTTTGATATATTTCTAGCGACATAAATTTCAATGTTATATAATGCAGAGATCCAAATTTATTCTCAATTAAACTTTATTCATTTAAATCCCTGCCACATAGGAAAGGCCCTACCATGTGGCACCTATATGACAACCCCACCTCACCCATGTGATTCCACATTACCTCAGGTGCCAATGTGGCCATGGCTAGGTCCATGTCGTATTCAATCTCCAAACTTTTCAAGATTTTCGAATGCTCAAGTCAAGGGACTGTAGAGACCTCATTAGTTGAAAACGGAAGATCTGGATGAAAAAAATATGAATGTGAATCTATTCTCTCATACCATTATTATAAGGGCAAATACAGACATATATTTGTAGCATCACATCTATAAGTTGCTTAAGGAAGAACCAGAGGGAAGCTCAGAAGAAAATCCGCCCAATTGTTGAGACCCCCTTTCATGATGTGGTGCGTTAAAACTTGCATAGAGTTGCTACATGTGCCAAAATTCTTCTGAGCTTCTGTTTCCTTACATAAATGTTTACCCGCAAATCTCAGGTCACATAGAATAAAAAATTCAGTTTTCAATTGTGCATGAATGGAATCTCTAACTATCACATAGAAGGTAGCTAAACACCCAACGTTTTGAAAATAGAGGTGAACTAGCACTACAAAATGTTGAACATAAAGCTACTAGCAAAAGTTATTAATTCAATATTGAAAGAAAATCATTATGTAGGTTTGAGGAGGTAGAGACAAATGAGGGTTCAATATTTTCAACTATGTAGGTTTGAGGAGGTAGAGACAAATGAGGGTTCAATATTTTCAACAATAAATGTACGAGTGTCAATTCTCCTCTATGTTTTTTATCCATACTATAGAGAAGGCATAAATACTTGTCCAAAATCAAGTTTTGAATGGGTTTCACATACTTTGTGACGCATGTGGTAGTCCTTCGCACTGGTAAGATCGGTGCGGCAATCGTCCAATTGACACATCGGATAAGCGATAAGCACTAACATGGGGAACCTGATCTCACACGTTTTTTTTTACGGGAAGGATTTGTTTCATCTGCGTAGGAGTATGAACTTCCTCCTACCTTCAATGTCAATGTCAGGTTTCCTGGATCGTTTTCAGACGAATATTTTCCGGGAAGAAAAGGCTTCGCGGGTTCGTCAAGATTCCTTTTTTGATCTGGAAACAAAAAACCATTTACGAAATTCGACACTATGTCTTTAGATCCTAGACGTAAGATTTTGGGAGCAGCCTGCGGTTTAATATTGCTGGGGTTTGGGTCGCGATGGTTTGCCAAATCCCTGAACCTGACGCTGTCCCAATCCCAAATATTGACGTTCCAATTCGGCTTCGGCGCTTCGTGAACAGGTGGACTTTTCTGAAGAATCCACAGACTCAACGCAATATAATATAAAGGACCTGAGAGTAACTGATGCTGGAAAAATGGCATCCATTTTCAGAAGGCCTTGAATAAATAAATTAAAAAAAATAAAATTCAGCAGGTTCTTGGATGGACAAAAACTTAGACACTCTCTGGATGCCTGTGACTCTAGGGGTCGTCGATTTGATTGATTACCCCAGCCTGCATAACTTGGCAGAACCTCCAGCACGCTCCAAGCTTTACTGTATAACATCTGCTCCGACGGCCATTTCCCAAAATCCTTTTAATGCCCGATCTGGGCGCGCCGTTCCCTTCTTGCTTGCTTCAGGAAATATCTTACCAGGGGTCAGCGGCTGTTGATGCGATTCAACATCCTAGCCGCTGACAGTTAAAATCCCAGCACATTTGACGACATTACGGCCTCAGCTAGGCCGTGGCCATTTCTCAAAATCCTTTCTTTCTACGTTGGATCAGAAAATGTTCTTTAACCGGCTTCGAACACGTCACCTCACATAGTGGAGAAATAGGAATAGGGAGCAAACTTTGAACTCGGAACTCCCAGAATCTCTAACACCTCTCTTTGCTCTCTCTTTACTAGGGAGCAGCTTTCTCCAAAAATGACCGAATTCCACAACCAAAGTATTGTTTCGCTAAATTAAAACCTCTGTAAATATTTCGCAGATCATGTGACATGGTATATGTTATATGTTATATGATAAAGAGATTGGAGTTGTAAAAACACATTGTTCAGGTTTATTGCAAAGATTATTGAAAAAGCCTCAAAGCATTCAATTTAATTTCTAGCTAGTTTTAGTATGACAGACTCTATTTTGAATATGGGAGGAAGGAAAGAAGGTGTGGTCACAGTGGCATTATTAAAGCGCTCAATTTAATTTCTAGCTAGTTTTAGTAATATGTATGACAAACTCTACTTTTTAGAATTTAAAATTGTAACCATTTATTAAGAAAGAAAGATCCTCTTGGAAGAATTTGAAACTGTGAGCTTAAAAAGTCTATCACATTTATTGGATACAAATCATCCTTCTCACATGATACTTTATCCTGCTCACATTTACATTTATTCTAAAGAAGCTTGCTTAGATGTAGATGTTTGAATATTTATTTAAGGGAAAGGAATGCTCTTGAGAACGACTGTTTCGACGGTGAGGCCCGGCCCGAATCCAAAGAGGACTCCCATTTGGAATCCCCCTCCGCTGGTTGAACATCCGTTTTGTCGAGACGCCTTCCTGGTCTCATCCAATATGAAGTGGACGCACGCACTGGACATGTTTCCGTACTCGCTCATAACGTGCCTGGTGGCTCTGAGTTTTGTGGGATCCAAATTGAGGCTTGCCTCCACCTGGTCAAGGATGGCACGTCCTCCGGGATGAGCAATCCAGAACAACTGGTTCCAGTCGGAGATATTGAACTGACTGAACGCCTCCACCAGACACTTTTCAATGTTGGTAGAGATGAGATCCGGAACCGCGCCTTTGAGTTGGAAGGTTAATCCCACCTCTCTCAGCTTCCCACTGATTGCTCCGTCGCTGTTGGGAACAACTGTCTGCGCTGTCCAAACGATTTCGAAACAGGGCTTCTCCACTTGAGGGATGGGATCAGCTCCCACGATGAGGGCAGACGCACCATCGCCGAACAAAGCTAGGCCCACTAGGCCATCCAGGTGAGTCTCGGAGGGTCCGCGGAAGGTAACGGCGGTGTTTTCACTGCACACGACCAACACCCGAGCTCCTCGATTGTTTTCGGCAAGGTCTTTCGCCAGGCGAAGAACGGTGCCTCCGGCGAAGCAGCCATGTTGGAACACGCCCACTCTCTTCACACTGGGGTGCAGCCCCAGCAACTTGGCTACCTCAAAGTCGGCTCCGGGTAAATCTGGAGTGGTTGTGGTGCAAAAGATGAGATGAGTGATCCTCGACTTGGGTTGTCCCCACTCCTCAATCGCCTTTTCAGCTGCCTCTTTTCCTAGCCGAGGCACCTCCGCCGCCAACATCGCCTGCCGTGTGTCCAGTGATGGCACCTCCAAGAATGCGCACAATTCCGGATTCTTCTTCAGAATCTCCTCCGTCAGGTACATGTGTCTCTTTTTTATTGCCGACCTTTCACCTGCAAGCCAAGCCATATGATTAAATTAAATTAAAATTTACACTAATATCAATAGTTTTGTATCCAAAAATATATTTAATAATATTCATGAATCCCGAAGAAAACTTACATATTCGCTTGAACTTATCCTTGAGGTCTGTGTTATCCTCGTTATTGGTGATTCGAAAGTAGTAATCTGGATATGTGCTCTGATCCACAACATTGGGGGGATTGGCCGTGCCTATAGCAAGGATCGAAGCGAAGCCATCTGCCCTCTGGGATTTCCTGAAAGCTTCCAAATCAATGCCCATTCCTACAGACATGATATTGCTTTGAGGTGGTTAAGCGTATCCCCTGCACAACAGAGATGAATATTTACTTTGCTGGAATGGAATGGAATGGCTATAAGAATTTGTAAATGGATAGCTATTTTATATAGTTTGATATGGGATAAATATTCTTATTATAAGTCAATATTGTATTGTTCTAATATAATATTCTTATAAGTCTTTGTATTGTTATTGTCATTGTATTGTTCTAATATAATAATATTCTCATACCATGAGTTAGTTGAATTAATATTATAGTTCTATTAATTTTATAGTCCAATACTATGACTTATTATGACAATGCTTATAGTCCAATATCATGGGTCAAATACCATATACCAATATTTTGTTTAAATATCATGGGTCAAATACCATATACTAATGTTTTGTTTGTTTCAATATCACCATGCCTTATCATACCAATACTTTGTACTTTGTTTGAATATCATGGATCAAGTACCATGCCTCCTTTGTTTGAATATCAAATAGCATTACCTCTCTCCGTTTGAATATCAAATAGCATCCCAGCTCGATCGCCAGCTTTGACAAAACTGCAAAAGCACGTTAAAAACAAACTATTAACTCACGGAAAGATGACTTCTCCTTCCTTTCCTGCGATATTTCCTGTACGGCAGAGGCAACCGATCATCACAATCCGCGCATCAACTTGATGATGTGGACACTCTCCACTAACAACCCCTTTTTATATTTTTAAAAGTACCTGTGTAAATTCTTTTTAATACGGTCATTCATAGCACCGACTGCACAATTATTAAAGGTGATCCGGCCACGTCAAACGGATATATCTTCACACAGGGAGTAATAGAGTGATCTGCGAAATTATTGCTGGGTAAATTCATTTTCAAAATAAATTTTTAATTTTTATGTTAATTTAGTAACGAGGTAAATTCATTTTCAAAATATTATCTTAGTTAATTTGGTCATAGTAAAATTTGAAATTGTTTTTGATTGGTTAAACAAAATGTTGTTTAAATTGAATTGTTTTTGATTGGTTAAACAAAATGTTGTTTAAATTGAATTGAAATTGTTTTTGATAGATTGAAAAATGTATAATTTAAATGGAATGGTCATTGTAGATTTTGAAAAAAGAGTATAATTTAAATGGAATACTCAGTGTAGATTTTTAAATTATGAGTATAATTTAAATGGAATACTCAGTGTAGATTTTTAAATTATGAGTATAATTTAAATGGAATACTCAGTGTAGATTTTTAAATTATGATTTTATTAAATTTATTTAAAATTAGTTAAAATGTTTTTTTTTTCCAGGAAATTAAATTTAAAATTTAAATTTATTTGGCAGTTTAAGTAACAGAAAATTATAATTTTATTAAAAAATTATTATTAAATTTATTTGAAAATTGTGAGAAAAAAGGCTTTTTTTTTCTAAATATAAGAAAATAAATCCTTATTTGGCAATAACAAATCGTTTCAAAATGTCTTTCTTTTTTTTTCCATATAAGAAAATAAATCCAAAACTCAAATTTATTTGGCAATAACAAATCGTTTCAAAATGGATTTTTTTCCAGTATAAGAAAATAAATCCAAAATTCAAACTTATGTGACACCAACAAATCATTTTATATGACACAATTTTCCTTAAATAGTATCAAGTTCTGATTTCTTTTCTAGATGAAATGATTTTCCTTAAATACTAGTGACTCCTCTTCCCCTAATAACACAAAGTGATCATTTCACCCCTAACAATGAGGTAAATTCATTTTCAAACTACAATTTTATCATTATAGTTAATTTGGTCATAGTAGAATTTGAAACTGTTTTTGATTGATTAAAGAAAGTGTTGTTTAAATTGAATTGAAACCCTTTTTGATAGATTGAAAAAAATATAGTTTAAATTGAATGTGTAGTTTAAATAAAATTAAAATTTATTGTCAAAATGTCTTTTTTGGGGATATAGGAAAATAAAATTTAATTTATAATATAGAATTGATATGTGGTATTTAAATAAATTAATTAAAAACTCAATTTGAATTATAACAAAAAAATATTTCAATATCTTCTATATAGAGAGAGCCCGCATTCTTATTATATTGATTTTGCTTTCTAATTAGCTCACAATGCTATAAAGTTTACATGTAACGTTTTAAAAAATATATTAATAAAAAAAAAATTAAATGTAAATAGAGGAAGAGTATGTAAAGAAAATGAAAGTGGAAATTCTTTGATGATGGTTAAAACATTTTATTGGCTTGTTGTTTAAGATGAAAGAGATGTGTCATCTCTTTCATATTTAGCATGGAGTTGTCACATCATATATATATATATATATATATATAAACCTAGGATTTATAAAATTTCAAGAGCAATCAAATTTTTGGAGGTGTAAACCTTTCTTCAAGTTCTGCAGTTTAAAAGAGGTTTGCACCTCAAAAAATTTGATCTCTATTTATGATAAATAGAACAAGAGTAAACATGTATCATATTGGTCAAGTAATCAATTTATATCCAAACCATAGATCACATGGGATACTAACTGTTGGCACCCATCCATCTAGTGTTTTCTACCCTATTAACCAAGTGGGAAATTTCCACCCAATATGAATATATCGATATGGCAATCATGGATCATCCAATCCATAAACGTTCGTGCTACTTTCTTTGTTGTGATTTGTAGACTGTTGATTTCATTCTTTCATGAACTTCAAATCCATCGTGTAAAAAAGCCTCAACTTATATCATGCACAATTTTCTACACGATATGAAATCCATGGCACTAATTTTAATCTCCACCATTTGTTAAAATCATTCATTCATAACACGTTTATAGGCTTCAACTTCTTGCTGGACCAAGAGATCAGACATGAACCAAGTTGAAATATGTAACCAGTAGTTGACCATCGATCATAACTGTCATCTTCCCAATCAGAACCTGTATAACCAGAGAGTAAAATTGTGACTCTACTTGAATAAAATACACCATAATGCAATGTCCCCTGTAAATATCTTAGAATTCTCTTGTCTACTTGCCAATGAATTTCATGAGGTTGTTGCATGAACCGAGAAATCATACTGACGGCAAAAGAGAGATCTCGTCTACTGTGAGTTAAATATATCAAACTTGAATTAATACAAGCTCGTTGCCAGTGATAATTAGATCATCCACATATAAAACAATAATGAGGACATTATAACCAAAGTTCTTAACATACAGATTTGGATCAGATATACAACGCTTAAAACCATTATTCCAGAAATATGCGTCAATTTTATCATACCAAGCCCTAGAGGCCTGTTTGAGACCATATAAGGATTTGTGTAGTTTGCATACTAAACTTGAGGATTCAACAAAAATAAAACCAGGAGGCTGTTGCATATAAATTTCTTCAATAAGATCACCATTTAAAAACGCACTTTTAACATCCACTTGATTAATTTCCCACTTAAATGATGCAGCAAGTGATAAAATGGTTCTTATTGTGTTCCTTTTAGCAACAGTAGTAAAATTTTCATTATAATCAATACCTTCAAGTTGATTAAAGCCTTTGGCAACTAATCTAGCTTTATACTTTTCGATATGCCCTTCTGCAGTGAACTTAGTTTTATAAACCCATTTACAACCAACTAAATTATTTCCTAAAGGAAGAGGAACAAGAGACCAAGTCTTGCTTCTCAAAAGAGATTCATATTCAACAAACATAGCTTGTTTCCAATGAATATTACCCTTAGCTTGAGCATAAGTAGCAGGATCATGTGTGGCCAAAACTTTGGTCATAAGAGCAAAGTTAGATCTAGTTCGGTGAGTGTCGGAAGGATTTCCGACCTCAAAACCAGTAGATTCAAGGGTTTTCCGAGCCCAAATAGGAAGAATATAAGGAACATGAGCCACTTCAGGAGCTTCATGACTTTCAGGTGGAATACTTGAGGGAGAGGAAGAATCAGGATCAATAAGAGGCACATAACTGGAAGAAGGATTAACAGGAATAGGAATAACAGGTGGTATTGGTAAATTTAGGGTAACATGAGTTTCTATAGACTTCGGTGGGAAAGAGACTTCATGAAACTGAAAATCCCTTATGATTATGACACTTAGATTAGAAGGAACAAATAACCTATAAGCCTCAGAATTCTCATCGTAACCAATGAAGATACACTTGTGAGATTTGGGTTCTAACTTTTTCTATTTTTCATTAGGAATATGATCCCAACATTCACAACCAAACACCTTAAAATTACTAATATCTATTTTACGTCCATTCCATTTTTCCTCAGGGGTAATATGCTTAAAAGATTTAGTAGGAACTCGATTTAAAATAAAATTAGCATAACAGATGGTTTTGGCCCAAAATTTCTTATTCAGTCATTTAGAATAAAGCATACATCTAGCCATTTCAACTAAAGTTGTTTTTCCTTTCAGCAATACCATTTTGTTGAGTTGTGTAAGGAACAACCTTTTGATGTTGAATACCATGTTTAGATAAATATGCATCAAATTCTTTCTTAACAAATTCCCCCACATTATCAGATCACAAATTTTTAAGACTATTACCAAATGCATTTTCAACCATGGATTTAAATTCTTGAAATTTTACAAATATTTCACTTTTATTTTTCAAAAAATAAACCCAAGATTTTCTACTAAAGTCATCAATAAAGGTAAGAAAATAAACTGAATGGGATATTGAAGGAACTTCAAGAGGACCACAGGTATCACTATGAATTAATTGCAAAGGTTATTTAGCACGCCAGGATTTACCTTTGTCAAACATTTCTCTATGATGTTTACCAAGAACACATGCTTCACAAACACCAGTAGTAGAAGAAATACTAGGCAAACCATGAACCATTTTGGTTAGTATTTGAATTTTACCATAATTCAAGTGACCCAATCTTTCATGCCATAATTTACTTAGTTCATCAGCATGAGCAACATAGGAATAAAAGGGTTGTCTCTTAGTTGAATTAAAACCTGGAAATTTATATAAACCAGTTGTATGATCAACAGGGCGAGAAGAAATTACTTTGTAATTTTGGTCCACATCTTTAGGAACATATTTATTGGGCCAAGATTCAAATTTAAAACCTTTCTGACATGCACGATAAATAGAAAGTAAGTTGTTGGGCATGTTTTGAACATGAAAAACATCTTCCAATTGACCATTAGCAATATTAATATTACCAAAACCAATTACAGAAAGTTGTTTACCATCACTAATAGAAACTTTCTGAGATGAGTGCTTATTAGTGTCATAAGATGTAAATAAAGAAGCATTACCAGTCATATGTCTAGAAGCACCAGAATCCATTATCCATTCCACATTAGAAGAAGAATTATTCGATGAAACAATAGATGCACATAAAGCTACATGAGATTCATTAGAAATTTTCTTGTTTAAACGTTTCGCTTTAAAGCAATTCTTTTCAAGATGGTTAGTTTTGCCACAATGCTTGCAAGGATCATATAACTTTTTTCTTCTTACTAGTTTCATGATGTGCATGATAATAATGACCATTATTATTAATATTATTAGAAGTGTGTGAACAAGAACCTTTGGCATTATTAAAACTTTTCTTAAGAGTTTTATTATGTGCCATAAGAGCTTTATTAGGTGAGACTTGTCTTGAAGAAATCAACCTTTCTTGCTCATTTATCAACCTTTTATAGAAATCATCAAAAGTAGGTTTCATGGTACTTTGAGACAATTCAAGAGCCCTATTACTAGTTTGGATGAACATGTCAAAACAAGATGGAAATTTTTGTTCTACAAGAATGATAAGAGCAATGACTGTCTTCTTGTAATCTTTACCACAATTATTTAACTTTTCATTTAAATTTTTCAATTCAGCAAGATATAATTCTACTCTGTCAAAATTAGTAGGATCTAGCTCATGAATCTTCTTTTCAAGGTAATAAGCAGAAACATTATCAGATTTATCAAATAAAGAAGTAAGAATTACTCATACCTCAACCGGGTTGTCTTTTGCCTCAATACTTACCTGAAGACTATCTAAAACCGTTTGACCAATGAGCCCTCTTGCTTGATCAAAACTTTATTCCCATTTAATAAAGGATTAAGCATCTATAGGTTTCTTGTGTTCACCATTAGCCAACCTCCATATATTCTTACTCATGAGAACAACAATCATTTTTCTTTTCCTAGCAAGATAGTCAAAGACGATAAGTTCAGGAACAAAAGCTGCTTATGAAGTCATAATGATAGAAATTTTGACAATAAATATAAACCCAAATGCAAGAAATGACAAGAGAAAAAGTGGATAGAAAACTGTAAATTTCTACAGTTCGTTTGTGTCACCAAAAACCTTAAAATAACTACCAATCTTAAATCAGCGATAACTTTGCTTCCGGGACTCTATTTGAGCTGATTTGTTTTTTGAAATTGGGTAGCTCGGTGAGAGAAGCTCAAATATCTACTATTTTCTTGGAAATTTTGCACAAAAGGTAACAGATCTGACAAAAATGTCAGGTGGAAAAACAAAAAACACTCAGTAATGCTCCAAATTCTTATTATAACCAGTTTTCATAAATGGTGTAGCCACTCTACATCCACCAATGCGGCCGAAATTCTGATTAGAACCGTCAGTCTGTCAATCTTCCGACCTATGAAAAAATAAAAATTATCGTAACTATCGTAACTGAATATTACAACTGGAAGGTAGATCTCCTTAAGGAGGATTTTAAAACCATATAGATCTTACAAAAAAACAATCAGGAACCCCTTGAAAATCCAAAAAACATATAGATCTTATAGAAAAACAATCAAGAGCCCCTTGAAAAAATTCTGCAAAAAAACTACATAACAAAGTTAGGGTTATAAGAAAAAAAATCTCAAATATGTAGAATCATGCCCTGAAGAGAAGCCTAATGGCTATGAGATAGAAAGAAAATATACAAAAAAATGAAGATACACGTTGATGGTTAAATTCAAAGAAGATGTTAGATCATAGTAACCATGGATCTAATACCATGTAAGAATATTAGATCTACTAAACTAGCTATCTATCTAAGAAACCAACAACATATCAACATATAAATAAGAACAGAAAGAGAACAAGGAAAAACAATACAATATATATGTGTGTGTGTGTGGTTCACCAAATTAGGCTACGTCCACGGGAAGGTTGTCTTCTATTATCTCCATAAATCTCCTGCAATCTTACAAAGAGAGCAACTACAAATAACTCGATACAAATAAAAATATGAACACAAGATGAGATGTGATGATTTACAAAAAAACTCCCTTGACCCTATTATATACCCAGAGATGTGGTGTAATTACTCTCACATATTGAATGTGGGATAATATAATTCTCCAAAATAACACCTCTTTTTATAATAAATGCGTACAAGAGTATATTATGCCATAATGAATATGGGATATAATGTGTTACTCTTTTACATAAGATTGCATTCAACTTCCAACATAATACAAAGACATTATTTCCTTCCAAGGAATACAATATATTCCAACAAAATGGTCTCAATTTTTGTAAGTAGTCTTTAATATTATGCAATTTTATATTGGTCTATTTAATGCTTGACCCATAAATGGTCTATTTATTTAATAGTTGACAAAAACATTTATTGGTCGGTTTACTTAATAGCTAACACATACATTTATTTTTGGATACATCGAGATGATTTAAAATTTATTTTTGATATTTAAATGTTTTGACATTATTTCATGATTACTATCAAATTTTAGGTTTTTTTTTTCATTATGTAATATTGATAAACTTGATATACTTTGTTTTTCAGTATTTTTGGATTATTTTAAACTAAAAATGTCTACAACATCTTAAGAATTAGGCATTAATGTTTGATCTGTATCTGGAGGAGGTGTTCTCTTTCCTCTTCCTCAAAATCACATAACTAAACTTAGGACCATGCTGACACTTTGCAATGCATGAAACTGAGTCTTCAAAAATAACATGTTCATTTAATGTCTCTTCAACATGAATTAGTCCTTATGTGGAACTGACCTTAAAGAAAAACACTCACATAATCCATGTAGGCATACAGAAGTGCAAGACAAAAGGTTTGTTCATGGAGTTCACCCCTCCAGGGCTACATCCCCGGGCCTGTCAACATAACTAGACCACTCATATTAATTTAGTATTAAGGAAATACATTAAAAAATTTCTGCAAATAATATGTGGCTATTGCCCCTACAAGGTAATGTCCTCCTATATAGAACTCTCACAAAAGCAACAACTCAGAGCATCTCTTACCAAGATGGCATACTTCCACTGAACTAAGTCAATCACATAATGTGTACCCTTCAATTCCATATTGAAGCACATAATGAAAAATTCATAATCAAATAATTTAAACTTGAATTGTAATCTGTTGGTTACAGCTGTTGCATATGAATTCTGAAGGTGAGGAAAACCCCTATAAGGTCTCCATCATGATGAACACCCTTAGGAACTGCAACTAAGCCTGCTTGATCCATACACCTCTTAGCCTCAAACCTGAAAAATTACCTCTAGATGTGCTCAAAATAGAAAAAAAGAAGTCACCATTGGATTCATAGTATCCAAAAACCTTTATGCAGCCACTTTCTGAGCTCAATTTGGATAAAATCTCAAACAATTATGCTCCAAACCTGATTGATCCATACATCCTTGGTCTTCAATCTTAAAAAATGCTACGTATATTTGCTCAATTGATCTTGGTACCTATTCCAATGAGTTCATAATGCCTAATAATGGTAATCTAGCCTCTTTCCGCACCTGAATTGGACTAAAACGCCAAAAGTTATGACGATTTACATTTTCTCCACAATTTTAGGCCTAAATTTAGCTAAGTTAAACTGCCTGTTTCTGCCGAAATTAGCGGTCCGCTAACTTAATCTTCATTAAGTTAAGTAAGTGTGGTTAGTGCTAAGCCCACGATTAGGATAATCCTGGATTAAAGGTGGATTAGGCACTAGTTAATACATGTTTAGTGTTTAATTAAACTCAAATTAATATTAAAACTCCACTCTTAGATTAGTCTCTGTTGGTGGTCTTTGGGCCATCATCTTATGCACTGGTGATTGGCCCCCTCTCCCCCTATCATTAAACATTTTAAAACATAAATAAATGTGTGATGCATTATATGTTAAGAACTTTGGTGTGGCGTGGTGGTAGTTGGTGCACATGTTGCATGGGAGTTCACGAGGTCGAACCGCGGTGCCTACGCCCGGACTTAACAAAAATTTTCTCCACCATTGGGGGGGGGCACGTGGCGACCCCAGGCTGCACCACATGTCCTCACCCCATTGGTCCAAATTTAAACCACTAAAAACACACGAAATCACCCAACAATTTAACCAATCGAACTCTGCCACTTGGGAGGATGTCATTCACCAGACGATGGAATTTGACCAACAATTGACCTTGCCAAGTCAGCATGCCACATCAGTAGTATGGACTGCTGACTGGGCTCCTTGCCACCATTTTTTTGCATGTTTGTGCAAACAAAAAAAAACCAATTTTGAGAGCATACGAAGTCCATTTTTCGCGAAACGAAGTGCGACGGATTCAGAACGACTAGGAATATGAGGTCGTTCAAGTTTTTTGGAATTGCAATAACTTTTAATTTTGAGCATAAAAGTGAGCACCTGATCATTCCTCCCCAATAGGAGCTTTATGACTCCAAACATTTACTTACCTAGTCAATATAAAGAGGCTGGAACTCAAAATAACCACAAAACTCAATCCAAATTACAAAATTTTCAATTGGTGCCTCTCAAGCCCCAATCAAGGCACTTCACTTATCATCCTCGTGAAGACATGTTGTCCTGTCAAGAGTCGAACCAATATTCTTATCGTTGTTGTAGGAATAAAAATACTGCTGAGTAGACTCTGAAAATGCTATTTACGCTCATCTTTGCATGGCTTGAACACACATCATCTCTCCAGTTAAATTGTTGAAGACAAACTTGACTCCGTCCTGGAAATAAAAAACAACATAAATTTTCTTTAATGTCTTCAAGATGAATTTATACATAAGTAGTACACTGCAGCAAAAAAAAATTATTCACATATATGGAAGGAGTGGTATTTGAAATGCTAATTACCTCCTTAGAATTTCCATTCATATTCTCAGCCTCTAATGATCATGATTATCACCAACTTGAAGATGACTCTATCCACCCACTTTTATCCTCTGATACATGGTGTGCTTCTTGAAGATGCTTGCTAAATTGACATGCATCATTTTCCACATTTTGTCCAAATCCACTATTTGAACCATGACCACATACCAGCTTCATCTATAAGGTTTCTTTTGTTGGTGTAGGAGTTGAAATTTATGCTACTTTCTCATCAAGAACTTGCTGCATTAGAAAGCGCATGTGTCTTTTCTCCTCTTCAGCAATATCCAACATCCTTCTCAACTCTATGTTCTCCATTCGAAGAGCCAAATTTTTCTCCTCAATCTCTAGGAGAATCTTTTTGCCCCCCATCTTGCAACTTGGTCAACTGTAGCTCTGATACCAACTTATCTGTATCTAGGGGAGGTGTTCTCTTTCCTCTTCCTTAGAATCACATGACTAAACTTGGGATCATGTTGACACTTTGCAATGCATGAAATTGAGGCTTCAAAAATAACTTGTTCGTTTAATGTCTCTTCAACATGAATTAGTCCTTATGTGCAACTGAACTTAAAGAACAACACTCACATAATCCATGTAGGAATACAGAAGAGCAAGAAAAAAGGTTTGTTGACAGAGTTCACCCCTCCTGGGCAGCATCTTCAGGCCTATTAACATGACTAGACCACTCATATTAATTTAGTATTAAGGAAGTACATTAAAATTTTGCTGCAAATAATATGTGGCTATTACCCCTATAAGGTAATGCCCTCATACAAATAACTCTTACAACAACAAAAAATCAAAGAATCTCCTACAAAGATGACATACTTCAACTTAATTGATTCAGTGACATCATGTGCATCCTTCAATTCCACATAGAAGCACATAATGAAAAATTCATAATGAAAGAAGTTAAACCTGAATTGTACTATTCCTGTTATAGCTTCTGCATATGAATTTTGAAGGTGAGGAAAACCCCTACAAGGTCTTCTTCGTGCTCAACACCCTCAGGAATTGCACCTAAACCTTGCTTGATCCATACACCTCTTAGCCTAAAACATAAAAAAATGCCATCTAAATGTGCTCAAAATAGAAAAAAAATAAGTCACCATTGGATTCATAACATGCAAAAACCTCTATGATGCATCTTTCTGAGCTCAATTTGGATAAAAGCTCAAATAGTTATGCTCCAAAGCCTGATTTATCCATACATCCTTGGTCTTCAATATTCAAAACGGCAGGGTAGATGTGCTCAATGGCTCCTGATACCTATTCCAATGAGTTCATAATGCCCAAGAATGGTAATATAGCCTCGTTTTGCACTTGATTTGGTCCAAAACTCCAAAAGTTATGACCATTTACATTTTCTCCACAATTTTAGGCCTAAATTTAGATAATTGGAGCTAAATTCGGATAGCTGGGGTTAAACTTGCAGTTTTCCCTGAAATTAGTGGTCAACCAACTTAATATTCATTAATTTAAGTACGTGTGGTTAGCGTTAATTAATCATAGCTTAGCGCTTAGGATAATACCAAATTAAATGTGGATTAGGCGCTAGTTGATACAAGTTTAGTGTTAAATTAAACTAGGATTAATATGGAACCCATAGACTTAATTCTACAAAAATCCTATCTAAAACTGCCCCATTGGCTCTAAAAACTACTCCAATGAGTTCATAATGCCCAATAATGGTAATCTAGCCTCTTTCTGCACCTGATTTGGTCGAAAACTCCAAAAGTTATGACCATTTAAATTTTCTCCACAATTTTAGGCCTAAATTTAGCTAATTGGAGCTAAATCCGGCTAGTTGGAGTTAAACTGGCAGTTTTCGTCGAAATGTGTGGTATGCCAACTTAATCTTCATTAAGTTATGTAAGTGTGGTTAGCGCTAATTAAGCACCACTTAGCGCTAAACTCGCGCTTAGGATGATCCTAGATTAAATGTGGATTTGGCGATAGTTAATACAGGCTTAGTGTTTAATTAAACTCATATTAATATTAAAACTCTGATCTTAGATTATTCTCCGTCGGTGGTCTTTGGGCCATGGTCTTATGCGCTGGAGGCTGGCCCCACGAGGTTGGCCCCCTGTCCCCCCGCCGTTAAACATTTGAAAACATAAATAAATGTGCGATGTATTATATGTTAAGAACTTTGGTGTGGCGTGGTGGTAGTTGGTGCGTGTGTTGCATGGGAGGTCGCAAGGTTGAAACCCAACTTCTCCACGCGGACTTAGAAAAAAATTTCTCCACCATGGGGGGGAACGTGGCGACGCTAGGCTGCACCACGCGTCCTTACCCCATTGGTCCAAATTTAAACCACTAAAAACATGCCAAATCACCCAACAATTCAACCAATCAAACTCTACCACTTGGCCAGCTGGAATTCGTCAGAGGACGAATATTGACCAAAAATTGACCCTGTCCTGTCAGAATTCCACATCAGCAGTACAGATTGCTGACTGGCCTCCCTGTCACGTATTTTTTTCTTTTTTGTGCAAATGGACAGAACTCATTTCTGGGAGCATACAGAGTCCATTTTTCGTGAAACGAACTGCGTCAGATTCAAAACATGGAGCCATACGCGGTCGTTTAGGTTTCGCACCATTCCGAGAATTTTGAATTTTGAGCATAAAATCGAGCACCCGATCAATGTTGGAGAATTTATGAGTTTTCTTTTTCATTTCCATTTTTTTTTTAAATAATATTTTTGAGTATTTGTAAAATGTATATTCCCAAACATTTTAGGTATTTCATTTTAGAGGCTTGATATTTTTTTTTTTTTTTTTTTCTCTCTCTGTACCAAATCCAAATTCTAACTATTTCTTTGAAAAGATCCATGGATTTAACCTCCATAGTATTTGAAATGGCCTCAATTCCATAGTATTTATCCATGTCCTCTTAATTAAGACTAGCCTAGATTGATTCTAACCTTGGATCTATGAAACCTTAAGAGGGATTTGGTCTGTTTGTGAACTTGATAGATCCCAGATTATAATGGATCTAGGCTGGTTTAATATTAGCAATGTGAGATGCATCATGACGCAAGTGTTTTGATGCTTATCTTCCCTTCTAGTCATTTAATTTATATGTCCGCTCTAAATAAAAAAAAATCAAAATAAACACACAACTTCACTCACATAACTTTTATGTTCATCTACCTTACTTTTGTAGGTCCATATACCTTGCTTTGGCGTTGCTATTGAGTTAAGTATTTGCAAACCCTAAGTTTATTGAGGTACATTCCAAAATTTGTTTTAGCATTCATTCATTTTTTAATTTGATGTGTGAAGATATTTGAAGGAAACACTTTTGAAAAATTGAACTTTGAATATGTTAACATACATAACTTTTATGTCCATCAACCTTGATTTTCACATATCTATTTTCTTATCTATTTACAAACCCTAATTTTATTGAGGTACATTCCAAAATATGTTTTGATATTAATTCATTTTTTAATTTGACGTGTGAAGGAATTTGAAGGAAACATTAGGATAGGGGAGTAGAAGAACTTAACCCTGAATATATTGGAAGTAGTACTAACACTTATGTTGTTAGTTTGATTTAGTAATTTTGAATAATTTGATATCCACCTAATTAGGGAAATTGGTTTATTATGTAATTGAATTTTTAATAATAACAGTAATAATAATTTAATTTAAACGAAACATTACATAAGGAGATAGGGAAAGTAAACAAATTTAACCTTAAATAAGAGATGAAGCATTAGTCCTAGGAAGTATATGATATTTTGTATATGCATAACAATTATTCAACTTTATATGAGTAGTCAAGTGTGGCTTTTAGGAGTTTCAGGCGGATATCTAACTGGAATTCGACAAAATAAATTGTGGCCAAATATTTATTTGTGTTGTTTAAACATGTTTTCTAATTCCATATATGGATTCAACACCTTCAAAAACCCCTAGGGCACTTCGATTGTGAAGAGTTCACCTGTAAAACTTGTGATTTCAGTGAATCCCTGTCGGATTCTAGACAAAATAGATCAGAAAATAAACGAGCAAATTTTCCAAAAAATCACACATAAAGACTACTCGAATCATAATACATATAACTTGTTTGTTAAATATTCTAACATATAAGTTATTTGTTAAATAAATAATATTATATTAATAATTTTTTTTAAATGATCTAATCATCTAAATTTATAAATCCATGTATCATTTGGAGAGATACAAATGGGAAATAAATATTTTCATGTATTTTTAAGGCATGCATTGTCAAATTGAGGCCACAAGAGAAAATTGTATGGTGTACTCCTGCACAGGAATAGGTTCAGATTCAAAACCCAGATTGTAAATCAAATTCTCCATAAGGTCGGTCTCAAGAGGGCCAAATCTAGCAAAGATATGTTGGGAATGCATCTGTGAAGCGATGAATAAGGAAAAGGAAGAAAATGTAAAACTGAGGTAAAATCAGTGACATATCAAACATTGTCAGATAGCATTACATCGATTCAGTTTACACTATCATTATTTTGTATTGTTGTTATGTAAGCTTAACTTTTCCATGTAGCATTGGTACTTTTTCTTTAGTGCTTTTAGTGCAAATTTTTCTCTCTCTTGTACATTGTGGTGTATGTAGTTGATATCTATCAATTTTTAGTTGTGGTCAATATTGACATCTAGCTTCGAGATTGTAGATACATGATTTAGGGGAGGTCACAAAAAGAAGATAAAGGCCTTTTATTTTTTACGACACTAAGTGTGGATGTGGATAGTCACCAAGGTCATGCATGAGTGTTCCACAACTAAGAAGAGATGAAAAACCTATTTAACTAAACTGAAAAAAGAAAAGTATTATCTTATAATTTTCCTTCTAGGTTTCATAAGAGCAACATCAACCACATCTCTTAAAATGAATCTCTCTCATGGTTTCTTCTCTTTTCACTTTGAGACAGTTCACTTATTCCTTTATCTTATAAAAGTATTTCACAATAGAATTGTCGTAAATCAAAATGTTCATTTTCAAGAGGATATAAAGTACTCTTATTTTTTCAAATCATTCTAGCAAGAGGTAAATCCTACCCCTTTATGGAGTACTAATAAATTATTCTATGTGGAATTGTTTTTCTTTTGTAATGGTGATTATTTGATATACATTCACTTAGAGTAGCCAATAAGAATTGTCTCGACTATTGATTCGACAAGTAAATTATGATTAAAAAATACATTTTTTAAGAAATTCAATAAAACGATTATTTTATTATGTGTTTTTATTAATTTATATTTATTATTTTTAAATTATTTTATCATTTCTTAAATTTTGTTTTTTTTAATAAAATAAAATAAATAAATAATATATTTAAATTTAGAAAATTAATGATATATGAAAATAAAACTAGATAAATAAATCTACTTAATATTGTATTAACATTCTATTAAGGTATTTGAAGTCTGGGAGGGAGAACATGAAACATGTGCAAAATCATTAGGATATTCATTAGATATCTGTGAAGTTATTTTTTATCATTTGGTGTGTTTTTCCATAAACTTAGTTTTGTGCATTTGGTTTGTTGAGTATTTGAATGATTGCCTCCTACTTTTAGAAATTGTTGATGTTAAAATAGTTTAAATGATGTTTTATATGTGAAAAATTACAATGGGATTCAATGGTAATTAATTGAGACATTTTTAAAAAACATTGTTTTTGAAAGTGGAGATATGCACTATGAAATCTATTTATTTTGAAAAATAAACTAATCTCAATTTTAATAAAAGATTATAATATTTTTGCACAATATTTACATTTTAATTTATTTATAAATAAAAACAAGTGTTTACCATAAAAACAGATTTATTAATATTATAAAAAGATTATGATTATAGATATGTTTTATATGATTAAATATTAATAAAAAAAAACAATATTTCTATTATTTTTAAAATAAATATTTATGTATAGGGATTAATTTCAATTTCTATATATTCTAAATATTATTTTGTAGGATATTTATATTTTGGAATCATTTTTCCATTAACACATTTCTTTTTAAATAGATAAATTATAAGATTTATATGAGATTAAATAAAAGTATTTTAAATATTGTATTTATATTTTGTAATCATTTATTATTGATACAAAATTATTAAAATTATATATTTAATTATAATAATAGAATTGAAAATTTATGTTAAATAACTTATAAAAGAGATACCAAAGCATCGGCGTAGATGTGACATGGTATATAATAAGGAGATACCAAAGCACAATTATAGATGTGACATGGTATATGATAAAGAGAGTCATGGAGTAAAGTTGTGCAGTTGTAAAAACACATTGTTTAGGTTTATTAAAAGTTTCAGATTTAATGATTCTAGATAATTGAAAAAAACCTTCATTATATTGTTGAGAGGAAATTGATATTTTTAACATTCATTCAAGCAGACACAATTCATATTTTTAACTTTCATTCATCTTTTAATTTGATGTATGTATTCTAGAATATTTTTTAACATTTTGATATATGCAAGTGTCACATCTCCACACACACACACACACACACACACACACATATATATATATATATTATTCTTACCATACAGTAGTAATTTGTTTTATTTACCAGGATGAATTTATCATTTCATACCAACCTCCACATTATAACATGGTAGATATCGAACTTACCTTATAGCAATTTTCCATATATTAATTTCAAGGTTAATATTTAAGTTCTAATTAAACATGCAAAGGTTACCATCGACTCTTGGTCACTTAACTTAATACTCCATTAAGTGAATGAGCTATCTATATCTCGTTGAGTTCGTACATGCGAATTAAAGAGGGTAGTACTTGCATTTAAGACCTTACAACGGAGTTGTTGTTCTCGACTTAAGTTTCACGATTTCTATGCTATCATCTATCCTCCTACGAGTACGATCTTAGATCATATCCACGGTTGATATTCGGGTTGGAAGATGACATGGATAATCACGCCAAACCCTAATTTCATTCACCACTTGGTGATTCGGATTAATGAGGCTACGCCTACGGTTCGATCTTCATTTGGTGAGATGCGAAGCCTCTGACCTTGTTCTAACTCCGCTTCTTGCCAACTAAGTAAGCGAGGAGGTTCCTCCGCGACGTACACATTAGAAGAAAGTATTGAGCGCTTAGAGCAAATAAAATTCGTGTTTATTGGCTATGCTCGGCCACGAATGCGTTCCTTCTTGCTTGAGCGAGTGATTTCTCTGCAAGCTACATCATTATAACTAAATTCTTTCCCATGTCTCGTGACTTCGGCTTACTTTCTTTCTACTTGGTTTATTCTTTTGGTTAATTTACATATTTCTATTTTTTTCTTTGGCTCGGCCTTGATGTAGATACACCGCACCATCGGCGGAATCCATGGATGGAATAGTCCATAACACGGGTAGTTTTTTCTTCCAAGTTAATCATGACGATAATTTCGAGTTTAAGAATTATGAGAACCAAATTCTCGTTTTCCCTTTTATCCCAATACTCATTTTTTTCCATTGCATGTACTATGTGCGGAGTTAAACTCGTCCCATGGCCTTTTGACTTTAGGGTTTACTCTTCGGTTTCTAATGCAAATTCCTCGACCTCGGTCTAACATGCTTCTCGTTATCCCCGAGTCACTGCGAGGTTTTTATCATTCCGAAGACTACCATCTTGTGTTTTAACCGGAAAATGTTGAGACTTGGATGCGTATTTATGAGAAAATCGTGAATATTTTCTCTTAATATGTATGGACATAATGTGAAGAACGAGTTCTTCTCTTGTGAGTACACCGCACAAAGATTTGTTTAAAAGTGCAGTACATGCTATCCTTTTACGAGAGGAATTTTATAAGGAAATGTTTATTTAAATACTGCGGCTAGACTCTCTCCTTTCGTCAATGTGTCTAAGCTTTTCAAATTATATACGAATGCTTGTTTACGGTTAACTCACTTTTCTTTGTGCAAGAATGTACTCGTATTATTTTAGTATTCCGGTAAATGAGTTCGGTTATCAGCCTAGACGGTTTGTGCTGTTCCATTAAGATGAACACTTAATACATATTTTTGCGAGTTTAATACTGTTAGTTTTTCCATTTTAAATGAAATAAGCTTTGGCGGAAATTTAAAAGGTTCACATGTATGTGCATGTAGGCTTGTAAACATTTATTGTTTTTGAAGTGTCGTTACGAGGTTTTGAAAAGGCTATATCTATAATAAGGAATGAACGATTATTATAACTTGAAAAATAGCTGTAATAAATCATTATTTTCACCATGTTTTCTCTATTAAGTTGTTTTGAAGATAGATAGATATATCCATTCGAATGCGGTATTTTTCGACTTAGTTAAGGTGGCCAGGGCCACCCATCTTAGTGTCGTGCTTAGTTTATTTATATGGATGAGGTATCATGGGTGGGGTTTTTGTCCAAAGCCAAGATCAACGATCCCGATATTCTCTCGAAGTTTTCACTTAAAACTTAACGGGAAGTTTTCCTTTCTATTTTCTATACATTATTTATGATTTTTCTCTTTCTTCGACAAATTCTCGGCGAGTCGAAATAAAAATATAAGAAAGGGTAGAAGCACGGATTACAATATTTTACTATGAACAACCTTCTTTGCAGCATTTAAGATATCTATGTATATTTGTACGGTCCTCTGTACATTCACGGTTACGAATTCTAATAAATATTGTATACATCTATTATTCCCATAATTCCGGAATTATCTAGAAATGTTACGGTTTTTCGTGCTGTGAGCATCGATTCAGTATTGAACATTAACTACACGAAATCCCATTACTAATTCTTTGCGAAATTCATGACATAATAAATATTTAGAATCTCCATATACATGACTAAGAGATCAAACAAAATTTCATAAAGTTTAATTATACGATTAGAAGATTATAAGTGACGGGTCACACTCCCAACCTTTAGGAGGGTGATTACGTCCTTCTCCTACCCCTGTGCTCAATTTACGGAAAGGTAAGAGTTAACGGAGTGGATTCTTTTTTCTCCTATGACCTCGGGACGGTCGGTCCGGCCAGCACCGAAATATTAGTTTCGGGATTTTTCGAGTTTTTCCCTTCCGGTCTCTACGAAGCTGCGGGGCGTCCACCTTTCCCATTTCCCCCAAACTCCAGCAAGCCTACTCCTCAACGGGATAACCTTTTATCCTCGGAGGAGTAAATGCTTGTTCAAGCTGTCCCCAACCACTTCCAATTCTTGGAAAACATTTTACCATCAACTTTTTATTTACTTTTATCCGAGTTTATTTTCCATAAAAATGTTATTATTTAAATTAAATAACATAAATTGTCGATTATTCCTTGAAAAACATATACAAATCATAGCTAGTTAACCAACTAGTTAGCGATATTGTGATTTGTCCTGTGTAGCTTTGAACGAAGCACTCCTACAGGATAGCATAAGAACCTAACTTTGAATATGGGAGGAAGGAAGGAAGGAGTAGTCACGATCAGCATTATTAAAGAACTCAATTTTATTTCTAGCTAGTTTATTTTTAGTAATATATGTAAGCTGAGGCTCTACTTTTTCATAATGTAAAACCGTAACCATTTGTTAAGAAAGAAAGATACGGTCAAAAGTTTGTACCCTCTTGGAAGAATTTGAAGCTGTAAGCGTAGAAGTCTATCACATTTATTGGATAAAAATCATCTTGAAGCTTGCTTAGATGTAGATGTACGAATATTTATTTATTTAAGGGGGAAGAGGCTCTTGAGAACGATTTTTTTGATGGTGAGGCCCACGCCGAATCCAAAGAGGACTCCCATTTGAGATCCCCCTCTCTTTGTTGAACAACCATTTTTTGAATGCCTTCCTAGTCTCTTCCAATATGAAGTGGATGCATATGGAGATGTTTCCTAGTTATGTTCTAATATAATATTCTTATAATTCATTGTATTACTATTTTTTTCATTTGTATTGTTCTCATACCATGAATTAGTTGAGTCAATATTATGTTTATTAATACTATAGTTCTATTAATTTTATAGTCCAATACTATGAATTATTATGACAATGCTTATAGTCAATATCATGATTTATCATACCAATTTTTTGTTTGAATATCATTGGTTTAATACCATGCCTTATAATACCAATGCTTTGTTTGAATATCATGGGTCAAATACCATGCCTTATCATACCAATGCTTTGTTTGAATATCATGGGTCATGAAAATACTACTGTTTTGAATATCAAACTCCAAAAATACTCCCAGCGGACTCAGTTTCCGGCTCGTAGAAGGTGTTGGCAATGAATCACGCTCTCGGTCGTTGCGTCACTCAAATCTAGAAGAATACGGAGGTGTCTAGGGCACACTTTCTTCAATCCCTCTAACAATATTGTTGGAAATGTTGTCATTGATGGCAAAAGAATTGGCAAAGAAGGAGCATCGAAGTAGTAACTAGGAAGAGAGAAAAGCAATATTGAGAGAACAAAGGTACGCGAGAAAAAGAACGAGAGGAAGACGTGTATTGTAGCGAGCACGAGAGCGGTAGAGAGAGGTAGCGAGGCGGCATAGAGGAATTGCATTGAAGCGGCGGGCGAGAGGCTAAGGCATTATTCGAGGTTTACCTACCAATTTGGCAGCGGATACACTAAATAAGTACTTTTCGGGAATCGTAACCGGGACGGAGACACTTATCGCATCGGAGCATATAAGGTCAGCGGAGACAAGTTAACAAGAGGATGCGAGAGTGCGATTGGAAGCCAGACCCGATGGGCGTATAAACCGAGGATTAATAATTATTTGAGTTCCGGTTTAATACATCGGAGAAAAAGCGCGTGAGTGTTTATTAAAAGACTTGCGATTGCGAGGAAAATTCGGACTGATAGGGCGTATAAGCAGGTGTAAGTATTTTGATTCAAGTTTTAATTGCATCGAGAGAAAAAGCTACAACGCGAGGCGGCCTCAAGAATGGCCTCGGTTCTATCATCTACCCCTATATTTTCCGGTTCATACATGTCTTTAGAATGTAGAAATTTTATAATGTTGTTGGTTGTATAAGGAATTTCTTTCACTAGTATTTATATAAGCAATTGCCTGGGTCTCGTCTCTTTCCACTAACTCCTTTTTCTCAAAGATTATCTTGATACATGGCCATATTTCACTTATTTCCTCAATGATGTTGTCTAAATAATTTCCTTGACATTCCAAGAGTATAGACAATGGAAGCTTCAATTTCATATTTCTTCCATATTTCTACTTGATTCTGAAGTTCTTCCAAGTTCACACATGAAAAGTACTCGTATTTCTTTTTCTAATTCTCCTTGGGATGAGGAACTTGTGTCAAGAAATTTCATTATCATTTTTCCCCTTTTTTTAGTCAAAGGACAATAGCCCGCTTTGGGTACCGAAGTTTGTTTCCAAAATTGATTGTATTTGCTTATATTCAAGGCTCCATTTTTTAGTTTTATTTCCTTGAAGATATCCATGGTTCTTTCTCTGCTCGCTTGAAGTATATGTACCGTGTGCATAATATGTTGCCGTTTCTTTATGGTCATGGAGGTGGTAGAGATCATGTAGACTCCATCACCTACTACCATATACAAGAGGCTCATCGCTGCTGATAGGAGTTCTGTTGTTTGAATATTTGCTAAGGCTTAGTCCGGGAACTAAGCTTAGCCTTTATAAATGATATTAAATCCATTATTGAAGATATCCGTCTCTAAAGGGGACTCTCATTCTCCGTTCATTTTGGTTGTCTTCTCTTGAATTGTAGGTGCTTTGCACCGTTGATGAAGAGACTCCGGTTGTTCTTTTTCCTCGCCTCATGTAATGTATTCTCTATCCACTTTGACTAGTTCTTATACTATTCTATTTTTGGCCTTGGTGTGAAAATGAGTAGACTTGTTTCTACCCTTAATTTGGAACTATCCCCACGGATCATATTACCAAGTGAAGTTAAGATCAAACCGCATTTTCTTCAATAATTGGTCCGCCCTCGCTTCCGTTTTCCCGTTGTTGCAAATGAATGGGTCAACTTGCGTTTTTATCAAACCGAGACTTTTTTCTGTAACAAAAAAATGGACTGAAGCATGTTGATAATATTCCGATGTATTCTAAGGCAAAAATATTCATTGGGAGGAATTTTTGATAACTTATATGCTTGGCATCACATCCTAAAATCCATATCTTCCGTGTCCAATCTCTTGTTTATACCGTTCGGGCAAATTTGCAAAATATTTTTGATTTCTTCACTAATCCTTGGTTCTCGTACTATCGCTTAGAAGACCTATGGATGGGTGAATGAACATCTCAATGAAATGCTTATATGTGAACACAATTTGATCTTTCATAATTAGGGTGGTCCGTAAAGTGACCACTATGTTTCCTTTCTCATCCAAATTTCCGCAATGATAAGTTCATGTTGGCTCAAAAAATATACGAACACAGATTAACATTTATATATTTAAATACCTCTTTTGTGTGAAAATTTACCAGCCTTTTGATGAATAGAATCAGTATGGAAATGAATGAAATTGAACACAATTGAGGGGTTTATATTATTAGAAAAGATTGACAAATAAACTTGATACCAGACCTCATCTACATATTGATCGTATTAGTATCCAAGAAAGGTAAGATATAACAATGGTTATCTCCTCGTTCTCTTAGGAAATAGGGATGAAGGATAAGGAGGATTTTTCTTTGTTAATGAAGTAACTGCATAAAAATAATTCTAGAGTTTGGCTCGTGTTAGCAAAGTATAATTTCGGTATATTTCAACCGTGGCTTCATAAGAAATGGGGTGCTATTGCCGACCGTGGGGCTAGCATCATTTCATCAATAGCGTGAGGGGTTATGGTAAAAAAACTTATCCATGGGAGTTGTTTATAGCTCTTTGGCTTGGAAAATATGAGGTATGGCATTTTCTAATGAAATCAGAGAGTTGTAGGTAGGAAGAAAAATATAACGAGGTAGGTTTGACTCCCACACCGGATCTCATCTCATTTTATCAATCCATTTATCTTCAGGCCAACAATACATCTCTAAAATACCAAGTTCACAAAGTGTTCATAGAACTCAAGATACCAAACACAGATAGCAATAAGACCTTACAGTAGGAGAACGATTGTCTTTCTCTTAACTCAGTCTTGAGGCAGCGACGGCTATAATGAGATATGTAGTTTGTTCAGAATATAGGCACTTTCGTATAGACAACGTATTGCGGGATGTATTTAAGGTATAATTGAAAGCCCATAAGCACTGAAGTTTGGAAATGTTGGATTTCAGCGAGCAAACTCCGCAATTAAACAACTGCTAAATCTCGTAATCGTACAAAAGAAGATTAATATAGAAATGCGTGCTTCCGTTAGTGGTGGGACGCAAGTTAACGATTAAGCCAATTGAATGCTTAACGGATTGATTATGGAGGGAATTGAGGCGATTTTTATGGAGTTAATGGGCGAATGAGGGATTAATCTTATTAAGTGAGGTGGCAAGAATTGAATGATGATGCACAATGGTCGTGTGAGTGGTAATGGTATTGGGAATCACTTTTCGGAGGGGGGTTCCAATGGTTTTTAGTTTCGCTCTTGGGGTCTGAAAGGCCGAGGTGTTACATGCATCGATTTTGGGTGTTTTGAATTAATACCGACTTCGACCCCCTACACCTCTTATAAAGCTCGACTCGCAAAGCGGGTCCAAAAAGGCTATGAGAGCTGCTGTGATGTGTGGAGATATGGGAGCACCATCAGATGTGATGAGGTGGAATGGGGGGGGTTTTAGAGTTGTTTTAATAAATTGTTGGTCCAATGATATAAAGGGGTATAACTTTAGAAAATGAAAAATGAGAGGGATGAATGTAAGTGTGGAATACATATTGTTTTTTAAAACTTAGATATGGGTAAATATGCTTAGAATAGCATTAATATCCGCAATAACCATATAAACCTTTCTTTCTTTTATGCCGTATTTATACTAGCAAACTGCTCAAATTTCAAAAATTTAAAACTAAGCTTTCTCTCTTTCTTTGCATCCTCGGCATTTTATTTTTTCTTTGCTTTCTTTATTTAGGGTAGCTAATACTATCATTTTATTGATATGGATGCCTATAAACATCAAATTTTCCTAACATTTTATTTTTTTAAAAATCATTCTTTTTGCATCCATATCCTACCTTAACATTTTCAAATCTCTATTCACTAATCAAACCAGATAATGTTACAAAAAAGCACGACTAAACTTACCCACATAACAAGAAGACTCCTGGATTTTCCCTCGTTCACTCTGGACCTCCTTTACTATTTGGGTATCCCTATATCTTTAAGGTATGCAAGAGTTGAGTATTTGTCAATAATTATAGCAAAAAAATAGAAATGAAAAACAAGAATTTTGGTGTATGTTGGTTAAATCTAGTAGGAAAACAGTTCATATAAGCAAATATTCTTTGTCCTATTGCAAGCTAGCTTTTTCCAAATTTCGTAATTAGAGCACCACCTAGAGTCCTAAATGTTATGGATAAAAATGATAAGAAATTTCAGTGTGGAAAGGACAAAAGATAATGAGGGGAAATTCCACTTGGTACAATGGAAAAATATTAAACACCTATCATTTTATCAATATGGATGCCTATAAAACATCAAATTTTCGTAACATTTTATTTAAAAAAGGTCTATTCTTTTCGCATCCATATCCTACCTTAAAATTTTCAAAATTATTTGATTTATCAAAACTAGATAATGTTAGAACAAGCATGACTAAACTTACCCACATAACAAGAAGACTCGTATTTCCCCGTTCTCACTCTTATCCTTTACTCATTTGGGCATCTCTATATCTTTAAGGTATGCAAGAGTTGAGTATTTGTCAATAATTATAGAAAAAAATGGAAATGGAAAAAAAGAATTTTAAAAGGTTTGTTAAATCTAGTAGGAAATCGTAGTTCTTATATAAGAAGTTCCCTTTGGTTCAATTTTCCAAAGGTCTTTAATTAGAGTACCAATCAGAGTCCTAAATGCTATGGATAAAATGAAAAGAAATTTAGTATGGAGGTTATAGAAAGATAATGAGGGAAATTCCACTTGGTACACAATGGAAAATATTAAACAATGTCATGAATCTTAAAAAAATCCTCAAGATATTTAGTTTGGAAAATGTTTTAAAGGCCAAGGCCTACTAGGATATGCACTTCATTGTATTCCAAGGAATGGTTGCTCAATAAAAACTTGGGAGGACACGATTATAGACTTATTTTTTAAAACAACTTTCATAATTCAAACCACTAGCAAGACGCCTCTCGACCAAAGGTTAGAAAATTTGACTTTGGATTACACCATTTCATTCAACTCTTTGATATATTTTGCTTTACATAAATTTCAATGTTATATAATGCGTAGATCCAAATTTATTCTCAATTAAACTTTATTCATTTAAATCCCCGGCCACATAGGAAAGGCCCTACCATGTGGCACCTATATGACAACCCCCACTTACTCCATGTGATTCCACATTACCTCGTGTGCCAATGTGGCCATGGCTAGGTCCATGTTTCCATCTCAACTGCAAACTTTCTCAAGATTTTTAATGAAGTCAAGGGACCTGGGGAGAGACCTCATTAGTTGAAACTAAGATCCGGATGAAAAACATGAATGTGAATCTATTCTCTCATACCATTATTATAAGGCAAATACGTATATATATTTGTAGCATCACATCTATAAGTTGCTTAAGGAAGAATCCGCAGGAAGCTCAGAAGAAAATCCGCCCAATTGTTGAGACCCCCTTTCATGATGTGTGCGTTAAAACTTGCATAGAGTTGCTATGCCAAAAATTCTTCTCCAGCTTCTCATTTCTCTACATAAATAAGCTTACCCGCAAATCTCGTGTCACATAGAACAAAAAAATTCAGTTTTCAATCGTGCATGAATGGAATCTCTAACTATCACATAGAAGGTAGCCAAACACCCAACGTTTTGAAAATAGAGGTGAAACTTACACCACAAAATGTTGAACATAAAGCTACTAGCAAAAAGTTATTAATTCAATATTGAAAGAAAATCATTATGTAGGTTTGAGGAGGTAGAGACAAAATGAGGGTTCAATATTTTTCAATCATGTAGGCTTGGATATGGAGAGGACAAATGAGGGTTCAATATTTTCAACAATAAATGCATTTGAAAGTGTCAATTTCTCCTCTATGTTTTTTATCCATACTATAGAGAAGGCATAAATACTTGTCCAAAATCAAGTTTTGAATGGGTTTCACATACTTTGTGACGCATGTGGTAGTCCTTTCGCATCGGTAAGATCTGGTGCGGCAATCGTCCAATTGACACATCGGATAAGCGATAAGCACCAACATGGGGAACCCGATCTCACACGTTTTTTTTACGGAAGGATTTGTTTGTCCGCGTAGGAGTATGAACTTCCTCCTACCTTCAATGTCAATGTCGTGTTTCCCGGATCGTTTTACCTATCATTTTCCGGAAGAAAAGGCTTCGCGGGTTCGTCAAGATTCCTTTTTTGATCCGGAAACAAAAAACCATTTACGAAATTCGACACTATGTCTTTAGATCCCAGACGTGAAGATTTGGGAGCAAGTACCGGCGGTTTAATATCATTGGGTTTGGGTCGCGATGGTTTGCCAAATCAACCTCCGACGCCGTCCCAATCCCAAATATTGACGTTCCACCTCGGCCACAGCTTTTCCGTGAACAGTGGACTTTTCTCGAAGAATCCACACTCAACGCAATATAATATAAAGGACCCGAGAGCAATCGATGGCCGGAAAAATGGCATCCATTTTTCGTAAGGCTCTGAATAAATAAATTAAAAAAAAATAAAATTCAGGTTCTTGGATGGACAAAAACTTAGACACTCGGGATGCCCGTGACCTAGGGGTCGTCGATTTGATTGATTACCCCAGCCCCCGCATAATCCCAAGGTAACCTCCGCACGCTCCAAGCTTTACCGTATAACATCCTCGCTCTCCGACGGCCATTTCCCAAAATCCTTTTAATGCCCGATCCGGGCGCGCCTCGTTCCCTTCTTGCTGCTCAGAAATATCTTACTAGTGGCCGCCGGTCATGATGCGATTCCATCCCAGCCGCCGACAGCTAAAATCCCAGCACATTTGACGACATTACGGCCTCGGGGGCCTAGCCGTGGCTATTTCTCAAAATCCTTTCTTTTCTACGTTGACCGAAAAATGTTCTTTAACCGGCTTCGAACACGTCACCTCACATAGTGGAGAAATAGAATAGGAGCAACTTTGAACTCGAACTCCTGCATCTCTAACACCTCTCTTTGCTCTCTTTACTAGGGAGCAAATTTTCTCCAAAAATGACCGAATTCCACAACCAAAGTATTGTTTCCTCGCTAAATTAAAAACCCTCTCAGGGAATATTTCGCAGATCATGTGACATGGTATATGTTATATGTTATATGATAAAGAGATTGGAGTTGTAAAAACACATCGTTCATGTTTATTGCAAAGATTATTGAAAAAGCCTCAAAGCATTCAATTTAATTTCTAGCTAGTTTTAGTATGATGACTTATTTTGAATATGGGAGGAAGGAAAGAAGGTGTGGTTCACAAAATATATTATTAAGCGCCAATTTAATTTCTAGCTAGTTTTAGTAACATGTATGACAAACTCTACTTTTTTTAGAATTTAAAATTGTAACCATTTATTAAGAAAGAAAAAAGATACAATCAAACCGTACTCCTCTTGGAAGAATTTGAAACCGTGAGCTTAAAAAAGTCTATCACATTTATTGGATACAAATCATCCTTTCCTTACATGATACTTTATCCTCGCTCACATTTACATTTATTCTAAAGAAGCTTGCTTAGATGTAGATGTTTGAATATTTATTTAAGGGAAAGGAATGCTCTGAGAACGATCGTTTCGACGGAGGCTCCGGCCCGAATCCAAAGAGGACTCTCATTTGGAATCCCCCTCCGCCGGTTGAACATCCGCTGTCGAGACGCCTTCCCCGTCTCATCCATAGCGGACGCACGCATCGGACATGTTTCCGTACTCTTCGCTCATAACGTGCCCGGTGGCTCTCGAGTTTCAGATCCAATTGAGGCTTGCCTCCACTCCTCGGTCAAGGATGGCACGTCCTCCGGATGAGCAATCCGTAACAACCGGTTCCACGGGAGATATTGGAATCGACCGAACGCTCTCCACCGTACACTTTTCAATGTTGGCAGAGATGAGATCCGGAACCGCGCCTTTGAGTTGAAGGTTAATCCCACCTCTCTCGCCTTCCCACCGATTGCTCCGTCGCCGTTGGGAACAACCGTCTCACATTGGCCCAAACGATTTCGAAATGTGGCTTCTCCACTTGGAGGGATGGGATCACTCCCACGATGAGGGCGGTACGCACCATCGTCGAACAAAGCTAGGCCCACTAGGCCATCCATGTGAGTCTTGGGAGGGTCCGCGGAAGGTGTACCCGCGGTGTTTTCACCGCACACGACCAACACCCGAGCTCCTCGATTGTTTTCGGCAAGGTCTTTCGCCAGGCGAAGAACTTGCCTCCTACAAGGAACATAAACACGCTCACTCTCTTCAAGACCGGGTGTACCGCGCAACTTGGCGATTTCAAAGCTCGCTCCGGTAACTGGAGTGGTTGTGGTGCAAAAGATGAGATGAGTGATCCTCGACTGGGTTGTCCCCACCTCAATCGCCTTTTCACCGCCTTTTCCTAGCCGGGCACCTCCGCCGCCAACATCGTCCGCCGTGTGTCCAAGATGGCACCTCCAAGAATGCGCACAATTCCGGATTCTTCTTCGTAATCTCTCCGCTGTGTACATGTGTCTTTTTATTGCCGACCTTTCACTCCGTGCTTTCAAGCCATAAGGATTAAATTAAATTAAAATTTACAATATCAATAGTTTTGTATCCAAAAATATATTTAATAATATTCATGAACTCAAGAAAAACTTCATATATTCGTTTGAACTTATCCTTGAGGTCCTGTATTATCCTCGTTATTGGTGATTCGAAAGTAGTAACCGATATGTGCTCGATCCACAACATTGGGGGATTGGCCGTGCCTATAGCAAGGATCGAAGCGAAGCCATCCGCTCTCCGGGATTTCCCCCGAAAGCTTCCAAATCAATGCCCATTCCTACGTACATGATATTGCTTTGAGGTTAAGCGTATCCTCTCGCACAACAAGAGATGAATATTTACTTATCGAATGGAATGGAATGGCTATAAGAATTTGTAAATGGATAGCTATTTTATATAGTTTGATATGGGATAAATATTTTATTATAAGTCAATATTGTATTGTTCTAATATAATATTCTTATAAGTCTTTGTATTGTTATTGTCATTGTATTGTTCTAATATAATAATATTCTTTCATACCATGAGTTAGGTTGAATTAATATTATAGTTCTATTAATTTTATAGTCCAATACTATGACTTATTATGACAATGCTTATAGTCCAATATCATGGGTCAAATACCATATACCAATATTTTGTTTAAATATCATGGGTCAAATACCATATACTTAATGTTTTGTTTGTTTCAATATCAATTTCCATGCCTTATCATACCAATACTGGTACTTTGTTTGAATATCATGGATCAAGTACCATGCCTCCTTTGTTTGAATATCAAATAGCATTACCTCTCTCCGTTTGAAGTATCAAATAGCATCCCAGCTCGATCGCCAGCTTTGACAAAACTGCAAAAAGCACGTTAAACAACTATTAACTCACGGAAAGATGACTTCTCCTTCCTTTCCTGCGATATTTCCTGTACGGCAGAGGCAACCGATCATCACAATCCAGCATCAACTTGATGATGTGGACACTTCCACTAACAACCCCTTTTATATTTTTAAAAGTGGCCTGTGTAAATTCTTTTAATACGTATTAGCTCATAGCACTGACTGCACAATTATTAAAGGTGATCCGGCCACGTCAAACGGATATATCTTCACACAGGGAGTAATAGAGTGATCTGCGAAATTATTGTTATAAATTCATTTCAAAATAAATTTTTAATTTTTTATGTTAATTTAGTAACGCAGGTAAATTCATTTTCAAAATATTATCTTAGTTAATTTGGTCATAGTAAAATTTGAAATTGTTTTTGATTGGTTAAACAAAAATGTTGTTTAAATTTAATCGAATTGTTTTTTACGGATTGAAAAATGTATAATTTGAAGTGGAATGGTTATTGTAGATTTTGAGAGTATAATTTAAATGGAATACTCAGTAGATTTTTAAATTATATATAATTTAAATGGAATACTCAGGTGTATTTGAATTATGAGTATAATTAAAATGGAATACCTGTAGATTTTTAAATTATGATTTTATTAAATTGTTTAAAATTAGTTAAAATGTCCAGGAAATTAAATTTAAAATTTAAATTTATTTTAAAGTTTAAGTAACAGAAAATTATAAATTTTTATTAAAAAATTATTATTAAATTTATTTGAAAATTGTGAGAAAAAAGGTCAAATATAAGAAAATAAATCCTTATTTGGCAATAACAAATCATGCTTCAAATGTCTTTTTTTTCCATATAAGAAAATAAATCCAAAACTCAAATTTATTTGGCAATAAATAAATTCCAAGTTTCAAAATGGATTTTTTTCCAAAGATAAGAAAATAAACTAAAATTCAAACTTATGTGACACCAACAAATCATTTTATATGACACAATTTTCCTTAAATAGTATCAAGCTCCTCGATTTCTTTTCTCTCTAGATGAAATGATTTTCCTTAAATACTAGTGACTCCTCTTCCTCAATAACACAAAGTGATCATTTCACCCTCAACAATGAGGTAAATTCATTTTCAAAACTACAAATTTTATCATTATAGTTAATTTGGTCATAGTCGAATTTGAAACTGTTTTTGATTGATTAAAGAAAGTGTTGTTTAAATTGAATTGAAACTCTTTTTGATAGATTGAAAAAAATATAGTTTAAATTGAATGTGTAGCTTAAATAAAATTAAAATTTATTGTTGAATTTATTTAAAAATAGTCAAAATGTCTTTTCTGGGGATATAGGAAAATAAAATTTAATTTATAATATAGAATTGTTATGTGGTATTTAAATAAATTAATTAAAAACTCAATTTGAATTATAACAAAAAAATATTTCAATATCTTCTATATAGAGAGAGCGCCCATTCTTATTATATTGATTGTTGCTTTCTAATTAAGTGACAATGCTATAAAGTTTACATGTAACGTTTAAAAAAATATATTAATAACAAAAAAAATAAATGTAAATAGAGGAAGAGTATGTAAAGAAAATGAAAATGAAAATGAAAATTCTTTGATGATGGTTAAAACATTTTATTGGCTTGTTGTTTAACATGAAAGAGATGTGTCATCTCTTTCATATTTAGCATGGAGTTGTCACACGATATATATATACATAAACTTAGGATTTATAAAGTTTCAAGAGCGACCAAATTTTTGGAGGTGCAAACCTTTCTTCAAGTTTTTCAATTTAAAAGAGGTTTGCACCTCAAAAAATTTGATCTCTATTTATGATAAATAGAATAAGAGTAAACATGTATCATATTGGTCAAGTATTCAATTTATATCCAAACCATAGATCACATGGGATACTAACTGTTGGCACCCATCCATCCAGTGTTTTCTACCCTATTAACCAAGTGGGAAATTTCCACCCAATATGAATATATGTCATTCGATATGGCAATCATGGATCATCCAATCCATAAACGTTTGTGCTACTTTCTTTGTTGTGATTTTTAGATTGTTGATTTCATTATTTCATGAACTTCAAATCCATCGTGTAAAAAAGCCTCAACTTATATCATGCACAATTTTCTACACGATAATTAGATCATCCACATATAAAACAATAATGAGGACATTATAACCAAAGTTCTAAACATACAGATTTGGATCAGATATACAATGCTTAAAACCATTATTCCAGAAATATGTGTCAATTTTATCATGCCAAGCCCTAGAGGCTTGTTTGAGACCATATAAGGATTTGTGTAATTTGCATACTAAATTTGAGGATTCAACAGAAATAAAACCAAGAGGTTGTTGCATATAAATTTCTTCAGTAAGATCACCATTTAAAAATTCACTTTTAACATCCACTTGATTAATTTCCCACTTAAAAGATGCAACAAGTGATAAAATGGTTCTTATTGTGTTCATTTTGGCAACGAGAGCAAAAGTTTCATTATAATCAATACCTTCAATTTGATTAAAGCCTTTGGCAACTAATCTAGCTTTATACTTTTCGATTTGTCCTTCTGCAGTGAACTTAGTTTTATAAACCCATTTACAACCAACTAAATTCTTTCCTAAAGGAAGAGGAACAAGAGACCAAGTCTTGCTTCTCAAAAGAGATTCACATTCAACAAACATAACTTGTTCCCAATGAGGATTACCCTTAGCTTGAGCATAAGTAGTAGGATCATGTGTGGCCAAAAATTTGGTCATAAGAGCAAAGTTAGATCTAGTTCGGCGAGTGTCGGAAGGATTTCCAACCTCACTGCCTGTAGATTCAAGGGTTTTCTGAGCCCAAATAGGAAGAATAGAAGGAACATGAGCCACTTCAGGAGCTTCATGAGTTTCAGGTGGAATACTTAAGGGAGAGGAAGAATCAAGATCAATAAGAGGCACATAACTAGAAGAAGGAGTAACAGGTGGTATTGGTAAATTCAGGGTAACATGAGTTTCTACAGACTCAAGTGGGGAAGAGACTTCATGAAATTGAACATCTCTTTTGATTATGACACTTTGATTAGAAGGATCAAACAACCTGTAAGCCTCAGAATTCTCATCATAACCAATGAAGATACACTTGTGAGATTTGGGTTCCAACTTTTTTCGTTTTTCATTAGGAATATGATCCCAACATTCACAACCAAACACCTTAAAATTACTAAAGTCCGGTTTATGTCCATTCCATTTTTCCTCAGGGGTAATATGCTTAAAATCTTTAGTAGGAACTCTATTTAAAATAAAATTACCACAACATATGGCTTCGGCCCAAAATTTCTTATGCAGTTATTTAGAATAAAGCATACATCTAGCCATTTCAACTAAAGTTCTGTTTTTCCTTTCAGCAATACCATTTTGTTGAGGTGTGTAAGGAACAGTCTTTTGATGTTGAATACCATGTTTAGATAAATATGCATCAAATTATTTCTTAACAAATTCCCCCCTATTATCAGATCGCAAAGTTTTAATACTCTTACCAGATGCATTTTCAACCATGGATTTAAATTCTTGAAATTTTACAAATATTTCACTTTTATTTTTCAAAAAATAAACCCAAGATTTTCTACTAAAGTCATCAATAAAGGTAAGAAAATAAACTGAATGGGATATTGAAGGAACTTCAAGAGGACCAAAGGTATCACTATGAATTAATTGCAAAGGTTATTTAGCACACCATGATTTACTTTTGTCAAACATTTCTCTATGATGTTTACCAAGAACACATCCTTCACAAACACCAGTAGTAGAAGAAATATTAGGCAAACCATGAACCATTTTAGTTATTATTTGCATTTTATCATAATTCAAGTGACCCAATCTTTCATGCCATAATTTACTTAGTTCATCAACATGAGCAACATAGGAATAAAAGGGTTGTCTCTTAGTTGAATTAAAACCTGCAAATTTATATAAACCAGTTGTATGATCAACAGGGCCAGAAGAAACTATTTTGTAATTTTGGTTGATATCTTTAAGAACATATTTATCGAGGCAAGCTTCAAATTTAAAACCTTTCTTACATGCACGATAAATAGAAAGTAAGTTGATGGGCATGTTTTGAACATGAAAAACATCTTCGAATTGACCATTAGCAATATTAATATTACCAGAACTAATTACGGAAAGTGGTTTACCATCACCAATAGAAACTTTCTGAGATGTGTGCTTATTAGTGTCATAATATGTAAATAAAGAAGCATTACCAGTCATGTGTTTAGAAGCACCAGAATCCATTATCCATTCCACATTAGAAGAAGAATTATTAGATGAAACAATAGATTCACATAAATCTACTTGAGATTCATTAGAATTTTTCTTGTTTAAACGTTTCACTTTAAAGAAATTCTTTTAGGATGGTTAGTTTTGCCCAAATTGGGTGGCTCAGTGAGAGGAGCCCAAATATCTATTATTTTCTGGGAAATTCTGCACAAACAGTAACAGATCTGACAAAAATGTCAGGTGGAAAAACAAAAAACACTCAATAATGCTCCAAATTCTTATTATAACCAGTTTTCAGAAATGGTGCAGCCACTCTGCATCCACCAATGCCTCTGAAATTATGATCAGAACCCTCAGTCGACCAATCTTCCACCTTGTAAACAAAATAAAAAATGGCATAACTGTCGTAACTGAATATTACAATTGGAAGATAGATCTCCTTGAGGAGGATTTAAAAACCATACAGATCTTACAGAAAAACAAGCAAGAACCCCTTGAAAAAAAAAAAAACATATAGATCTTATAGAAAAACAATCAAGAGCCCCTTGAAAAAAATCTGCAAAAAAACTACACAACAAAGTTAGGGTTATGAGAAAAAAAAATCTCAAATATGTAGAATCATGCCCAGATCTGAATAGAAGCCTAATGGCTACGAGATAGAAAGAAAATCTACAAAAAATGAAGAGAAGCCTAAAGGCTACGAGATAGAAAGAAAATCTACAAAAAAATGAGTGCCTAGATAATAAAAAATGAAGATACATGTTGATGGTTAGATTCAAAGAATATGTTAGATCATAGTAACCATGGCTCTGATACCATGTGAGAATATTAGATCTACTAAACTATCTATCTATCTAAGAAACCAACAACATATCAACATATAAATAAGAACAGAAAGAGAACAAGGAAAAAAAAATACATTATATATATATGTGGTTCACCTAATTGGGCTACGTCCACAGGAAGGTTGTCCTCTATTATCTCCAGAAATCTCCTGCAATCTTACAAAGAGAGAAACTACAAATAAACCGATACAAATAACAGTATGAACACAAGATGAGATGTGATGATTTAAAAAAAAACTCCCTTGACCCTATTATATACCCAAATATGTGGAGGGATTACTCTCACATATTGAATGTGGGATAATGTAATTCTCCAAAATAACACCTCTTTATATAATAAATGGGTACAAGAGTATATTATGCCATAATGAATATGGGATATAATGTGTTACTCTTTTAAATAAGATTGCATTCAACTTCCAACATAATACAAAGACATTATTTCCTTCCAAGGAATATAATATATTCCAACAAAATGGTCTCAATTTTTGTAGGTAGTTTTTAATATTATGCAATTTTATATTGGTCTATTTAATACTTGACCCATAAATGGTGTATTTATTTAATAGTTCACAAACAAATTTATTGGTCGGTTTATTTAATAGTTGACACATACATTTATTTTTGGATACATGGAGGTGATTTAAAATTTATTTTTGATATTTAAATGTTTTGACATTATTTCATGATTACTATCAAATTTTAGTTATTTTTTTTCATTATGTAATATTGATAAACTTGATATATTTTGCTTTTCAGTATTTTTGGATTATTTTAAACTAAAAATGTCTATAACATCTTAAGAATTAGGCATTAATGTTTGATCTGTATCTGGAGGAGGTGTTCTCTTTCCTCTTCCTCAGAATCACATAACTAAACTTAGGACCGTGTTGACACTTTGTAATGCATGAAACTGAGTCTTCAAAAATAACATGTTCTTTTAATGTCTCTTCAACATGAATTAGTCCTTATGTGGAACTGAACTTAAAGAAAAACACTCACATAATCCATGTAGGCATACAGAAGTGCAAGACAAAAGGCCTATTCATGGAGTTCACCCCTCCGGGACTACATCTCCGGGCCAGTCAACATGACTAGACCACTCATATTAATTCAGTATTAAGGAAATACATTAAAAATTTTCTGCAAATAATATGTGGCTATTGCCCCTACAAGGTAATGTCCTCCTATAGAGAACTCTCACAAAAGCAACAACTCAGAGCATCTCCTACAAAGATGGCATACTTCCACTGAACTGAGTCAGTCACATCATGTGCATCCTTCAATTCCACATTGAAGCACATAATGAAAACTTCATAATCAAAGAATTTAAACTTGAATTGTACTCTGTTGGTTACAGCTACTACATATGACTTCTGAAGGTGAGGAAAACCCCTATAAGGTCTTCATCATGATGAACACCCTTAGGAACTGCAACTAAACCCTGCTTGATCCATACACCTCTTAGCCTCAAACCTGAAAAAATTCCCTCTATATGTGCTCAAAATAAAAAAGAAGAAGTCACCATTGGATTGATAGCATCCAAAAACCTTTATGCAGCCTCTTTCTAAGCTCAATTTGGATAAAATCTCAAACAATTATGCTCCAAAGCCTGATTGATCCATACATCCTTGGTCTTCAATATTCAAACATGCTATGTATATTTGATCAATTGATCTTGGTACCTATTCCAATGAGTTCATAATGCCTAATAATGGTAATCTAGCCTCTTTCTGCACCTGATTTGGACTAAAACGCCAAAAGTTATGACCATTTACATTTTCTCCACAATTTTAGGCCTAAATTTAGCTAACTGGAGCTAAATCCGGCTAGCTGGAGTTAAATTGGCCGTTTCAACCGAAATTAGCAGTCCACTAACTTAATCTTCATTAATTTAAGTAAGCGTGGTTAGCGCTAATTAAGCACCACTTAGCGCTAAGCCCACACTTAGGATAATCCTGGATTAAAGGTGGATTAGGCACTAGTTAATACATGTTTAGTGTTTAATTAAACTCATATTAATATTAAAACTCCACTCTTAGATTAGTCTCCGCTGGTGGTCTTCGGGCCATCGTCTTATGCACTGGTGATTGGCCCCCTCTCCCCCTGTCATTAAACATTTTAAAACATAAATAAATGTGTGATGCATTATATGTTAAGAACTTTGGTGTGGCGTGGTGGTAGTTGGTGTGCGTGTTGCATGGGAGGTCGTGGGGTCGAACCGCGGTGCCTACGCCCAGACTTAACAAAATTTTTCTCCACAATTGGGGGGGCCACGTGGCGACCCTAGGCTGCACCATGTGTCCTCACCCCATTGGTCCAAATTTAAACCACTAAAAACACGCGAAATCACCCAACAATTTAACCAATCAAACTCAACAATTTAACCAATCAAACTCTGCCACTTGGGAGGCTGTCATTCACCGGAGGATGGACTTTGACCAAACATTGACCTTGCCAAGTCAGCATGCCACGTCAGTAGTACGGACTGCTGACTGGGCTCCTTGTCACCATTTTTTTGCATGTTTGTGCAAACGAACAAAACCCATTTTCGGGAGCATACGAAGTCCATTTTTCACGAAATGAAGTGCGACGGATTCAAAACGACTAGCAATATGAGGTTGTTCAAGTTTTGTGGCATTCCAATAAATTTTAATTTTGAGCATAAAAGTGAGCACCTGATCATTCCTCCCCAATAGGAACTTTTGGACTCCAAACGTTTACTGCCCTAGTCAATATAAAAAGGCTAGAACTCAAAATACCCACAAAACTTAATCCAAATTACAAAATTTTCAATTGGTGCCTCTCAATCCCCAATCAAGGCACTTCACTTATCATCCTCGTGAAGACATGTTGTCATGTCAAGAGTCGAACCAATATTCTTATCATTGTTGTAGGAATAAAAATACTGCTGAGTAGACTCTGAACATGTTATTTATGCTCATCTTTGCATGGCTTGAACACACATCATCTCTGCAGTTAAATTTTTGAAGACAAACTTGACTCCATCCTAGAAATAAAAACCAACATAAATTTTCTTTAATGTCTTCAAGCTGAATTTGTACATAAGGAGTACATTGTTCAAAAAAAATAAAATTGTTCACATATATGGAAGGAGTGGTATTTAAAATGCTAATTACCTCCTTAGATTTTCCATTCATATTCTTAGCCTCTGATGATCATGATGATTGCCAACTTGAAGATGACTCTAGCCACGCACTTTTATCCTCTGGCATATGGTGTGCTTCTTGAAGATGCTTGCTAAATTGACATGCATCGTTTTCCACATTTTGTCCAAATCCACTATTTGACCATGACCACATACCGACTTCATCTATGAGGTTTCTCTTGTTGGTGCAGGAATTGAAATTTCTGCTACTTTCTCATCAAGCACTTGCTGCATTAGAAAGCGCATGTGTCTCTTCTCCTCTTCAGCAATATCCAACATCCTTCTCAACTCTATGTTCTCCATTCGAAAAGCCAAATTTTTCTACTCAATCTCTTGGAGAATCTTTTTGTTACCCATCTTACAACTTGGTCAACTGTAGCTCTGATACCAACTTATCTGTATCTAGAGGATGTGTTCTCTTTCCTCTTCCTTAGAATCACATGACTAAACTTAGGGCCGTGTTGACACTTTGCAATGCATGAAATTAAGGCTTCAAAAATAACTTGTTTGTTTAATGTATCTTCAACATGAATTAGTCTTTATGTGCAATTGAGCTTAAAGAACAACACTCATATCCATGTAGGAATACAGAAGAGAAAGAAAAAAGGTTTGTTGACGGAGTTCACCCCTCCTGGGCTACATCTTCAGGCCTATTAACATGACTAGACCACTCATATTAATTCAGTATTAAGGAAGTAAATTAAAATTTTGCTGCAAATAATATGTGGCTATTACCCCTACAAGGTAATGCCCTCGTACAAATAACTCTCACAACAACAACAAATCAAAGAATCTCCTACAAAGATGACATAATTCCACTGAACTAATTCAGTGACATCATGTGCATCCTTTCATTCCACATTGAAGCACATTATGAAAAATTCATAATGAAAGAAGTTAAACCTAAATTGTATTATTCTGGTTACAACTTCTGCATATGAATTCTGAAGGTGAGGAAAACCCCTACAAGGTCTTCTTCATGCTCAACACCGTTAGGAACTGCAACTAAACCCTGCTTGATCCATACACCACTTAGCCTAAAATGTAAAAAAGGCCATCTAGATGTGCTCAAAATAGAAAAAAATAAGTCACCATTGGATTCAAAACATCCAAAAACCTCTATGATGCATCTTTCTGAGCTCAATTTGGATAAAAGATCAAATAGTTATGCTCCAAAGCCTGATTTATCCATACATCCTTGGTCTTCAATCTTCAAAACGACTAGGTAGATGTGCTCAATGGCTCCTGATAATGCTCAAGAATGGTAATCCAGCCTCTTTTTGCACCTGATTTGGTCGAAAAATCCAAAAGTTATGACCATTTACATTTTCTCCACATTTTTAGGCCTAAATTTAGATAATTGCAGCTGAATCCGGATAGCTGAGGTTAAACTGACAGTTTTCCCTAAAATTAGTGATCAACCAACTTAATATTCATGATGTTAAGTAAGTGTGGTTAGTGTTAATTTAAACCACTAAAAACATTGGTCCAAATTTAAACCACTAAAAACATGCCAAATCACCCAACAATTCAACCAATCAAACTCTACCACTTGGCCTGCTGTCATTTGTCGGAGGACGAATATTGACCAAAAATTGACCCTACCCAGTCAGAATGCCACATCAGCAGTACAGACTGTTGACTGGCCTCCCTGTCACCCATTTTTTTCTTATTTCTGCAAATGGATAGAACTCATTTCTGGGAGCATACGGAGTCCATTTTTCATGAAACGAAGTGCATCAGATTCAGAATGAGGAGGAATACGCGGTCGTTTAGGTTTCCCGCCATTCCGAGAAATTTTAACTTTGAGCATAAAATTGAGCACCTAATCAATGTTGGAGAATTTGTGATTTTTCTTTTTCATTTCCATTTTTTTTTTATAATATTTTTTAGTATTTGTAAAATGTATATTCCTAAACATTTTAGGTATTGCATTTTAGAGGCTCGAATTTTTATTTTTTTTCTTGTACCGAATCAAAATTCTAACTATTTCTTTGAAAATATCCATGGACTTAACCTCCATAGTATTTGAAATGCCCTCAATTCCATAGTAGTTATCCATGTCCTATAAATTAATACTAGCCTAGATCGATTCTAACCTTGGATCTATGAAACCTTAAGAGGGATTTTGTTTGTGTGTGAACTTGATAGATCCCAGATTACAATGGATCATGGCTAGCTTAATATTAGCAATGTGAGATGCATCATGACGCAAATGTTTTGATGCTTATCTTCCCTTCTAGTCATTTAATTTATATGTCCGCTCTAAAAAAAAAAAAAATCAAAATAAACACACAACTTCACTCACATAACTTTTATGTCCATCTACCTTACTTTTGTAGGTCCATCTACCTTGCTTTGGCATTGCTATTGAGTTAATTATTTTCAAACCCTAAGTTTATTGAGGTACATTCCAAAATTTGTTTTAGCATTCATTCATTTTTTAATTTGACGTGTGAAGATATTTGAAGGGAACACTTCTGAAAAATTGAACTTTGAATATGTTAACATACATAACTTTTAGGTCCATCTACCTTGATTTTCACATATCTATTGTCTTATCTATTTACAAAACCTAAGTTTATTGAGGTACACTCCAAAATATGTTTTGATATTAATTCATTTTTTAATTTGACGTGTGAAGGAATTTGAAGGAAACGTTAGGATATGGGAGTAGAAGAACTTAAATCTGAATATATTGGAAGTAGCACTAACACTTATGTTGTTAGTTTAGATTTAGTAATTTTGAATAATTTGATATCCACCTAATTAGGAAAATTGGTTTATTATGCAATTGAATTTTGAATAATAACAGTAATAATAATTTAATTTAAACGAAACATTACATAAGGAGATAGGGAAAGTAAACAAATTTAACCTTAAATAAGAGATGAAGCATTAGTCCTAGGAAGTATACGATATTTTGTATATGCATAACAATTATTCAACTTAATTTTATTATAAACGTACACACTTCACCTTAAATATGTGAGGAAGGATTAGTCTAGTCAAGTATATGGGATTTTTTTCTACACAACAATTTGTCTACTTAAATTTATTAGAGATATTGTACATACTTCACCCTTTATAATTTTCATCTATGACTTTTTAAAAGGAAACATGTGTTAGGAATCATTAAATCCACTCAAATTATACTTAATTATAATTGTACTTACCATAAGCAAATACTTACTTATTCTCTGCTACCTTATTAAAATAAGGTAAAATCATCACACAAATGAGTTACAATATTAATATTCAAATATTGATGTTAAAATGGAAATATAATATAAACTCAAGAAACTCACCATATAAATAGCTAAAATAAAGTCACTCAAAACCAACATATGAAACACAAAAAAACATACATACATTCCTTAAAAACTCATGCAAGAACAACATACCAAACATAAAACAACACAAATACATTCAAAACAAAAGCCTATACCACAACATAGAAAATACACTTCCATTCCCACTATCATCAATGATAAAGAGATACCAATTGAGCATAGTTGCAGATGTGACATAGTATATGATAAAGAGAGTCATGCAGTAAAGTTGGAAGGCTTTGAAACTTGAAAGAAGCACTTCTATAAGGAGAACATAAGAACCTAACTTTGAATGCGGGAGGAAGGAGTGGTCACAGAGGCATTATTGCTTTAACAATGGTAGTCAATTTGATTTCTATCTAGTTTTAGTAATATGACATAACCTACTTTCTAGAATATAAAATTGTAACCTTTTATTAAGAAAGATAAATACAGTCAAATTGTACCTTCTTGGAATTTGAAACTGTAACCTCTTATTAAGATAGAAACACTCTATCCCGGTCACATTTGTTGGCTTGGACAATTTATCATGCTTAAAAAATATAAGTGGTGATATATCTATATTATTAATAAACAAAATTATTTATTTAATAGTTGACACAAAAAATTATTGGTCGATTTTTTTAATAGTTGACACATAAATTTATTTTTGGATACATGGAGATGATTTAAAATGTATTTTTGATATTTAAATTTTTTGAAATTATTTCATGATTATTATCAAATTATTAATAAACTCGATATATTTTGTTTTTATGTTTTTGGATTATTTTAAACTAAAAATGTCTATAACATCTTAAGAATTAGGAATTAATGTTTGATATATATTTGGAGGAGGTGTTCTCTTTCCTCTTCCTCGGAATCACATAACTAAACTTAGGACCATGTTGACACTTTGCAATGCATGAAATTGAGTCTTCAAAAATAACATGTTCATTTAATGTCCCTTCAACATGAATTAGTCCTTATGTGAAACAAAACTTAAAGAACAACACTCATATAATCCATTTAGGCATACATAAGAGCAAGACAAAAGTTTTGTTGACGGATTTCACCCTCCTGGGCTACATCTCAGGGCCTGTCAACATGACTAGACCACTCATATTAATTCAGTATTAAGGAAGTACGTTAAAAGTTTTCTGAAAATAATATGGGGCTATTATCCCTAAAAGTTAATGTCCTCCTATAAAGAAATCTCACAAAAGAAACAACTCAAAGCATCTCCTACAAAGATGACATACTTCCACTGAACTGAGTTAGTCACATCATCTGCATCCTTCAATTCCACATTGAAGCACATAATGAAAACTTCATAGTCAAATAAGTTAAAATTGAATTGTACTCAGTTGGTTATAGTTGCTGCATATGAATTCTAAAGGTGAGGAAAACCCCTCCAAGGTCTTCTTCATGATGAACACCCTTAGGAACTACAACTAAACCTTACTTGATCCATACACCTCTTAGCCTCAAACCTGAAAAATTTCATCTAGATGTGCTCAAAATAGAAAATAATAAGTCACCATTGGATTCATAGCATCTAAAAACCTCTATACAGCCTCTTTCTTAGCTCAATTTGGATAAAATCTCAAACAAATATGCTCCAAAGCCTGATGGATCCATACATCCTTGGTCTTCAATCTTCAAAAATAATATGTATATGTGCTCAATGGCTCCTTGTACCTGTTCCAATGAGTTTATAATGCCTAATAATGGTAATCTAGCCTCTTTCTGCACCTAATTTGGTCGAAAACGCCAAACGTTCAATGACCATTTACATTTTCTCCGCAATTTTAGGCCTAAATTTAGCTAACTCGAGCTAAATCCAGCTCGTTGGAGTTAAATTGGCAGTTTCCGCTGAAATTAGCGGTCCACCAACTTAATCTTCACTAATTTAGGTAAACGTGGTTAGCGCTAATAACCATCACTTAGCGCCAAGCCTGCGCTTAGAGTAATCCTGGATTAAATGTGGATTAGGTGCTAGTTAATACATGTTTAGTGTTAATTAAACTCGGACTAATATTAAAACTCCACTCTTAGATTAGTCTCCGCTGGTGGTATTCGGGCCATGGTCTTATGCGCTGGGGTTGGCCCCCTCTCCCCCTATCATTAAATATTTTAAAACATAAAAAAATGTGTGATGCATTATATGTTAAGAACTTTGGTGTGGCGTGGTTGTAGTTGGTGTGCGTTTTGCATGGGAGGTCGTGGGGTCAAAAAGTGGTGCCTACACCTAGAATTAACAAAATTTTTCTCCTCCATGGAGGGGGCACCATGCAACCCCAGGCTGCACCACGTGTCCTCACCCCATTGGTCCAAATTTAAACCATTAAAAACACGCCAAATCACCCAACAATTCAACCAATCGAACATTGCCACTTGACAGGTTGTCATTCACCAAAGGATGGAATTTGACCAAACATTGACCGTACCAAGTCAGCATGCCACATCAGTAGTACGTACTACTGACTGGACTCCTTGTCACCATTTTTTTTGCATGTTTGTGCAAACTAAGAAAACTCATTTTCGGGAGCATACGGAGTCCATTTTTTGCAAAATTAAGTGCGACAGATTCAGAACGACAAGAAATACGAGTTCGTTCAAGTTTCGTGGCATTCCAAGAACTTTTAATTTTGAGCATAAAACTAAGCACATGATCATTCCTCCACACTAGGAACTTTTGGACTCAAAATTTTTACTTCCCTCATCAATATAAAGAGGCTGGAACTCAAAATACCCACAAAAATCAATCCAAATTACAAAATTTTCAATTGGTGCCCCTCAAGCCCCAATGAAGGCACTTCACTTATCATCCTTGTGAAGACCTATTGTCCTGTCAATAGTCGAGCCAATATCCTTATCATTGTTGTAGGAATAAAAATATTGCTGAGTAGACTCTGAATATGCTCTTTACGCTCATATTTTCATGGATTGAACACACTTCATATCTGCAGTTAAATTGTTGAAGACAAACTTGACTCCATCTTGGAAAGAAAAAGCAACGTAAATTTGCTTTAATGTCTTCAAGTTGAATTTGTACATAAGTAGTACATTGTTGCAAATAAAAATTTATGCACATATATGGAAGGAGTGGTATTTGAAATGATAATTACCTCCTTAGATTTTCCATTAATCTTCTCAACCTCTTGTGATCATGATGATGGCCAACTTGAAGATGACTCTAGCCACCCACTTTTATCCTATGGCATATGGTGTATTTCTTGAAGATGCTTGCTAAATTGACATGCATCATTTTCCATATTTCTTCCAAATCCACTATTTGAACCATGATCACATATTGGCTTCATATTTTAGGTTTCTCTTGTTGGTGCAGTAGTTTAACTTTCAGCTACTTTCTCATCGAGTACTTGCTGCATTTGAAAGTGCATGTGCCTCTTCTCATCTTCAACAATATCCAACATCCTTCTCAACTCTCTCCATTCGAAGAGCCAAATTTCTCTCCTCGATCTCTTTGAGACTCTTTTTGCTACCCATCTTGCAACTTGGTAAACTGTAGCTCTGATACAAACTTATTTGTATATAGAGGAGGTGTTCTCTTTCCTCTTCCTTAGAATCACATGACTAAACTTACGACCGTGTTGACACTTTGCAATGCATGAAATTGAGTCTTCAAAAATAACTTTATTCATTTAATATCTCTTCAACATGAATTAGTCCTTATGTGCAACTCAACTTAAAGAACAACACTCACATAATCCATGTAGGAATAGAGAAGAGTAAGAAAAAAGGTTTGTTGATGGATTTCACCCCTCCTGGGCTACATCTCTGGGCATATTAACATGACTAGACAAATCATATTAATTCAGTATTAAGGAAGTACATTAAAAATTTTCTGCAAATAATATGTGGCTATTACCCCTACAAGGTAATTCCCTTGTACAAATAATTCTCACAATAACAACAAATCAAAGCATCTCCTACAAAGATGACATACTTCCACTGAACTGAGTGAGTGACATCATGTTCATCCTTCAATTCCACATTGAAGCACATAATTAAAACTTCATAATGAAAGATGTTAAACCTTGAATTGTACTTTGTGTGCTACAGTTGCTGCATATGAATTCTAAAGGTGAGGAAAACCCTTACAAGGTCTTCTTCATGCTGAACACACTCAGGAACTGCAACTAAACCCTGCTCGATCCATACACCTCTTAGCCTAAAAGGTAAAAACGTCCATCTAGATGTTCTCAAAATAGAAAAAAATGAGTCACCATTGGATTCATAGCATCTAAAAACCTCTATGCTGCCTCCTTCTAAGTTTAATTTGGATAAAAACTCAATCAATTATGTTCCAAAGCCTGATTGATCCATACATCCTTCAATCTTCAAAACGAATATGTAGATGTGCTCAATGGCTCCTCATACCTATTCCAATGAGTTCAAAATGCCAAAGAATGGTAATATAGCCTCTTTTTTCACTTGATTTGGTTGAAAACTCCAAAAGTTATGACCATTCACATTTTCTCCACAATTTTAGGCCTAAATTTACCTAATTGGAGCTAAATCTGGATAGCTGGTGTTAAACTGGCAGTTTACACTGAAATTAGTGGTCGGAAAACTTAATATTCATTAAGTTAAGTAAGTGTGGTTAGAGCTAAACCCGCGCTTAGGATAATCCTAGATTAAATGTGGATTAGGTGTTAGTTAATACAGGTTTAGTGTTTAATTAAACTCAGATTAATATGGCACCCATAGACTTCATTATACAAAAATACTATCTAAAAGGGCCGCATTGGCTATGAAAAATACTCCAATGAGTTCATAATTCCCAAGAATGGTAATCTAGCCTCTTTCTGCACTTGATTTGGTTGAAAACTCCAAAATTTATGACCATTTAATTTTTCTCCACAATTTTAGGCCTAAATTTAGCTAACTTGAGCTAAAACCGGTTAGCTGGAGTTAAACTGGCAGTTTCTGCCGAAATTAGAGGTCCACCAAATTAATATTCACTAATTTAAGTAAGCGTGGTTACTGCTAACTAAGCACCACTTAGTGCTAAACTCGTTCTTAGGATAATCCTAGATTAAATGTGGATTAGGCTATAGTTAATACAGGCTTAGTGTTTAATTAAACTCGTATTAATATTAAAACTCTACTCTTATATTAGTCTCCGTCGGTGGTATTCGGGCCATGATCTTATGTGCTGGGGGTTGGCCCCCTCTCCCCCCACCATTAAACATTTGAAAACATAAATAAATGTTCAATGCATTATATGTTAAGAAATTTGGTGTGGCGTGGTGGTAGTTGGTGTGTGTGTTGCATGGGAGGTCGCAATGTCAAAACATGGTGTCTACACCTGGAATTAACAAAAATTTTCTCCACCATGGGGGAGCATGTGGCAGCGCTAGGCTGCACCATGTGTCTTCTCCCCATTTGTCTAAATTTAAACCACTAAAAACACGCCAAATCACCCAAAAATTAAATCGCCACTTGGCAAGTTGTCATTCGCTAGAGGATGAATTTTGACCAAAAATTGACCTTGCCCAGTCACAATTCCATGTCATCAGTACATACTGCTAACTCGCCTCCCTGTCACCCATTTTTTTCTTGCTTGTGCAAATGGACATAACTCATTTCTGGGAGCATATGGAATCCATTTTTCGTGAAACAAAGTGCGCCAGATTCAGAACGAGGAGCAATACACGGCCATTCAGGTTTCACGCCATTCTAAGAACTTTGAATTTTGAAAATAAAATCAAGCACCAGATCAATGTTGGAGAATTTGTTAGTTTTCTTTTTCATTTCCATTTTTTTTAGTAATATTTTTGAGTATTTGTAAAATGTATATTCCCAAACATTTTAGGTATTACATTTTAGAGGCTTGATTTTTTATTTTTATTTTTTCCTTTGTACCAAATACAAATTATAACTATTTCTTTAAAAAGATCCATGGATTTAACCTCCATACTATTTTAAATTCCCTCAATTCCATAGTATTTATCCATGTCCTATAAATTAATACTAGTCTAGACTGATTTTAACCTTGGATCTATGAAAGCTTAAGAGGGATTTGGTATGTGTGTGCACTTGATAGATCCAAGATTATGATGGATCTAGGTCGGTTTAATACTAGCAATGTGAGATGTATCATGACGCAAGTGTTTTGATTCTTATCTTCCCTTCTAGGCATTTTATTTATATGTCTGCTCTACCAAAATTAAAATTGAAAAATAAAAATAAAAATAAATAAACACACAACTTCACTCACATAACTTTTATGTCCATCTACCTTACTTTTGTAGGTCCATCTACCTTGCTTATGGTGTTTCTATTGAGTTATGTATTTGGAAATCCTAAGTTTATTGAGGTACATTCCAAAATTTGTTTTAGCATTCATTCATTTTCTAATTTGATGCTTGAAGATATTTGAAGGAAACACTTCTGAAAAATTGAACTTTGAATATGTTAACATAAATAAATTTTATGTCCATCTACCTTGCTTTTCACATATATATTAGCTTATCTATTTACAAACCCTAAGTTTATTGAGGTACATTCCAAAATATGTTTTGATATTAATTCATTTTTTAATTTAATGTGTGAAGGAATTTGAAGGAAACATTAGGATAGGGGAGTAGAAGAACTTAACTCTGAATATATTGGAAGTAGCACTAACACTTATGTTCTTAGTTTTGATTTAGTAATTTTGATTAATTTGATATCCACCTTGTTACACAGCAATTTGTCACCGTCCCTACAATTCCCCATCCCACACAATTGGAGGGCTCGTTCCGTGACCTGTGAGCAATGACATGACTTGAAACCACTTTCATGACATCCCTCTGAAGATGAGCTTTCATTGCCCTGAAGACAACTCCTTGTGAAAAACCCTAAAAACACCTCTTTTTGCATTGGCGCGGGCAGCCAGTTCAATACTCGTGCCAATGGGGGAAATCCTTCAAAGAGGGTGCGCCAATTGGCGCTCTGTCTCAGAGTCGCACTCGCGCCAACCATTTTAAGGAGTGTTTTTTAAAAATAAATGGGAGAAGTTTCGTCCTAACCAATTCATAAACTAGTATCTAATTCGAGTTGGGTGGTTGGCTCCGGATCTCCATGAAGAGGAAGTGGTTTGCCACCTCTCATGGAAGCTTCCTTAAGGATAGGGCCAATCCCATGATTATAGGGATCCCAACTCCCTTGCTCCATCTATAAAAGCTTGCTCATTCCATTTTCAAGCTAGTCTCCAAGTTCCCAAGAGCCTTATGCTGTAAGAGCCTTGATTCATTCCCTTGAGGCCAAATCCAAGCAAGGAGATCATTGTCAAGTATCCGAAGAGAGAGGCTTGTCCCATCCCTGATAGGATTTATTGAGACATGTTCTGCTGACGACCCGCCGAAGGAGAATTCAGCGTCGGAACTATGGTTGTATTCTTCTTTGATTGATTAATAATAAGCGACTATTGGTTATGGTTCCACTCTTGTTGTTAATTATGATGATGAGTTATGTATTTTTCGACTGAAATATAGTTGCATATACTAGATTTTACGCTTGCGTTTGTTTTGTTTCTCGCATGTGCAGGTGTCCGATCACGGAGATCATGAGGATTATGATCTTCCAGAGCTAAGGAACGGGAGCGCTACTTTCTCTACGAGCGACAGCGTTGGATTCCAGGTAAGCCTTCATCGCTAGTTGGTCTATTTGCAATTAGGAACCTGCACTATAGTGTGAACGATTGTTGCTAGACCCGATCTGGGCTAGTAGGGATCGCCTTTGTCCGCAGAGGGGATTTACCTCCACAACAAATTGGCAACTCCGCTGGGGATCGTCTAGCTTGTTGTTGTTCTTCTTTGTAAGCTACAGAAGGAGTCTGAAGTTAGCCAGATAGCCTTCGGAATGCTATTGCTCTGCATTAGCGAAGTAGGTGAATGCTACTTCAGTCAATCTCCGGTTTAGTTTATGAACTGAACACTTGGAGTATTGTCTTGTCTTTTTGGTTGTTTCTCGATTCTGCTTGGTTGATCAGCTCTTTTGGATAGCTCGTTTTGTGATTTTGGCTTTTGGTTCAGCCCCAGAGGATCATATCTGACCTCTACTTTTCTGAATTTTCACCTTTTCATAGTTGGCTTGATTAGCACGAGTTTAGCCCTAACAGTCGCGCCAGTTGGCGCAGTTTGCCAGTTCATCACTCGCGCCATTCCCTGTCTGGTGCGGATTACAGCCAGACAGTCGTGCCATCTTCTGTAGGTGCTAAGGTTTACCCTTGTTCGGAAGCTTCTTTTGGTCAGTACTTTGCTTCTGGGTTTGTTTTGGATTCTGCTTGAAGTGGTGAGTCTGGTCTTGGTTGGGAGAAATTCTTTGTTTTTTCATTTTCAGGTGTTGGCGCTTGTTGTTAGTTAGCAACCTGCGCCAATTGGCCATTGGCGCTAGTTGTCAGTGTGCAAGTCGCACCAGTTGGCACTAGTTGTCAATGTACAAGTCGAGCCAATTTCAGGGTGTGTGAAAATTGAGTTTTTTTCCCTAAATCCCTCACCAGTGTGTCTTTCCCTTCCGGTCTTTTCACTGTATGAGCATAGATTACATTGCTCATTGTTTGAAATGTCTTATTTCCATGATTTTTTGATGTAAAAGGGAATGAATGCCTTGTTTTGATCTCTTGCTTTGGAAGTCCTCTTTGTGTTTGACCTCATATGTCTCGTCGCCTTTTGAGGGATTTTGTTACAAAGTGTTTGAAACAACGATTGCATTCTTAATGTTTGTTTGCATCCCTTTTGCGTTCATCCTTCATTAAGAATATTTATGTTCTTTTAGTTTTCATCTCATAGTTTTCTTTTCATTAAAATGCATTAGATCACATTGCATTGAAAAGTATTTTTGAGACCCATCATTGAACTTAGATTACATTGTTTAAAGATCGAAAACTAGAGATCGCATTGAGTGCATTCTCCTTCATTAAAAGCATGCATTAAGTAGATTCTCACTTCATCGAAAAATGTATTGAGTGCATTCTTATCATTTGAAAGGAAAAGGAAATTGTGCATAGATTACAATTGCATAGTTTTCGAAAAAGAGGATTTTGCATAGATTACATTGCATTATTCGCATCATTTAGTGTTTGAAATTACTTTCGGATAGTGAAAGTCATCTAGTTGGAAAAAGTTTCGTTTTCAGTATTGCTGTTTGTTGCATCATTGTTTGAGACTCTTCCCTTAACTGGATAGCATTCATCGAATTGAAAGTTTTCTTTTCTCATATAGCTGCATATAAGAGATTTTCAGATGACATACGGTAGGGCCTTGAAACTGAGACATAATTGAAGATCAACATTAAAATTTATTCAATTTACACTAAGGCAGCATTGAAACATTAACGAAATATTTAGAGGTCTAGGCTAGAGACGTGTTCCGGCGTCTTTAAACCTAGTAGCTATTGTTCGCCTCTTGGCTTTAGACAGCACTAGTACGGACTTGTGCTCCCGTATCGTTATATATAAAGGGAGACCCCACTAGTTTTCTATCCTTTTATTCATAGTTGTCCGCCACCCTATACCCGTGATAATTTGACACAACACCTGTGGAGATCTCTCTCACATGTATAACTCTATATCCTTATTGAGCCTTCTTTCATTTTGAAACCAAGGTGTATATTGAAGTTCACATTTATTTGGTACACCATTTGCCTAGTATTCCTGAGTATTCATTTTGATCTTTTCTGACTCTTTAAATTTGAAAGGATCATCAAGCGCTTGTCCTTTCACGCTTGCTTCAAAACTGAAAGAGATAGAGTCACCTTTCATCCGTTTCGCGACTCTTAAAACATGAAACAACGAATTTTCTAAGTTTCAATGTGGTAAAATAAATCACCTACGATCACACGCCCTGTTAGAGTTTGCTTGTTGGCCGTTTGATTGTGTGCCTTTTTTTTTAGCCCGTGTGCGGTTTTGAGTTGTTGATGGCAACTTTTCCAGAGTTCACCAACCAAGGAATCCGCTCCGATGGGAATCCTGGTCATTTTCCTCCTTTTGGAAATGTCGGTGCTCCTTATATGGCAACGTTGTCCCTTCCTGGGTTAATTGTTGGGTTGCCTGTTTGGTTGTTCTCAACCTCTGTAGTTTCTAATGTCTCGGCTACTGTTCAATCAGTTCCTCCACCTGAACAGCATCATGTTGATTATAAGGTGGAACTCTCCCCTTCTTCGCCTATTTCTGCGTCCTCCTCTTCTACTTCGCCTGGTGAAAGTCTGGATTCAAGTAACCAGGTGGTTAAGAAGAAGAAGAAGAAGACAAAGAAGAAGAAGAAGTCTGATAAGGGAGAGGCTAGCTCTGCGGCTATTGCACCTAAGAAGTCTCCTCTTGATAAACCTTCCAACCCTCCATGGAAAGTCAATTTTCCTTGCATGATGTGCCAAGGAAACCATCTTCTTCGAGACTGCCCTGGCATTCCCAAGGTGCTCGAAGTATGGTCCAATGGTCTCCCACCGTTTCCATTGAATTCTGAGAGTCAAGTTGGGGGCACATCTTCAGCTACTGCTGGTAAGGCTCCTAAGAAGAAGGGTAAGATTACCAATCCTGTAAGTTGTGTGAAGGGCACCATGCCATTCACCTTTTTCCGTATATGGATGAAGCCAAGCGAGTTTTGGAAAACCCAGCTATTTCTACACCATGCCTCCTAGTTGGTTATAAACAGCCTTCTTTGAGCTCTCTGCCAGTTGATCCTATGATTGGTCAAGAGTCATCCTTGGTCGATCCCGCTCCCTCGGAAATTCAAATTCAAGAATCCATTCCCGACCAACCATTGGTCGTGGGATCAGTTGAGCTGGCCCCGTCTACGGTGCACCAGGCCTTTTCCATTGAGAGTGGACCTCACACCCCTCATGTTCTTCTAGTTTCCTCAGATTCCTCGGACTTGGAGAAAGATTCTCCTATCCCTATACCTCAAGAAGTTGCTCCTTCGCCTCCCGTGATGGAAGTCTCAGAGGATACTCTTCCTGAATCCGTGATGGAAGTCGTGGAGGATGCTCCTTCTTTGGTCGTAACACCAAGGGAAGACCATCTCAATTCAATGGTAACCCCTCCGAGTAGTTTGGTCGCTTCCTTTGATTGGAATCGATTTTCAGGATACCGCCTTCCATCTTATGTGCCTTTCGAGATCAAAGTACAGGCTTTTGGTCTGGTTGTACCTAGCACCATCATAGACAAAGGTGCGTTTGTTAGTGTTCTATCCTCAACTACTTGTCAAGCTTTTGGTTTGCCGCCGCTTGCGCCTGTTACACAGAATCTATTGGCATTTAACAGAAGAACAAGTCAACCGTTGGGGATCCTTCCAAGGTTACCTATTACTTTGGCAGGTAAAACCGTCCATATGGATGTGATGGTTGTTCTAGGCCCTTTGGATTTCAATTTTCTCTTGGGGCATGATTACACTTATGCCATGGGAGCGCTTTTCTCCTCCCTTTTTCGTGTGGTTTGTTTTCCGCATGAAGGACGGATCGTGACCATTGATCAGCTTTCATTCTTTGGTCCTGATGTGACAGCTGGCCCGCCATCATCCCTTCCTAGTTTTTATCGACCTGTTGTATCTGCCCCACCACAGGTCAACTATGTGGCTACCTACCCCATGCCTGTGCTCAGTGATGATGACGTCATGCATCAGGTGTTGGGGGCATTGGGTCCTGACTTCCAAGATGGTTTCCTTCCATCGGGAATGGAAATCTTGGAAGCGATGACTTCTTGTTCATTATGATAGGGTCGAGACGGAGCATAGTTCTTTTCTTGTGTCAAGCTTTTAAAAAAATGAAACAAGGTCGACGGAGCACAATTCGTTTTCTTGTGTCAAGCTCCTTAAACCATGAAACAAGGTGTTCTGAGGATAGTTCTTTTAATGTTTCAACCTCGTTAAAACAATGAAACACGTTCCTATTCAATTCGAGTCTTTGATCAGATCTCGTAAAATCCTAGTCGAGTCTTTTTCTTGATCTCGTAACTTGAACCTTCACTGCATCTGCCTTTCATATGGACTGAAGCTTGGGGGGCATGTACCTCGAATTGAGTCACCATGCTGGGGGCATGCTTAATTTTTCAAGCATAGTTTGTTTCCGTTTCAAGCTTGTGTAAAGAAATGAAACCGAGTTTCAAGCATAGTTTATCTTTGTTTCAAGCTTGTGTAAATGAAACCAACTTCAAGCGAGTTTCCTGATTTCAAGCTTGTGTAAAAATGAAACCATTCCCATTTTACCTCTTGTGATTGCCATTTTATCAGCCTATTTTTGCCGGATGAGCCTTGGTTTTCTCACTCCATCGTCATTATCTGCTTGGCTGATTATATGCCTTCACTTGGTTGTTTTACCCGTTCTCGAGGAACCGCTGCGATGAGTGGTCTTGTTAGCCAGCCTATTAACCTTTATTTGTTTAGAGTAGTTCCATCATTACCGGAACCAGTTGCTACCCTTTATACCACTAGTTCCTCCAGGAGGAGTCATCTTTCAACTCTTTTCTGACTCTTGAAAATTGAAAATATTGTCGAGTCCCTTGTTGTTTTGATCTCGTTAAAGTGTCCACGAAACGACATCTACCCGGTATACGTTTACCCCTTTTTCGGGCTAGTATAGATAATTTACAAAAAAGGAATACCCTAGCCTATTGCGACTAGGAGGTTTTCTCAGACATAGTTTTCTACCTTTTCGGATCTGAGGAACTATTTACGAAAAGGGACTGTTGGAGTTTAATTTTCTGCTGTCTTTTCAAACTCTCTAAACATGAAAAGAAGATGAGTTCTCCCTTTGTCAGACTCGTTAAACCTAAATGACATCGGAAATTGTCAATCACGACATTATTTGAGTTTCTCCTTCCTAGGGCTCGTTAAATGTACTAGGATGGATTCGTCCGAAGGACGAATTTATATGACAAGCATATGGTATCCTCTTCAAGCTTGTGTAAAAATAAAGAGGTACTCGCCAGAAATGGTAGGGAAAAATGGAACCAGCATCATTGTCGTGTTGACAGTATGTCGCTCTTGAACATGGCACTTGTCTGCATTCGTGTCGGGTTGGGGACATCTCATCTCGTTTTTCACTTGCCTCCGTGGGTTTGGGTAATCCCTTTTGACCTCTCATCTGCTCTTTGCCTCGTCACTATGACCTCTGATCTTTTGATGTCAAATATTGCCAAGTCCACTGTCATGCGTTTGTATGTTCAAGAGAAGTTTACCTCTGCCAGTACCAACCTTCCTCTGATTCTCATCTGATCGTGATTCACAAAAACATTATGTTCCTCTGTCTCGTGTCGATGATGTGGGAAACATTATGGCCCACCTTCGATCAAGGTCACTTCCTATCGACTTCAGCTCATTATCCGGGACGCTGATCTAGAGACTCCCTTCTGGTGCCTTGGAGCCTGCATGCCTCAATGGCAGGTTATTCGCATTCGACGCGAGGTTTTCATCATTGGCCTCCGATCGAGTGATTCTACGAGTGTTCGACGCCAGCTCATTGATTCACATGTCGTAGATTGCACCTGTAGTACCTTGAGGGCCATCGTCATTATTGGTGGTACCTCTCGTGCCTGTTAACAGCTTTCATCATTGGCTGGTAATCAGACGATGTCCTCGCATGTTCGACTTCAGCTCATTTATTCACATGCTTGGACTTGTACTGTGTTTGGGTCGAGATGGAGCGCAAGACCCTGGATTGTGTTTGTTGTAATCCAGGATGCGATTTTGTGGATTATTATGATTGGTTACATAACTCACTTACTGGATGGCTGCGACCATACCTGAGTCTATTTATCGATCCTCACTGGATGGCTGCGCCCATGCCTTGGATCTGGATTATTGTATACTCTGTTATGGATGGTTGCGCCCATACCGCGTATATATCATGTATCTAAGATATCAGTTGTACTTCTCTACACAAGTTTTCCGATGGCGGTGTTTTTGGTTGGACTCATTCTCGTAAAGCATTTCACCCCTCTCTCTCTCTCAGGCCTCATACTTTAGGGGGCATCTGTTACACAACAATTTTTCACCGTCCCTACAATTCCCCATCCCACACAATTGGAGGGCTCGTTCCGTGACCTGTGAGCAATGACATGACTTGAAACCACTTTCATGACATCCCTCTGAACATGAGCTTTCATTGCCCTGAAGACAAATCCTTGTGAAAAACCCTAAAAACACCTATTTTTGCATTGGCGCAGGCAGCCAGTTCAATACCCGTGCCAATGGGGGAAATCCTTCAAAGAGGGCGCGCCAATTGGCGCTCTATCTTAGAGTCGCACTCACGCCAACCATTTTAAGGAGTGTTTTTAAAAAATAAATGGTGGAAGTTTCGTCCTAACCAATTCATAAACTAGTATCTAATTCGAGTTGGGTGGTTTGGCTCCAGATCTCCATGAAGAGGAAGTGGTTTTCCACCTCTCATGGAAGCTTCCTTGAGGATAGGGCCAATCCCATGATTATAGGGATCCCAACTCCCCTTCCTCCATCTATAAAAGCTTGCTCATTCCCTTTGCAAGCTAGTCTCCAAGTTCCCAAGAGCCTTATGTTGTAAGAGCCTTGATTCATTCCCTTGAGGCCAAATCCAAGCAAGGAGATCATTGTCAAGTATCCGAAGAGAGAGGCTTGTCCCATCCCTGACAGGATTTATCGAGACATGTTCTGCTGACGACCCACTGAAGGAGAATTCAGCGTCAGAACTATGGTTGTATTCTTCTTTGATTGATTAATAATAAGCGACTATTGGTTATGGTTCCACTCTTTTTGTTAATTATGATGATGAGTTATGTATTTTCTGACTGAAATATAGTTGCATATACTGGATTTTACACTTGTGTTTGTTTTGTTTCTCGCATGTGCAGGTGTCTGATCATGGAGATCGTGAGGATTGTGATCTGCCAGAGCTAAGGAATGAGAGCGCTACTTTCTCTACGAGTTATAGCGTTGGATTCCAGGTAAGCCTTCATCGCTAGTTGGTCTATTTTCAATTAGGAACCTACAGTATAGCATGAACGATTGTTGCTAGACCTGATCTGGGCTAGTAGGGATCGCCTCTGTCCACAGAGGGGATTTACCTCCACAACACACCTAATTAGGAAAATTGGTTTATTATGAAATTGAATTTTTAATAATAACAATAATAATAATTTAATTTAAACGAAAAATTACATAAGGAGATAGGGAAAGTAAACAAATTTAACCTTAAATGAGAGATGAAGCATTATTCCTAGGAAGCATATGATAAATTGTATATGCATATCAATTTTTCAACTTAAGTTTATTATAAACATGCACACTTCGCCTTAAATAGGAGAGGAAGGATTAGTCTAGTCAAGTATATGAGATTTTTTTCTACACAACAATTTGTCTACTTAAATTTATTAGAAGCGTTGTAGATACTTCACCCTTTAGAATCTTCATATATGAGCTTTTAAAAGGAAACACATGTTAGGAATCATTAAATCCACTCAAATTATACTTAATTATAATTGTGCTTACCATAAGAAAATACTTACTTATTCGCCGCTACCCTGTTCTTTGCTGTTGAATCAACCAATAAAGGTCCACACACGTCTGTGTGAATTCTCTCAAGGATCATTGAGGCGTGACTATCCTTCTCATGAAAAGTGATCTTCACAAATTTTCCCAAAGTACATCCCTTGCACTGATCTGACTGCGCAAGTGTACCTTTGGGAAGCCCGGTAGAAATCTACTGCAAAATTTTCAAAGCGCCATGGTGAAGATGGCTCAATCTCCTGTGCCACAATTCGCCCTCATCTCGGCTCACCACTCCTTCTGCTTTGCCTGCCATTGTTGTGCAGCCATCTACCTACAATTGATAAATATTGTTAACTCAAATCCCTATCCTCCTGGTTTGACCAGTTGTTTTATGTCGAAGGAAGGCTTTTCCCTCACTAAAAACAACATCGTAACCCTTGTCTTCCAACATTTCCATGGAGATCAGATTCTTCTTCAATCCTGGAACATGCATGACATCCTTCAAGATGAAAGGTTTACTGAACTCCCTCTCAAAGGAAATGGTCCCGATACCTGTCGCACTATATCTACCATCATCGCCCATATCAATGTGCACTCCAAGATCCTTTTCATCCAGATCACTAAAAAAATCTTTGTCTCTGGTCATATGGAAAGACGCACCACTGTCAAGAAAGCACATCGATCCCATCACACTTGAAACCAAGCATGCGATAAAAAAAAATACAGCTCAAACTGCGAGGCTAAGGCCTCTCCAGCTGCAGATCCAGCTACCTGCTTATTATTCTTCTTCTATGGACAATTAGTGGCGAAATCCCCGTGCTGGTGACAGTGAAAACACTTCACCTTGGACAAATCCTGCTTCTTGCCTTTAGCTTCGGATTTGGAAGTTTTATTCCCTTTTCCTTTCCAAGATTTGGCAGCCAAAGTGAAATTTTCTTCATCTTCATTCTTCGATGAAGATCCATCCCTAGTACCCTGCCTTATCTCCTCCTGCACAAGATCTGACCAATGTCGCTCCCATCCTGGCAGTTTCTCCCGTCCATTGACAGAGTCTTCGTAGCTATGCCAACTATTTGGAAGCGCAAGGAGAGCCAAGCTCACCAAGTATTCTTCATCAACAGTAACCCCCACACTTCCCAGCTCATCCTTGCAGTGGACAAACTTCGTGAGGTATTTTGGTATACTGTCGCCTTTCTCCATTTTTATTTTTCTAAGCTTGTCTTTAAGCGCCAACTTCCTCTTGTCACTTCTGCTTTGGAACAAGTCTATCAAAGCCTTCCACATTAATAATGGAGTGGATTTCCTGTGAAGGTTGGACACAATGTGGTCCTTCACACCTTCCAACAGAATCCTTCGACACTTTTCTACCTTCTTTTTCCATGCATCAAGTGCGGCTGCATCGCTAGAACCTGGCTTAGGAACATCGCTATCGATAAAATCCTTTAGCCCATTATCATCCAGCATTGCCTCCATATTTTCCTTCCATGCTATGTAATTCAAGCTCCCATCAAGGGCATACTCCAATCGCAATCATTTAAAAGACATTTCAATGAATGCTCAACTTTGACACCAAGAAAACACTGCAGCAAATTCAAATTCCACCAGCACAAAACTCAACCGCTTCAATAATTGCAATCTCTTCCAATGATCAATACAGCTCCGATACCATGTAGAAATTATATAACTTATGTGTTATATGTCCAAGATTCTCCTGATCTCACACTATTTTAACTTCATGCAAAATACATAATCTATTCCACCATTGATCATCTGCGGAAATTAAATCAAGATTGCAATGCACACATGAAATAATAAAAATTCACACACATTAACACATTTTTTTAATGGGAAAGCCTGAAGCTAAAAACCCCAACTATCTGTATATAATATATTTCATATAGATCATGTAACAATCCTCATACAAAGTGCTTGCGGATGACACCCGAGCATGATGGGCCTGTCCCAAGTCGCATCCCAAGGTCGATGGCGTGGGGTGGCCATGTGGCCTCCCACAGGGGAATTAATATTGCCATTAATCCCAACAACCTGCGCTCCATTAAGACCTTCATCTCAAACCGTCCCCGCCCTTTGCACCTCCCCTTGTTCATTATGGAATTTCATTTTGATTTTGATTTATTGTATGGCAAGTGCTCAGTGTACAGATCCATCGCTCCACGGAGAAGTTCATGTCTGCCCGCCTGTGCCAAGCCAAGCGCTTGTACGCACACTGGTAGACGATTTATGCTCTTCTGTTGCTTGGAAACTATCCTAGAGTGCCATTTTTCTCAAAGTAGCTTTTGTTGTTCAAAATCCCTGCCTGTCTCACCTAGATCCTCTGTGTAGCATCTCTTTCGCCCATCCCACAAGTGACGATGGGAGCTCTTCCCTGCAACCATGCCCAGGCTGCGCCATAGGATGCGAAGTTGACGCGGGAGCAGTAGCGGACGCGCCATCTAATCTCGGTCCTCCCCCAGCTCGGATTCCTCCTTCGAGGACTTCTCCTGTGACCACATTCCTGAAACCCAGAGCCGAAGGGGTAGACTTCATTTTAATGACCATGCTCACTCCTTCCCTAGCTCTCTGCCTCCCCATGTGCCTTCTCCCGTGCCTCCCCCTGCACACCCTCCTGTGCCTCCGGCTCTCCACTCTTTCGCCACTCTTTCCCCCTCTCTGACAGCCTCCATCCCCCTTCATCAGTCCTCTCAACGTGCAGAGTTCTGCTTTGATTTCTCGATGGATAAGCTGACCATTACTGCCTATATCACGGTCACTATCTGGGAGGAGGTAGCCAGCCCTGCACCCCCCTCTATCGATGTCCCTGGTCCCTTTATCGTTATCCCTGGCCCCTTTGTTTCTCTCGCTCCCATGCCTGCAGAAAAAGCCAAGGAATCCCTGGCACAGCTGAAAATCGCCTGTGATGATATAATGCAGGTTCAGGTGAAGGACGATAAAGGTAAAGACACCACGATTCCCACTGAAGATGATGAAGGAAGCAGTGATGAGTATAGATGCAGAATCGAGGAGGAGCCTCCATCTCCAATCAATGATCAGTAGCTGGGATGACCTTCAGCAGATTTCGACCCTACAACCCAAGTTTCCTAGGCTGGTTTTTGTTTTTATGTTTAATTTCCCTCTGCTGAAAGAGCAGATTGTCTTTCTACTTGCTTTCTTGTTAATCTATTTGCCTCAAATGCTAGTTTCCCTTCTAAGGGCGGCAAGAATTATCTCTCAGGGACTGGTTTCCCCTTGGTGGGCAGTCCAAACTCTTGGATTTGATGACTATCAGGCCCTGCTCTCAGGATTTCTCAGCTGAAATAGTGGCAGTTTTGTATTATTATGTTTCATATCAATAGATTTAGAATTACTCAAAAAAAAAAAAAAAAAATCCTCATACAAAGCTGATCATATCAAGTTCTCAGTACAATACAATCGCTACACACTAATCAGGCCCGATCTTGCAAATCCATGCACCAATCTTTGCCACCTACTAGCCTACCTCTACTGCGCAATCCCTGCTAAATAATGGCTCTGAATGATTTTGAACTACTTCAACCTTGCTCACGCAATCCTCATTGGCATCTCCATGGAGTGTTGGATGCAATCAATGCATCACTATAGTCACAACTGATAGTCACACTTGCTCTTTCACCTATCTCTCCACTGGTCTCCACTGAAACTGCCATGCACTGTAGTTAACTGATGTATTCTTTAGTTTATTAATGAGTTATTATTTGTGAATTAATTAACTAATTAATTCACTCCACTCTCACTAGTGTATCATTCAATTAGACTAGATACAACTAGCTCAACTGAGTCTAACTGAGTTAAACTAAATACAACTCCACCAACTACTTCTCCAACTCCACCAAACCCTGTCACATGAGTTCTAACTAAAGTCCTCCATGCATTAGCTCTAGTAAACCCTCAGGAATAGCGTAATTACTTTTTTCAGCTACTGTGCCACATCTGTGCACTTAACTGAAGTGCTCCAAGAGAATAAGATAATGTTTAGAGTCCAAATATTATTAAGAGCTAATAATATTAGACATATCTATTTTTAGACTGGCATTGTAAAAATAGACTCCACCCAATATGTCTAAAAATAGAAGTCCATCTATTTTTCCAACTTGACCAACCATCCACAAATAGCATCCTGTAACTCATAGAATATGATCGACATGTCTAAAAATAGACATAGTCTAAAAATAGACATAGTCTAAAAATAGACTTTGCGCCAAAAATAGCCTGCGGGCCCACTTAGTGAAGGCAACTCTTTTCACTAAGCTCATCATCTTGTTGAATCTAAACATAATAAAAATAATGCTGAGTAGACTCTGAACATGCTCTTTACACTCATCTTTGCATGGCTTGAATGCACTTCATCTCTGCAGTTAAATTTTTGAAGACAAACTTGAATCCATCTTGTAAATAAAAAACAACATAAATTTGCTTTAATGTCTTCAAGTTCAATTTGTGCATAAGTAGTACACTACTGCAAAAAACAAATTATGCACATATATGGAAGGAGTGGTATTTGAAATGCTAATTACCTCCTTATATTTTCCATTCATCTTCTCAGCCTCTGATGATCATGATGATGGCCAACTTGAAGATGACTCTATCCACCCACTTTTATCCTCTAGCATACGGTGTGATTCTTGAAGATGCTTGCTAAATTGACATGCATAATTTTCCACATTTTTTCCAAATCCACTATTTGAACCATGACCACATACTGGCTTCATCTTGGAGGTTTCTCTTGTTGGTGCAGGAGTTGAACTTTCTGCTACATTCCCATCAAGCACTTGCTGAATTAGAAAGTGCAGGTGCATCTTCTCCTCTTCAGAAATATCCAACATCCTCCTGAACTCTATGTTCTCCATTCGAAGAGCCAAATTTCGCTTCTCAATCTCATGGAAACTATTTTTTCTACCCATATTGCAACTTGGTCAATTTTTAGCTCTAATACCAACTTATCTGTATCTAGAGGAGGTGTTCTCTTTCCTCTTCCTTAGAATCACATGACTAAAATTAAGACCGCGTTGACACTTTGCAATACATGAAATTGAGTCTTCAAAAATAACTTGTTCGTTTAATGTCTCTTCAACATGAATTATTCCTTATGTGCAACTGAACTTAAAGAACAACACTCAGATAATCCATGTAGGAATACAGAAGAGAAAGAAAAAAGGTTTGTTGACGGAGTTCACCCCTCGTGGGCTACATCTCTGGGCCAATTAACATGACTAGCCCATGCATATTAATTTAGTATTAAGGAAGTACATTAAAAATTTTCTACAAATAATATGTGGCTATTACCCCTACAAGGTAATTCCCTCATACAGATAACTCTCACAACAACAACAAATCAAAGTTTCTCCTACAAAGTTGGCATACTTCCATTGAACTGAGTTAGTGACATCATGTGCATCCTTCAATTCCACATTGAAGAACATAATGAAAACTTCATAATGAAAGAAGTTATACTTGAATTGTACTTTGTCAGTTACAAATGCTGCATATGAATTCTAAAGTTGAGGAAAACCCCTACAAGGTCGTCTTCATGCTGAACACCCTCAGGAATTGCAACTAAACCCTACTTGATCCATACACCTATTAGCCTAAAACCTAAAAAAGACCATCTAGGTGTGCTCAAAATAGAAAAAATTAAGTCACCATTAGATTCAGAGCATCCAAAAACCTCTATGTTGCCTCTTTCTGAGCTCAATTTGGATAAAATCTCAAACAATTATGCTCCAAAGCCTGATTGATCCATAGATCCTTTCTCTTCAATCTTCAAAAAATCTAAGTAGATATGATCAATGGCTCATGATACCTATTCCAATGAGTTCAGAATGCCCAAGAATGGTAATATAGCCTCTTTTTGCACCTGATTTGGTTGAAAACTCCAAAATTTATGACCATTTACATTTTCTCCACAATTTTAGACCCGAATTTAGGTAACTGGAGCTAACTCTGGATAGCTGGAGTTAAACTGGTAGTTTTCATTGAAATTAGTGGTCGGCCAAATTAATATTCATTAAGTTAAGTAAGTGTGGTTTGGGTTAATTAAGCACTTCTTAGCACTAAACCCGTGCTTAGGATAATCCCGAATTAAATGTGGATTAGGTGCTAGTTAATACATGTTTAGTGTTTAATTAAATTCGGATTAATATGGCACCCATAGACTTCATTATAAAAAAATACTATCTAAAAGGGCCCCATTGGCTCTGAAAACTACTCCAATGAGTTCAGAATGCCCAAGAATGGTAATCTTGCCTCTTTCTGCACTTGATTTGGTCGAAAACTCCAAAAGTTATGTCCATTTAAATTTTCTTCACAATTTTAGGCCTAAATCTAGCTAACTTGAGCTAAATCCAGTTAGCTAGAGTTAAACTGGCAGTTTCCACTGAAATTAGTGGTTCGCCAACTTAATCTTCATTAAGTTAAGTAAGTGTGGTTAGCGCTAATTAAGCACCACCAAGTGTTAAACCCACGCTTAGGATAATCCCAAATTAAATATGGATTAGGTGATAGTTAATACATGATTAGTGTTTAATTAAACTTGGATTAAAATTAAAACTCTGCTCTTAGATTAGTCTTCGCCGATGGTCTTCGGGCCATGGTCTTATGCACTGGGGGCTGACCCCCTCTCCACCCACCAATCACATTTTAGGGGATGACATCATCCCTCGTGGTTGAGGTGGCATTACTTGAGTTAAATGTACTTACTTGTCACATTCTCAATGGTGGATAAAAACTCATGGTTAACCATAGTAGTATTCATAGTAGTAGTACTTTTAAAGTCACAAAGTAAAGTACTCATAATAAATGTCATTTCACACTTTTTGAATAACATATTATTATTATCATTTCATATCTTTTGAAAGAAACAATGCATATATCTATACAATCTTCATGTCTTTACACACTTTTCATGTATCATATTAATTTTTATATTATATTTTATTTCTTCTTATGTTATAAATCAAATCAATTCAATATGTAATATAAAATTAATACACAAAATAATATATTACATTTATTTTATTATATTATTTGATTTTTATATAACATATTAATCACATATTATTATATTTAATTTTATAATTTAAATAATAAATTTTTTAATTAATGGTACATTGTACAACTAAGAATTTATGAATTTATATTTATAATTTGTTTTAATTTATTTAAGTACAAAGTACAAATGCATTAGTTGTTCAATGATAATGAATTTTTCTTGAAAAACTCATTTTTATTTATAGTCACATCAATACAGTTTTTTATATTAATTTTATTTTGGTACAACTTTTCAATTGAATTTAAGTATGATTACATGGATTTTGGTGCAAAAAGTGAATTTTAAATTCATAAATATTATTTTATTGGTTTAGCTATTATTTTATTATTTCCTTAGGAGGCCCATTATAGACCTCAAAATTCCCCTAATGGGAGGTCGCAAAGTCGAAACCCGACATCTCCACTGGGACTTAACAAATTTTTTCTCCACCATGGGAGGGGGGGCATGTGGCAGCGCCATGTGTCCTCAGCCAATTGGTTCAAATTAAAAACACTAAAAACACGCCAAATCACCCATTAATTCAACCAATTGAACTCTGCCACTTGGCAGGCTATCATTCATTGGAGGACGAATTTTGAACAAAAATTGAACCTGCCCAATCACAATGCCATGTCAGCAGTACAGATTGTTGAATAGACTATGTGTCACCCATTTTTTTCCTGTTTATGCAAATGGACAAAACTCATTTTTGGGAGCATACAGAGTCCATTTTTAGTTAAACAAAGTGCGTCGGATTCAGAATGAGGAGCAATACGCGGTCGTTCAGGTTTCATGCCATTCCGAGAAATTTGCATTTTGAGCATAAAATCGAGCACCTGATCAATGTTGGTGAATTTTTGAGTTTTATTTTTCATTTCCATTTATTTTTAAATAATATTTTTGAGTACTTGTAAAATGTATATTCCAAAACATTTTAGGTATTCATTTTAGAGGCTCGAATTTTATTTTTATTTTTATTTTTTTAATTTTGTTTTTTGTACCAATCCAAATTCAAACCATTTCTTTGAAAATATCTATGGATTTTACTTCCATAGTATTTTAAATGCCCTCAATTCCATAGTAGTTATCCATGTCTTATAAATTAATACTAGCCTAGATCGATTTTAACCTTGGATCTATGAAACCTTAAGAGGGATTTGGTCTCTGTCTGCACATGATAGCTCCCAAATTATAATGGATCAAGGCTGGTTTAATATTAGCAATGTGAGATGTATCACGACACAAGTGTTTTGATGCTTATCTTCCCTTCTGGTCATTTAATTTATATGTCCGCTCTACTAAAATTAAAATTCAAAAATAAATAAATAAACACACTTCACTCACATAACTTTTATGTCCATCTACCTTACTTTTGTAGGTCCATCTACCTTGCTTTTGGCGTTGCTATTGAGTTATGTACTTTCAAACCTTAAGTTTATTGAGGTACATTCCAAATTTTTTTTTAGCATTCATTCATTTTTTAATTTGATGTGTGGAGGTATTTGAAGGAAACACTTCTAAAAAATTGAACTTTGAATATGTTAACATACATAACTTTTATGTCCATCTACCTTGCTTTCACATAGCTATTGGCTTATCTATTTACAAACCCTAAGTTTATTGAGGTACATTCCAAAATATGTTTTGAGATTAATTCATTTTTTAATTTGATGTGTGAAGGAATTTGAAGGAAACATTAGGATAGGGGAGTAGAAGAACTTAACTCTGAATATATTGGAAGTAGTACTAACACTTATGTTGATAGTTTTGATTTATTAATTGTGATTAATTTGATATCCACCTAATTAGGAAAACAATTTATTATGCAATTGAATTTTTAATAATAACAGTAATAATAATTTAATTTAGAGAAAACATTACATAAGGAGATAGGTAAAGTAAACAAATTTAACCTTAAATAAGAGATGAAGCATTAGTCCTAAGAAGTATATGATATTTTGTATATGCATAACAAATTTTCAACATAAGTTTATTAGAAACGTACACACTTCGCCTTAAATAGGAGAGGAAGGATTAGTCTAGTCAAGTATATGGGATTTTTTTCTACACAACAATTTGTCTACTTAAATTTATTAGAGATATTGTACAAATTCACCCTTTAGAATTTTCATATATGACCTTTTAAAAGGAAACACATGTTAGGAATCATTAAATCCACTCAAATTATACTTAATTATAATTGTACTTATCATAAGAAAATACTTACTTATTATCTGCTACCTTATTAAAATAAGGTAAAATCATCACACAAATTTGTTATAATATTAATATTCAAATATTAATGTTAAAATCAAAATATATTATACACTCGAGAAATTCATCATATAAACAACTAAAATAAACTCACTCAACACCAACATATGAAACAAAAAACAACAGAAATACATTCCGAAAAAACTCATGCAAGAAAAACATACCAAACTTAAAACAACGCAAATACATTCGAAACAAAAGGCTATACCACAACATAGAAAATAGACTCCCATTCCCACTATCATCAATGATAAAAAAATACCAAATCATAGTTGTAGATGTGGCATGGTATATGATAAAGAGGGCCATGGAGTAAAGTTGTGTAGTTGTAAAAACACACTACTCATGTTTATTGTAAAGTTTATATGTTTTGATTTTATCTGAAAGTTTACTCATTAAATTATTGAAAATGATTGTTTCTATGGCGAGGCCCAACCAAAATCCAAACAGGATTCCCATTTTCAATCCCTCTCCGCTTGTCGAAGATATGTTTTTCTTTTTAGAGATACCAAAGCACAGTTGTAGTGTGACACGGTATATGATAAAGAGAGTCACGGAGTAAAATTGTGCAGTTGTAAAAACAAATTGTTTAGGTTTATTGAAAATTTTAGATATAATGATTAGATTATTAAAAAAGCCTTCATTATATTGTTAAGAGGAAATTCATATTTTTAACATTCATTCAAGCGGACCCAATTCATATTTTTAACATTCATTCATCTTTTAATTTGATATATGTATTCCAAAATATTTTGAACATTTGATATATGCAAGGCTTTGAAGGAAGCACTCCTAAAAGGAGAGCATAAGAACCTAACTTTGAATATGGGAGTAAGGAAGGAAGGATTGGTCACAGTGGCATTATTAAAGCACTCAATTTTATTTCTAGCTAGTTTTAGTTTTAGTAATATGTATGACATACTCTACATTTTAGAATTTAAAACTGTAACCATTTATTAAGAAAGAAAGATACAGTCAAACTATACCCTCTTGGAAGAATTTGAAACTGTAAGCTTAGAAAATCTGTCACATTTATTGGATACTAATCATCTTGAAGCTTGCTTAGATGTAGATGTTTGGATATTTATTTATGTAAGGGGAAGGAAGGCTCTTGACAACGAATGTTTCGACGGTGAGGCCCGACCCAGATCCAAATAGGACTCCCATTTGAAATCCCCCTCAGCCGGTTGAACATCCATTTTTTCGAGACGCTTTCCTGGTCTCATCCAATATGAAGTGGACGCACGCACTGGACATGTTTCCTAGTCATTGTATTGTTATTTTCATTGTATTGTTCTCATACCATGAATTAGTTGAGTTAATATTATGTTTATTAATATTATACTTCTATTAATTTTATAGTCCAATAATATGACTTATTATGACAATGCTTATAGTCCAACATCATGGTTCATCATACCAATGTTTTGTTTGAATATCATGGGTCAAATACCATGCCTTATCATACCAATGCTTTGTTTGAATATCATGGGTCAAATACTGTGCCTTATCATACCAATGCTTTGTTTGAATATCATAGGTCAAATACAATGCCTTATCATACCAATGCTTTGTTTGAATATCATGGGTAAAATACCATGCCTTATAATACAAATTATTTTTTTGAATATCAAATAGCATTAGTTCTCTAAAAATACTCCGTTTGAATATCAAATAGCATTAGCTCTCTGAAAATACTCCGCAGACTCTACTTCCAGCTCGTAGAATTTGTTGGTGATGATCCTCCAACTTTGTCAGTTGTCGTGTCTCTAACGGATCTAAAATGAATGACTCGCGCTCTCGATAATTGCGTCCCTCAATTGTGGAAGAATCTGGAGGCGACTTAGATGCACTTCCTTGGAAATCCATCTAATAATGTATCGACTCGAAAAGATCCAGGGGAGATTATGTGGCAGTACGTCCAAAAAAATGTGTCACATGGACTATGTGAACATGTGTGGCGTGAATTGTACACACACAAAACAAAACACAAGTGCATTGTTTAATTAGGCAGATAGACCTTCCTTTTGAATCAACTTACTTTACCTATTCAACTACCGTTTTGTTGTGCTAGTGACATCTGTCCTGACTAGGTGCTCATGAGATTTGTCTTGAATATGATAAATAATCCCACAAAATTGAAAAGCAATCCATTCACATTGTGAGGCTGGCATTGCGAGAATGTAACCGTCATGTGTCCAACGAAAATTATGACATGAGCTTTTAATTCTTGTTTTCCCCACCATCAAGATGTAACTCCATTGAGATTCCCTTTGATGAACACAACGATGAACACAATGCATTGATGATTTATGCGCTCCTCCCACCAAAGTATCTTTTCCATCCATAAGCTTAGTTGTTGTTGCTTATTTGCTGGCCAAAACTTGCAGGCTGGTTACCTAAGATGGAAATGCACAATGCAGGGAACTCAGAAGAGGGAGTGATAGTTAGCAGAAGCAAATAGTTGTTGATAGTGCAAGTATAAACGATGTTTTGCAGGGAGCCTGAGCCAACGCATAGAGGAACAGTGCACACCGTTTTGTAGGGACCCTAAGCCAGTGCATAGAGAAACCTAATGTGAAGCCCAATGAATTGAGTTTCCACACTTCATTAGAGAAAAACCCATGGGAATCAAAATAATGCATAACGAGAGCACTTCTAGAGCTAAATACAAGGGAATAAATCATCCAAATCGTTTGTAGCATTAGGACTGAAAGAGACGTTGCTGACATTTTTAGACCATGCCCTAACTTCCCAGGACATTATAACATGTGTAATATTTTCTCTAGGAGGTTCTGGTTATGAAAATCTCACGAACTAGAACACTATATGTTTTAATTATCACCCTGATGTTCCTTTTTTGGTAACTTGGTGTATGTGTGTGGAAACTTCAAACTATTTTCATTAGAAATAATCATCTAGCTTGGGATTTCATTCATTGTTTTATTGCTGGGGGTTCAATTCCATGACGAATGCCTGCGAGTGAGGCCCTTGCAAATCTTGGAAAATGCTGCATTTGCTGGGCTCAACCACTTACCAATATGGAATATTGAAAATTTTATTTTTCCCATTCAAAAGTTTTATTTTTCACATAATACATTTGGCATTGACTATTTGTTTTGGATTCATGGAATTTTTTTGGCTTTGGCTGCAGGTGCTTTTATGGTGGAGTTTCCTCCATATCCGAGTTCTTCAAACATTTACTTTAAAGAATTATCCTCGTTTCTTCTCTCAAAATAAATTAGGGCTATCTATTGACTGATATTTTTATGTACCTAGCGCGTGAATAATACTGAAGAACTCAAGAAAATTTAAGGCTTAGGATTTGACTAATTGCTACAATATCAAGTTCAAAGTGAGTACATTAAATGGCCCTCTCTGGGTAGAAAAATAGTTGATTTCGGGAAAGCCTTGAAGTCAAGGGGATCTCAAATATCTTCTTTTGGTAGGGCAATTCAAGCTAATGAATTAATTAAACATCTATCTGAACCTGAACCTTCAGAGTGAATTCCTAATGTTGAAACTTATTTATTCTTCAATGAATGAGTTGCTGGATTCTGTTCTGTGTAAGGTTCCAAAATGATAAATTATTTATAATTCAAAAAAACTAAATAATTTATCATTTTGGAACCTTACATAGAACAGAATCTAGCAGCTCATTCATTGAAGAATAAATAAGTTTCAACATTAGGAATTCACTCTGATGGTTCAGGTTCAAATAGATGTTTAATTAATTCATTAGCTTGAATTGCCCTACCAAAAGAAGATATTTGAGATCCCCTTGACTTCAAGGCTTTCTCGAAATCAACGATTTTTCTACCCAGAGAGGGTCATTTAATGTACTCACTTTGAACTTGATATTGCAGCAATTATTCAAATCCTAAGCCTTAAATTTTATTGAGTTCTTCAGTATTATTCACGCACTAGGTACATAAAAATATCAATCAACAGATAGGCCTAATTTATTTTGGGAGAAGAAACGAGGGTAATTTCAGTTTTGGTATAATATGTTGTGAAACACAAGGATTTGAATTAAGAGGCAGTTTTCATCTGGACATACATGAGGACTCGATTGTCACTTCTTGCAACAACAAATGTAGTTGATGTTGGATCTGTAGAGATGCATGAAATGCTCACACCTTAAAAATCCTTCAATGTAAAGATTTTTCTTCCATTCATCACTTCCCAAGTATAAATGTGACCATGGGATGTTTCTATTACTCCATTATGAGACAACACATATGCCACAAAAGTCCTTGTATCTATATTATCTCCCAAACAAAGAACTTTATTTTCCAGAAATGTAAGCCTCCATGATCCTTTTCTCTTTAGTTCATCACAATTTTCATCTTGATTTATCTGAATTTTATCTATATTAGGTGGTGCAACAAGTACCAGAAGACAAACAACTATATATTCTTTATTGAAATCAAAATGTGAACATGCATGATTACTACTCAACCTTGACTCTTGATGTTCTCTTGGCACAATGTTGATTAAATTATTATCTTTAAAGTCATGTCTATTTTAAACTTCATCTACAAGTTTACAATCTGTGAAATTCCTACTCATCTTCCCACACAAACATCGACTGAAAACTCCTAAAACAAGAGATTGGAAGATGTTTTAATCCACACTAAAAAATGTTGAAAGCATGAAGCGCCTAGAAATATCTGAGATAGAATAGTATCCATTGCAATTGTGTCCAATAACAAGATGTGAAAGATGAGGAATAGCCAAAAATTCCCATATGTTCGTTATTTTACAACCATCAGTTGGTAAAATGAATTCCTCCGCACACATGCTCCATCTCGAGTCCATCCTCCACCCACGTATCCCTCCATTTTCTCTAGCTGCAATGATATAGTGTGGTGCACAAACCAATATACAATACATACTCTCCAGAGAAGACAATTGTGCTAACATTGAAATGTCCCCATTTTTCACTGAAACCAATTTAACACCATGCCCTTCACATTGACCTAGTGAAATACATTTTGAGCGTGGAAAATTTACTCTTGATTCTCTCAGATCTTGAATTCTGATGCATTCAATGTTGAAAATGCAAAAAGATGATGGAGCTTAGTGAAAAGAAGTCGCCTTCACTAAGTGGGCCCGCAGGCTATTTTTGGCACAAAGTCTATTTTTAGACTATGTCTATTTTTAGACATATGGATCATGGTCTATGAGTTGCAGGATGATATTTATGGATTATTGGTCGATTTGGTAAAAATAGATGGACCTCTATTTTTAGACATTGGGCGGAATCTATTTTTAGACTGTCGGGCTAAAAATAGAACAGTCGAATATTATTAAACCTTAATAATATTTAGACTATAAACATTATCTTATCCTCTTGGAGCACTTCAGTTTGATGCTTGGATGTGGCACATGCAGCTGAAAGAAGGAAATATGATTTTCCTAAGGGTTAGTTGAGCTATTGCATGGTTGACTTCAGTTAGAACTCATGTGGCAGAGTTTGGTGGAGTTGATGAGACAGTTGGTGGAGTTGTGTTCGGTTTAATTTAGTTGAACTAGTTGTATTTAGTCTAACTGATAAATACACTAGTGATGAGTGGTGTGAATTAATTATTAATTAATTCACTAATTATTAACTCATAAATAAACTAAATAACACATCAGTTAACTGCAATGCATGGACAGTTCAGTGGAGACCAGTGTTAGAGGTGGGTGAAAGGGTGAGTCTACTATAAGTTGTGACTATGGTTGTGCATGAGATTTGCACACACATTGATTAAGATTTCCAATGAGGATTGCATAGTACAAGCCAGGTGGATTCGAACTTGGATCTCATCATTATTCATCTTGGATTGTGCAATAGAGGCAAGCAAACTTGTGGAGGAGATTTGAACCTGTGACTTGTTCATCTTTCGTGCTAGTTTGTGTGTAGCATGTGAGATAGTGCTGAGAGCTGTGAGAGCTTTGTGCTATGTATTGTTACATGTTATTTATCATTATAATATACAGATAGTTGGGGTTTTTTGGCTGTATGCTTTCCCCATTACATACTGTGTTATATGTGTGCTTGATTATGTTTTAATGTGCGCATGCGACTGCTTCTATTTCCGCATATTGATGATCAATTGTAGAAGAGGTTATGTATTATGCATGAAGCTTAAAAGTGTGTAATCAGGATAATATCGGTGAATAATTCAGCTATTATTCAAATTTCTACATGGTATCAGAGCGAGAATTGATCATCGGATCTATTACAGTGATTACAATTTATTTCGGTAGATAGAGTCTGTAAGCGGGCCAGGTAGCCTCTGGATCCATCCTTTCTTTGAAAGGTGATATATCCAGTAAATTCCCCTATAGTCGATCTCTGTGCTAGAAATATTTTGTTCTCATAGATCGGAAGCGGTTGAGTTTTGAGCTGGTGGAATTCGAATTTGCAGCAGAATTTGGAATTCGAATTTGCAGCAGTTTTCTTGGTGTCGAAGTCAAAATTTCTTTCAACGGATTGCGATTGGAGTATGCCCTTGAGGGTAGCTCGAATTATGTTTCATGGAAGGACATAATGGAGGTGTTATTAGATGATAACGAGCTGAAGGAGTTCATAGAAGCTGAGGTCCCAAAGCCTACTGATGCTGCTCAAGTTGAGGCTTGGCAAAAGAAGATGGAAAAATGTCGAAGGATTCTGTTGGAGGGCGTGAAGGATCACATTGTATCCAGCATGCATGGAAAATATTCTCCATACTTGATGTGGAAAGTGTTGACAGATTTATTCCAAAGCAAGAGCGACCAGAGGAAGTTGGCGCTCAAGGATAAACTCAGACACATAAAGATGGAGAAAGGCGACAGTATGCCCAAGTACCTCACGAAGTTCATCCAATGCAGGGATGAGCTGGGAATTGTGGGGGTGGCTGTAGATGATGAGGAATTGGTGAGCTTGGCTCTCATTGGTCTTCCGAAGAGTTGTCATGCCTATCAGGATTCTGTCAATGGTCGGGAGAAATTGCCAGGATGGGAGCGACTTTGGTCGGATCTTGTGCAAGAGGAGATAAGGCGGAGTACCAAGGACGGATCTTCATCAAAGGTATCTGATGGAAAAAATTGTGCTTTGGCTGCCAAATCAAAGAAGGGGAAGAGCAAGAAAGCTTCTCATTTCGGTGCGAAAGGCAAGAAGCAGGACATGTCCAAGGTGAAGTGTTTTCACTGTCACCAGCACGGACATTATGCCACAAATTGTCCGCAGAAGAAGAAAAATAAGCATGCTGCTCGATCTGCAGCGGGAGAGGCCTTAGCCTCACAGTTTGAGCTAGATTTTTCACTGATCGCATGCTTGGTCTCAAGTGTGATGGCATTAGTATGGTTCTTGGATAGTGGTGCGTCTTTTCACATGACTGGAGATCGAGATCTGTTTTCAGATTTGGATGAGAAAGATCTTGGAGTGCACATCGAGATGGGCGATGATGGTAGATACAGTGCGACTGGTATTGGTACCATTTCCTTTGAGAGGGAATCTGGTAAACCCTTCGTATTGAAGGAAGTGATGCATGTTCCAAGATTGAAGAAGAATTTGATCTCTGTGGCGATGTTAGAAGAAAAGGGGTACGATGTTGTCTTCAGCGAAGGAAAGGCTTTCCTGCGCAGTAAGACAATTGGAGAAACCCGGAAGATAGGGGTTCGAGTCAAGAACCTTTATCAGTTACAAGTGGATGGCTGCGCAACAATGGCATGCAAGGCGGAAGGAGTGGTGAGTCGGGATGATGGCGCGCTGTGGCACCGGAGATTGGGCCACCTTCACCATGGAGCTTTGAAGATACTGCAAAAGATTTCTACTGGGCTTCCTAAGGGCACTCTTGCGCAGTCAGATCAGTGCAAGGGGTGTACCTTGGGAAAATTTTCGAAAGCCACCTTTCACGAGAAGGATATTCGTGCCATGACGATCCTTGAGAGAATTCACACAGACGTGTGTGGACCTTTCTCAATAGCTTCGACAACAAATCACAAGTACTATGTGATCTTTGTTGATGATTTTTCTCGGAAGTGTTGGATCTTCTTCATGCAGAAGAAGAGCGAGACATACTCAAAGTTCTATGAGTTCAAGGCGCTGGTTGAGAAGTAATCGGGGAAGCATGTGAAGGCTCTTAGGAGCGACAATGGTGGTGAATTCATCTCTGCCGAATTCAAGAACTTTTGCAGCGCAGAAGGAATTCGGAGAGAAATCATAGCACCTCATAACCCACAGCAGAATGGGGTTGTTGAGCGGAAGAACAGAACGATCGTGGGTGCTGCACGGGCGATGTTGCATGATCAGGGCCTACCCCTTCACTTGTGGGCGGAGGCATGCAATACTGCAGTATATGTGCAGAACCGTTGTCCTCACAAGATAATTGGCATGAGTACACCCGAGGAGGTGTTTTCTGGTAAGAAGCCTGATATTTCCCATTTGAGGATTTTTGGTTCACCTGTCTACATGCATGTAACGAAGGATGCCAGGAAGAAGCTAGATTCGACCGCAGAGGTTGGGATATTTGTGGGGTACACTGATACACCCCACAACTATCGTGTGTATTTTCCAGACAGTCGCAAGACTGTTGTGCGACGGGATATCAAATTTCAGGAGGAGAAAGCCATGCAGTGTTCGCTTGGGAGGGAGCCACACTTGCATGCAAATGAGGAGCTATTAGTTCCTAAGGATGAGCTTCAGGATGTGGATCAGCCACAAGAGGAAGTTCATGGAGTGGAAGAGACCACACATGCAGCGCCAACCATCAGAGGGCGCAAGCGCACTACAGAAGCTGAGCGACTGGCTCAAGATGCAGAGAAGGATGTAGGACCACCTACAGCACAGCGCAGACAGAGACAGTCACCGGACCGGTACACTGGATACATGGCTCTTGTGAGAAAATGTGTCGTGACAGAGCCATCCTCTTTCAAGGAAGCTGTGGAGGACCCCACATGGGTAGATGCCATGGTGGAAGAGTATGATTCGATTGTCAAAAACAGTGCATGGGAGATTGTCCCAAGGCTGGAGGGGAAATCAGTGGTGGGTTCGAGATGGATCTACAAAGTGAAGCAGGCAGATGACGGGAGTGTGGAGAAGTACAAGGCAAGATTTGTTGCCCGAGGCTTCTCACAGATAGAGGGGATCGATTATGAGGAGACCTTTGCACCTGTCGCAAGGTACTCTTCCATACGGACGATCCTAGCTCTCTCAGCACAGATGGGGTGGAACATCCATCAGATGGATGTGAAGACTGCGTTCCCCAACAGAGTCATTGAGGAGGAGGTGTACATAGAGTAGCCCAAAGGTTTCGAGATCTTCAGCAGTGAGTCACATGTGTGCAGACTCAAGAGAGCACTGTATGGGTTGAAACAAGCACCTCGTGCTTCGTACACACGGATAGACAGTTATTTCACCGGACTTGGATTCCCCAAGAGTGAGGCGGATCCTAACCTGTACCAGATTGTGGTGGAGGGGAAGTTGCTGATCATTGTACTTTATGTAGATGATTTGATTTTGACGGGTGATGAGTTGTTGATACTTTCATGCAAGGAGGATCTTGCTAGAGAGTTTGAGATGAAGGACTTGGGCCTCCCTCATTATTTCCTGGGATTGGAAATTTGGCATCGCAGTGATGGACTGTTTGTTTCTCAGGGTAAGTATGCCCGGGAGACACTGGAGAAGTTCAACATGCATGGCTGCAAGCCTGTTGATACTCCTCTTCCTGGAGGTTGGAGGAAGGAGGATGCTACTTCAGCGGAGGTAGTAAATGCCACTGTTTATCGACAGTTGGTGGGGTCGCTTATGTATCTGGTCAATACACGACCCGATATATGCTATGCTGTTAACCAGCTTTCGCAAGCTATGGTTAAGCCTACCAAGCTCTTCTGGAAGGCAGGCAAGCATGTATTTCGTTATCTTAGAGGCACATCGGGATATGGTTTGTGTTACAGACAGGAGGATGAGGTGAAGCTATGTGGCTTCACGGATGCAGATTGGGCAGGGAGCCCAACGGATAGAAAAAGCGCATCTGGAGGGATCTTTAGTATCGGTTCGAGAACAGTTTCTTGGTACAGCAGGAAGCAGAGATCCGTGGCACTCAGTTCAGCAGAGGCCGAGTATATGGCAGCGAGTTTGGCTGCATGCGAGGCTATATGGATGAGGAAGATCCTGGTCAGGTTGTTCGGGTCACACTTGGAGCCTACTGTGATTTATTGTGATAACCAGAGTTGCATTAAAATCTCGGCTAATCCAGTATTTCATGATAGATCCCACATCGACATCAGGTACCATCATATCAGAGATTGTGTGCAGCAGAGAATCATGTTACTTTCATACATTCCCACGGAGGATCAGGATGCTGATATCTTGACGAAGGCGCTCACCAGGAGCAAATTCAAATACCACAGAGGCGAGGATAGGGGTTGCGGATAATCCATATCTTGTTGAGAGAGTGTTGAAAATGCAACAAGATGATGGAGCTTAGTGAAAAGAAGTGGCCTTCTTAAGTGGGCCCTTCGAGCTATTTTTGGCGCAAAATCTATTTTTAGACTATGTCTATTTTTAGACATGTCGATCATATTCTATGAGTTGCGGGATGCTATTTATGGATGATTGGTCAAGTTGGTAAAAATAGATGGACCTCTATTTTTAGACATTGGGCGGAATCTATTTTTTGACTGCCGGGCTAAAAATAGAACAGTCAAATATTATTAACCCTTAATAATATTTAGACTATAAACATTATATTATCCTCTTGGAGCACTTCAGTTTGATGCTTGGATGTGGCACATGCAGCTGACAGAAGGAAATGCGCTTTTTCTAAGGGTTAGTTGAGCTATTTCATGGTTGAATTCAGTTAGAACTCATGTGGCAGAGTTTGGTGGAGTTGATGAGAAAATTGGTGGAGTTGTGTTCAGTTTAACTTAGTTGAACTAGTTGTATTTAGTCTAGCGGATAATACACTAGTGATGAGTGGTGTGAATTAATTATTAATTAATTCACTAATTATTAACTCATAAATCAACTAAAGAACACATCGATTAACTGCAATGCATTGGACGGTTCGGTGGGAGACCGGTGTTAGAGGTGGGTGAAAGGGTGAGTCTACTATCAGTTGTGACTATGGTTGTGCATGAGATTTGCACACACATTGATTGAGATTGCCAATGAGGATTGCACAGTACAAGCCAGGTGGATTTGAACTTGGATCTCATCATTATTCATCTTGGATTGCGCAGTAGAGGCAGTCAGACTTGTGGAGGAGATTTGAACCTGTGACTTGTTCATCTTCCGTGCTAGTTTGTGTGTAGCATGTGAGATAGTGCTGAGAGCTGTGAGAGATTTGTGCTATGTATTGTTACATTTTCTCTATCATTATAATATATAGATAGTTGGGGGTTTTCAGCTGTATGCTTTCCCCATTACATGCTATGTTATATGTGTGCTTGATTATGTTTTAATGTGCGCATGTGACTGCTTCTATTTCCGCATATTGATGATCAATTGTAGAAGAGGTTATGTATTATGCGTGAAGCTTAAAAAGTGTGTAATTAGGATAATATCGGTGAATAATTCAGCTATTATTCAAATTTCTACATTCAAGTAGATCAATATTATTCCCATCTGGTGTGAACCGTATTCCATATTTCTCAAATCCATACTTTATCTCAAAGCAAGCTTCTCCATCCGATAGAATAACTCTTGTGTAACCAAGCAGATAGGAATAATTGGATGAGTCCTCTACAATCACCACCTTGTAAATGAAAATAATTATTTCCCTTTTCTGTAGAAGATCACAGACAACACAGAGATGGGAATTTTTACCCTAAACACTCAAACAAGAAGGAAAGAACCAGAATAGGATTCTCATAGGAACCAAGTTCCATAAACACCATTTCTCTTTGATTTCCATTAGTATAATCATTAATATTTATTATAATAGTCAAAATTATTATAATATCGTCTTGAATAGGGAATTTAGGCTTCAATTTCTTCAACAAAGAACCAGCACTCAAATCGTTGTTTTCAACAACTTCAACGTTTAGGGTAGAAGGAGGCACATCTGAAAAAGCCAAAACAGGGGAAATACACTTTGATTCTTCATTCAACGTCTCTATCAATGCACTCTGACAATATGATCGAACATTAACAATTTAATCATGCTTCAGGTTTTCCTTTCTTGCAAATGCATTGGGGATATTAGAGATTCCATAATGATTACTTATGCCAATAGTTATACATGAAGCTAGTTACAAATCACTGAAGGTAGGTAATATTGTATGTTGCATTCTGGAAGTTATGTCTGAATTTTGGACTTGCTTATCCTAAAAAGATCCTACAGAGACATCCAAAGCTTGTTCAAATAACCAGTGATCACACCCTTGTTTACACAATATGTGGGAAACAAACAGCTTAGATTCAACCCAAGAAGAATATCTCCCATAAGAACATATTTTATTATTTGGCAGCCCATAATACTTTGCTCGAGACTCAATATCTATTTTTTTATCAACTGAAATACAACCTTCCACGGATCTAGGAATAAATCCATTATCATCAGTGAGCTAGCAACAAGATACATATACGTAAATCTCAGGTCTTGTTACCAATAACTCATTCGAAAAATTTCTACCCAAACATTGTTCAATTGAATAAGCACCATTATGCTCCTCATTAAGGTTTCCTATACTACACACTTCAAAGATGCTAGACTGTGCATCAACAACACAATATTGGCTTCGTAGGGCACTAGACTGCACCATTTTATATCCAGTATCTACAGTATGACACTTTTCATGCTCGCATATTTGATAGCCAGGGTTTTCAAGGTATTTTCCAAGAAAGTCATATTTGGCCATGTATTCTCTCCTGGAGATAGTGGAAGCACGTGGGGCATCTTCAAACTGAATTTTTTTATAATTTCCCCAATTTGAAATGAAAACTACAACATATGGATCAAAGGTAGTAGATACATATTTTAGATGCCTCTCAAAATTAAATTCAGTCAAAGAAATTTATGTGTTAAGGTTGTCATCAACAACATTATCCTCACTGGCCTCTCTAAAGCTTTTGCATTCCAAAATATGCACCAATGTCGGATTTCTTTTGACATCATATATATCTAATTCTAAACTTCTCTTTCTTCTCAGATATTTTTTCTTAGCATTTGTAGAACATGGAGGATCTGTCTCATACAAAGGTCGTACTTCATAGACAGGCATTTTGCAGCTCACTAATGCACTGAGATGAGATGAATTCTTCTGGACAACATTATTGGAACATTGGTCATCCTCAAAATTGTCTACAAAAACATCGTCTATGACCATAGAATCTTGCTTAGGATTACCTAAATAGTCCCTTTTATAATCCTTTATCAAAAAAGGAAATTTATCCACGTCAGTACTTGATTTAACATGAACTCTGGATCCCAAAGGAACATCCACCTCCAAACCCTTAGCTACATTCTCTACTGTTTTTGAAAAGAATTTCTTTTTTGACTTTGTAATTAGATCAAAGGTAGGAGATATACTAGATCGATCTCTCTCTTCATTATTCTATTTAGCACTTGAAACTGATCTAGGGTAAAATCTACTTACCCTTAACCAAGACCTTTTGCTTCAGCTGATAAATTAGAATCACATTTAAGTAAAGCGTTAATGAAAATAAAATGAACAACACCTTGCTGTAAATAAGAGGAACATAATTGTTAAGATCAAAAATCATAAGAACACGTCATTTGATAACGGAGTTTGTCCAGGAGGGACTACATCTCCGGGCCTCGATGTCAAGATGGTATAGGCCGCTACATTAAGTGTTGTAAGAAGAAGATGTACATGGATGTATCTCTCTGACGTACAAGGAAAATTCCCTCACGCAGGAGTAGCTAGACCTCTCTACGAGATGTTCCACTTCGAAACTCTCATTCATAACAATGCTCCTATCAGTATGACAACAATCTACACATAAAGACTATGAGTATCCCACCAATATGGAAAACAAGGGATCTCAAATGACATACGTGTGACAATGAGTATCCCGCGAACATGGCATCAAAGGGATCTCGAAATAATACAAGTCCATGACATAAATTACATCAATAACAAAACAAGACAAGATTCCATGACTCATATATCAACAGGGATCTTTACAGCACTATGCATCTCAGGGACAAAGAAGTACATGAAATAAACTCATCATATACCTCTTGCTGAAGATGACTGAAGAATGGATGCTGCTGTTGTTGGATCTGAAAACACCATCACAATTGTGGCGTTGAGAGGTGTGAAATCGACTGCTCACTTGCTAAAAACTGACACCTGCAACTTCACTTCAAAAACTGACTGAAAAATAGAAAACTCAGATGAGAAATCTGAATATGCCATCAGATTCGTGACGTCGAGTAGTGCAGAAAAGACTGTCCATTTCTGAATTCTAACAAAGTGAATATCTGGGGCAAAAAGGAATCTTAATGCAGCAGCCTATACCATCTTGACACCGAGGCCCAAAGATGTAGTCCCTCCTGGATGATCTCCGTTATCAAACGACGTGTTCTTATGATTGCTGATCTTGACATTTATGTTCCTCTTCTTTACAGCAAGTCGTTGTTCATTTTATGTTCATTAATTCTTTACTTAAATGTGATTCTAATTTATCAGCTGAAGTAAAAGGTATTGGTGAAGGGTAAACATATTTTACCCTGGATCATAAACAACCATGAGAAACTCTCCATTGGTTTCATTCACATCATCTTTGATCTCACTAAAGACTGATTTTTAAAGCTCCTGTTCAATTCCAAGGTCCCCCATAATAACATCACCTGTCTTGGACATTTATGGTATATTGTTTGCTTCCATAAGTTACATTTTATTATCAAACATAATTTTATTAATGGTGGGTATCCTTCAGTAGTTTCCATTCTACTTATTCCACGCACAAAATTTCCCTGTTTTATATTAGTAAAAGAGAAAATTGGCACTATATTTTTAATTGTCTATGGTACACAAGAATTTTCAGGAGTCTTCAATTCAGTTGAAGTATCTACACATAACACCTCAACTTCCATAGCTAGATTGCAATTTGGAATGGGTCTCCAACTAGCAAACTATTGCGTATGACTGCAAATTCAGAAGCATCAACATGAGAGACCATGCACATTTCCCTTGAAGACTTCCCAATTTTCTTTCTAACTACATGGAGTTGATCAAAAGATTCATTATTAGGATCATGTTCAGCAATGGAAGAAGCGTGTAAATTCCCTTTTGATATATTCTTTCTTTTCTTTCTGGCGACTTGTTTAAGGAAGGGAAATTCCTGTGGGAGAAACACCATTATCATCGACTTTGCAAATTCTTGTCCCATGTAATCTGAATCTTCCTTGTCTAAATTTATATCCAGTGATTGGGTGGCATTACATTGTCTATTCTATTCCGAGGAACTCAGACTACACTCATTAGAAAGTATCTAACCTTTCCCCATATAGTTCAAGGACAGACTGCAAAGGAATAACACTAGCTCGAGGAATAAATTGATTAGATTTCTCAACTTTCAGTTGACCCTCATCATCCTTTATGTCTTGTAATACTTCTTCACAATCTCTAATAGAGGACTCAGGCATGGAACCATCTCGCAATTTATCCAGTAGTGTGCATTGTTGCGGGAAATATGACTCTACTTGAGAACCTGAAAGTATGCCCTTGCCAATGTTAGATATTCTTGAATGGTTTTGCATGCCTAGTTCTTCATTTATGATTTCAGCTACAGTCCCCCATGCCCAAAATGTGAAATTTCCATTCTCTTTAGATGAGAAGGTTGATCTGAAATGAATGGCCTATTGGCAATGCATTTTTTATTTATCAGAATACCAAGACAAGTATTTGCATCCTTAGACAGATAAACATAATTTAATGATATATATTTTTTTTTCAATGTCAAGGGAATCTGGCACAAATAATCCAGTTTTCCCTACAATATCGAAGCGTTCAAAAGGCTGATTTTTGTTATTGTCATTCTCAATTTCCATTGCAGGAATACCACAATCCATGTTAAGTTTAGGAGGGTCTAGACATGCTACACAAGCAACCTTTTTTTAATGAAGCCTCAAGTGTTTTCTTCTTATTGATCCTTCTCTTGTTGCAGTTGGAAGTTTCCCAATACCTGACTGCAAAGTGTCTCTATTTAGATCAATATCTTCAATGTTCTGAATTGTTGTCCCATTTTCATTTGCAACAAGTTCACTGAATAAGCGTTGAACCAATGGATTTGTAAATCCAAAATTCTCAGCACCATCAATTATCGGGAACTAATCTCTATGGAACTTTTGAACTCGCATGTTATTTTTCTTCTGTATTTTTTCCCAGGCAATGGTAGGAGTTTCCCCTAGCACGAAATCCCTTTTTCAGAAATAATCGTACATGTGTCCAACATAATTGTGCCCAGATTTATATCCAATGGGATAGGGATATTTGTCTTTACCCGAAAACTTCTCTAGTATTTTTTTCTCCCATGGTCCTTTGTACATGGTGCCAAGAACAGTAATCTCCAAACTTTCACGTATTCCTCCGTTGTCCATCTTCTGTTGTGGAAGGTAAAATCAATAGTTGAAGCTATTATCACATCTTATATGCTGGTTAGCCTAATTGATTGCAAAGACCAGTTTAACTAGCTTAGCATAAGTTTCAATATTGCCCTGGAGATATAGATTTAGTTTCCCGAAGTTTTAGATTTAGTTTGGTTTGAAATTAGAAATAATGGAGAAAAAAATGAAATGCCTTGAAATTGATAATAATGAGAAAAAAAAAATTATCACCAAAGAATATTGCATTTCAGTTCAAGTCTCATAACACAACCCACAAGACTTATCAATTTTTTTCAATATTATAGCTTCAGTGGCTTCCCCAAAAAGGCATTTTGACTTCAATAATTTAAAAAAGGAAATACGTTTTTAAAGACTCCCAAGGAAATTTTTTTTTATCCTAAATACACTTCTTTGTAAAAGATATCCAATGTAATGTTTTCAACATCATTTCCAAAAAAGCTACAAGGTAAGAAAAAAAATATTGAGACTTCCACGATTCATAAAAAAAAGGTTGTTTTCTAACTATTTCTCTCTTAATTTATTGAGCATGTTGTTAGCTTGCTTCCACTATGTTTATGTTTCATCCATTTCGAGTAATTTTTTATACAAGTAAAAATTATGATCATATAGATATTTATTTTATTTTATCATTTTTAGGATTCTTTTGAAAAAACTACGAAAAGAGTACTATCGCTTCAATACTTCAATAGGTGCCTTCATTAAGTTTCATCCATTTTTGAGTTAAAAGAAGAATTTTAAAATTAAATAAAATTTATGATCATTAAAAAAATAGTTTAGAAATTAAATAAAATTTATGATCATATAGATATTAAAATTTTCTTTTATCATTCTTAAAATTAAATTCTTTTGCCCAGTATCCATCCAAAAATATGACGGTATCTTGATTCTAACGGTTCTTTTAAAATATATCTTTATTATTTTTTCTATTTTAAGGATTTTTTTTCAAATATTGTTTTATTATATTTTTTTGGGGCTATCGAGCTTGTATCAAGTTGTTTTATTTAAAGATTTAATTGTTTTGTTATATTAAAAAATAGTTTTTGGAGATTTTTATTTACTTTTAGAAGTTTTGGTTTTTGTTTAAACAAGTTGTGTGGTTTTGGTTTTTGTTTAGATAAACATGTGCATAGAGAATGTGTTTGCACTTTAAGAGTAATATATATAAAAATATATATATATATATATATATATATATATATATATGTGTGTGTGTGTGTGTATGTATGTATGTATGTATGTATGTATGTATGTATGTATACATATATATACATATACATATACATATATATATACATATACATATACATATACATATACATATACATATACATATACATATACATATACATATACATATACATATACATATACATATACATATACATATACATATACATATACATATGTATACGTATACATATATATATATATATATAAAAATATATATATAAATTTTGGACAAATTATTCTTTGCTCACAAAGAAAATATAACATCTTACTCTAAATGAATTACAAGAATTAGAAAATTTGAATTTAAATTGTTTTTTAATTCATTAACTAAATCACAAGAATGAATTACAAGAATTAGAGGAATTGAATTAGGAGAACTAAAATTAAATTTCTTTTTATTTCATTAACTAAATTACAAGAATTAGAAGAATATAACTTTTAAATATTTGAATGAATTTCATATTTCATAATAATTTGAGAACCAGTTTTTCAATTCCTTTTTTCGTTAAAATAAAATTGATTGAAATATTTGAGAACCTTTAATTTGCAAAAAAAATTGTTTCTTTTCCAAATAAACACTATGTAAAAAATGGAAGATAGTAACCCTTTAGGAAGGGTTATTTCAAAATTATTAATTCACAAAAAGAGGGTAATGACCCTTTCCCCACCCTTATGAAGGGAGAGCCTATTATTTTTTTCAAAAGGAAAATGGAATATTTAAGCTTTGAATGTGTTTTTTTCAGTAGAGAAGTTTTACGCATTTTAATTTTGGAAGTCTATTCATAAAAAATTATCCTATAATATTATAAATGATTGTGTTATAAATGATGGGACTATCAAGGAATGTGACAACAAAAATCCGATAGTGTTATAAATAATGGGACTATTGGGGAATGTGACCACAAAAAAAAAGTCAGAATAATTTAACACAATCATGCATACCTTTTACATGTTACATGCCATATATTGCATAGCCCTAGACCATATCTACTAAATACTAAGTCTCTTCGAATCGTTTTAAAATATTATGTACTATTTTTATTTTCAGTGTGTGCTTTAAAATGCAAAACAATGCAATACATGCCTACAAATGCATTCCTCAAATAACTTTTCCAATTAAACAAACCTATCGGTTTCTCTTTGCACCTTTTGGGGCAATTGCTAGTAATGTATACAAACAAAAACATGTCAATTGCAATAGATATTTTCAAATGGAAACAGGTTATAAACTCATTTTATTTTTTAGTAATGATAAGGAAATAATTTTGATATGTTATTTTTGAAAGGTAGTTACTTAAAATGTGGTTTTTAGTATAGAAATGAATTATGTGTTTTAAAATAATTTCCAATAATTTAAATTTAATAAATAATATAGTTAGAATTTATAATTTTAGTTAATATATATATATATATATATATATATATATATATATATAGTATTAAAAGAAACTCTTAGAAAAGAAAATGGTGAAGGTTTTGGCCACTAATTGAAAGTACAATGGGGAATTGCAGTCTCCAGAAGATGTGAAGATTGAGGAATTTCGCATGGTCATTGCAAACAATCAACCTAAGGAAAATGCAAGTCTTGCAAAATTTGTTAAGAGACTAGAACAGGCTCCAAAGGTGGTAATCCCTCCAACCATCTTGACTAGGAAGGTCTAGGATCTTGTGGACCGAGCTTTAATTAGGAAATCCAAGGGAATTTTTCCCCCACCCCAAAACATAATAAATTTGGGTTCTGCATAATTGGATTCCTCTTTGTAAGGGAATAATTGATACATTTTTTGTGGCATCGAGTTTTTTATTTTCTGTTTTAATTTAAGGAGGACAAGGATTTGGTTTTCAAAAATGAACTTTATCTTTTGGGGTCCTAGGGTTTGTACCTTAATAAATGGACTTTGGATTTCAACCTGAACTTGGACATCCCTAAAGCAATCATGGTGTGGGTAAACTCCTCTGTATTCCTATGAATCTATGGAACATGGGTGCAATTACAAATTCTCTATGAAAATTTATGGATATGGCAAGTCCTAAGAACAACTTTTCATATGCACAAATATTCATAGAGGTAGACTTGGAGAATGGCCTCTTGTTTCAAATCAAAGTTTCTTTGAATGGATGGACACACTTGCAACCTTTGGACTATGATTAGTTACCCTTCAAATGTAGGCATTATCATGAATATGGAAATTTTGTTAGCAATTTCAAAAACAAGAATTTGAAACAAGATGAAACCAGCCAACACGAAAACCTGATGTAAGTTAAAAGAAAGAATCCCTCGAAGCAAGGAGTTCCTACAGTGCCAAAAGAGAATATTTAGGAAAGGAACCAATGCACAACCGTAGCAGAGGTTGGAAACCAATCAAAAGTGGGGGAATGCCAAATTATGGCACAAGGAGAAACAATGAAAAAAAAAACCGGCCCAGAACGGAAAACCTGATGTAAGTTAAAAGAAAGAATCCCTCGAAGCAAGGAGTTCCTACAGTGCCAAAAGAGAATATTTAGGAAAGGAACCAATGCACAACCGTAGCAGAGGTTGGAAACCAATCAAAAGTGGGGGAATGCCAAATTATGGCACAAGGAGAAACAATGAAAAAACGAAAAAACAAGGAGTCAAGATGAGGTTACTCTAACCCTAGAAGAGCCATTTTTGTAGTAGGTCTTGTTAATTAAAAATGTGGGTTCAGAATCCTTTGGTGTTCAAGAAACAAAGGATCAGGAGCATTCAAGTGCCCAAAAATGATGCAAGGAAATAATTTTGGAACTACGAAAACTTGAGTATGCAAGAGAAAAATCAAGGGGGACTTAAGGCATGCTTAACAACATGATAGAAAGGGCTAAAAAACCAAAGCCAAAGAGTCCCTCCAAGACAATCCGCGGGGATCAAGCTAACGGGTAGGCGAAATACAACGCACATTACAAATGCAAATGATCTCTTGGAATTGCAAAGGGATGAGACGAAAGAAGGAAGAGATCACAAACATTTTGAAACTAGAGCACCCTTCCCTCATGCTAATTCAAGAAATGAAACTGGACGAAAAGGAAGAATAAGAATTGGGAAGAAAAACTAGAGAATTTGTGAGGGTGTGGCATGCAATTCCAAAGGAACATCGGGAGGAATTCTTACAATCTGTGACCTGTCCAAAATACAGCTAATCCAAGCTATAATCAATCACAACTATGTAATCACCGGAGTAAAAATTAGAGAGGTAAATATAGTTATATCTATCTTCAATATGTATGCTCCAGTGTACATTGAAGGAAAACAAGATTGTTGGAATTTTTTATCAGAATATGTAGAAGACAATAACTATCAGAATGTAGTAATAGGAGGGGATCCGAACATGATATTAGATTCAAGGAAATAAAAGGAGGAAGGGAGGGCCTAATAATAATGTGGTACTGTATTGAAGGATTAATGGCTTGTTAGGATTGGATATGTAACACCTAATAATTGGGAATATACTTGGACTAACAAAAGAGTGGGAAGGGCACATATCACAACTAGGTTAGACATTATTTTGGTTCAAAGCTCAATTTTTTTAGAAAATGGGAGGTAAATTCAAAGATATTTCTATTATCATTCTTACATCATCACCCAGTATCTTTGATAATAGTGGAAATAAGCAAGGGAGGCCCAATTCCCTTATGGCTTAACCCACTTTGGGTCAAGCGTGAAGCATTTATTCCTTTAATAAAATAGGCATGGGTGGATCTTGTTCAAGGATCACCCTCTTATGTTTGGGAATAAAAACTCATAGTAACAAAAATAATGTTAAAGGAGTGTGACAAAAATAATTATAAATTGCCTCAGAAAGAAAATAATGAAATCTTGAACTTGATGAAATAAAAGAAAGTAAAATTAGAGAGGCGAGATGTAACAAAAAAAGGATTAACAAAAAAAAAAAAAAAATTGAGTCAAATTATGGGATCAAAACTTAAGCTATTTTTGTAAGCACGCTAAGGCACGAGAAATGATAAAAATAGTCACAGAAATCAAAGGGTGTGGCATAGAACTGAGAGAATTCTACTAGGAGGGGTAGCAAGAATCCAAATGCCATTTCAGAAATATTTACAAGTAATGTGGGGAAGATGCAAAAGAATAGATAGAGGAAGTGTTGGAAGAAGTACCTCGACTAATTGGAGAATGGGAGAATGGGAAGCTTACGAGAAAAATTGGGGACAAGGAAATTTGGGAAGTTATATAATATTTGGAGAAAGATAATTCACTAGAATTGTATTGTTACACCAACAATTTCTACAAAGAATGTTGAGAAATTATTAAATATAATCTCTGATGTATACTTAATGACCCTATTAGAAATGAAAGAGTGGGGCGTCCAACAAAATCATCCTTTTTGGAACTAATTCCTATAGAAAGGAATCACTCCTCATTTGTGAGATTTATACTCATCTCCCTTTATAATAATTCATACAAAATTCTCACAAAGATCCTTGCGAAAAGACTAAAGAATATAATGGGCATAATTATATTAAAAAAAATCAAGGAGGCTTTATTCAAGGAAGATATATTTTGGACAGTATAATCCTAGTTCACGAAGCTATACGCTCGAGTCAATAGTGAAAGGAAAAAGGAATGGTGATCAAAATTGATATGGTTGGCACCTTTGATATATTAAAGCATCCATACATGCTTTAAAATTTAGAAAGGCTTGGGTCCTCTCCAAGCTTCGTGAAATGGATTAGTGCTTCTATAGAGAAACCATGGGTGGCACCCTTGATCACTGGCAGGCTAAGAGCCTTCTTCCCTCTCACCAAAGGGCTATGGTAACTCTTCCCTCTCTCCCCTTTTATTTAAGCGGTGGTGGCATATACATTAAGCAAGAAGCTAGAAAAGGAAAGACATAAGGAAATATCCTAGGGCTTATGATTGTGCGAGGGGTGAAGGACATAAACCATATGTAATTAGAAGATGATACATTAATAGTAGGTGGAGCCTCCATGATCATTGCAGAAAGATTCAAAAAGGTATTAAATGTGGTTTTTCAGGCCTTGGAAATTCTTACAAATAATGAAAAGTGTCATGTTTATGGATGGAGTGTTAGCACGACTAAACTTACCCACATAACAAGAAGACTTAGATTTTCTCTGGTTCACTCTTGTGTTGAGCAGTGGAAAAGGTATGAATTCACTATGTGTTTTCTCATTCTTTTACTTTAAACATAATTATTTTTACCCTAGAAAGATGATTTATTACAATAATTATGGTAGAATTGTAAAGATTTATGTTTATTGTAAAAATATGACTAAGAATTTCTTTTTATTGCTAAAAACAGGAATTAGGTGAGGTGAACAGCTATATCAGAGAAGGGAAGCGAATCCCTCAGGATCCTTCGATTCTGAGGAAACGTTGTTCAAACCTCATCTTATTCCTTGTCTTGTCCGTTAGAGTCTGTTATATTACGCAATGCCTTTAGTGATTAGGGGGATCCTTGGATTCAAAACATTTCTTTTGTAATATTATGTTTTATTGACTCTCGTCTTTAGAGAGTGATCTCTGTAATACTCTATGCTCGATTAATATAAAGGCACATTTCATTTCATATTTCAAGTTCTGAAGTAACCCAGCAGTGTTTCACTGGTGCTAAGGGCCCGGCCCTGGTGGAATTACTCTACTGTTTGTATTTCTATCCTTTGCTCATTTTCATGTGATAATTGCTTTTGGATTCATTACGATTATAGAGTTGTTTGATTGTTTTTGAATTGAATTCGAGTTTGCTGTGAGCGTTAATGAATTGCACTGCTATTCTATCTTAGCAAGAATCTTATTTACTGTCTTATTCATCTTTCTATCTTTTACAAAGCTTTTCTATTCTATGCTTAATTCTAGTTTTTGTTCCATTGGTTTATGGTTCATTTCGATTGACTGTTTCATATTTTTGGTTGTTGACAGGGTTGAAGTATTAAAGAAGATTCGTTGCCTGATTGCGTTAAGTTTATATTTGCTATTCAATTAATGTTTGTTGTTCCATTCCTGTTTATTGTTCATTTCTGATTCATAGGTTTAGATTAGTAGAGATATTGTTTATAGTTGCTGTGTGCACATAGGAATTACGAGTTGTTGTTCCTTTCCAACTCTTGTTATTAGAAGAAGTTCTTTTTAGTTATTTTCATCAGCAAGTAGTTCAAGTTCAATTTCATTTTGATTGCTTAAAGAATAGGACCATCAACTGTAGAGGACATTGGTTATCGCTTTCCAGTTCCCAGATTGATTACCTTGTCTTAGTGTGATTTCAATTGCATCAATTTCTAAGGGAATGAGTTATTGTTACTATATCCCTGATTGATGTTTATAGAATGAGTAGTTAAGATTTCAGAGTATTTTCATTCATGTTCCTGTAATTAGATTTCTTTACAAGCATCCGTTTACTCTTGTATCTAGCATACTGTACTACATCTTTCATAGCATTACTCTTAGTTAATTGCAGTCTCAGATAGAGTACACTCTTGAAATAAAAAGTCGCTCCCGGATTGATAATTAATGTAGGATAATTAGATGTTTAAAAGATACCTTTTATGGCTCAACATTTTGGCGCTGTTGCCGGGGAGAGTGTATGCCATTTCAGAGGAGTGATGCACAATTGATTTTCTTCTGCTCGCGAAGACTTGGGTATTAAAGATGGAAGGTAAGAACCTGTGCACCAGGCAAGGAACACACTTTCTCACAGCCTGCTACACCGCAGAATTAGGTAAGCTTCTTTGTTTAGGTAGGAATGAAGGCTTGTTGGGCGAACAACTTTTATTGATGAAATCCTTAAAAATATTGAATCTCAGCCATCAATAGGACCTAGGAAAGTTATCTCTAGATAGCCTACTAGTTCCCTTTAGGCCACAGAGTCACCATCTTAAGCCTTTGCTGAGATACATAGTCAAACAGTGGGAATTGAGCAAGATTCCCAAGAAATTGAGAATCCCTGCCTAATTTCCCCTCAAGAAGGGAACTCTAGTAATCTCTGTGAAGGAGAAGGGGAAAAAGGAGAAGAAGAAGAACCAAAATCTTCTCTTGAAATAGTCCAAACAGTAAGTAGTCCAGATAAGGGAAGTGTTGTTAAACTCGTTCAAAACCAAGGTCCTTAATCACCTCAAACAATAGGTCAAAAAGGAATACTTATTGTTCCAAACCAGGGAAGTGCTGTCAAGGCCATTCCTACTCCTTCTATGCAGCCTAGGAATTCCCTCGAAATCCCAGAAGAATATTAGCACATCTTTTACCAAATGGCCCATAACCAAAACCAGAACCAGCAAACCCCCCAACAAACCTCTACACTGCAATATCCTAGAGTAGATACTGCAGTTAATGCACCTATGAAAGCCATTCCCCTTCAACATATTCCCACATTTGATGGCTTAACATTAGAAGATCTAGATGCATTTCTATTCGAATTCGATGTGTTATGCAAGGGGTATGACTATACCACTGATCCCCAAAAATTAAAACTATTTCCTTCCACATTAAAAGAAGTAACCTTACGATGGTTTATGGGGTTAGGTGGGGGTGTCATAACTGATTGGGATCAGATGAAAGCTACATTTTTAAAGAAATATCAAGATTATTGCAGGTCTCAGGAACTAAAAGATGAAATATTGCAAATGAAAACAAAACCAAATGAAACCTTGGAAGAATATGTGGAACGGTTTCAATACAATCTTTAGAAATCTCCTTATGCATCCTTACCCTTACCTGATAATGTGATGAAAAATACATTAATTAGGGGAATGAAAGATCAATGGGTTGAAACATTGAATATTATGGGAAAAGGTGATATATATCAGAAAATCTATGCTAACATCATTTATTTGTGTATCAGGAGTTCGAGGGGAAACACAAGGCTAAAATCAGCAGAACGTGACATGATTACATGGGACAACACGACCTCCAATGAAGGTGTAACTCGTGCAGAGATTGGAAACCTGTTGGAAGATTTTAAAACAGATATACTAGGGACTCTAACAACGCAGTTTGACATTATGCAAGCCAAACAAAAGCAAGCAGAAGCAGAGAAAAATTTGGCAGTATTCTGTCCTAGATGCGAGAAGAAAGACAACCACAAAGAGTGCCCGTTGGATGTAATCAAAGTTTGCACCATTTGCACCAAAGATCACCCCACAGAAGGATGTCCCTCACTTCCTGGCCTAAAAGCAGTTTATAAGGAGGCAGAAGAAGAATCAAAAGTAGTATATCTACTTAATCAGCGCCGACAATGGCAGCCATGACAATCAGGTATGCCAACTGATCTATTTTCTTCTTTTTAGCCTCCTCAATACAATGCTTAGCAATATAATGGAATGTGGCAAAGTCAACCACCTTTCCCCAATTGGTCACAACAACCATTCCCTACATCATCATGGCCAAATAAAACAATTCAAACTAATTGGCCAAATTTTCCTTTTTGCCCACCATTTTGGAAAAACAATGCTTATCCAACACAATGGTCCCCCTCTACTTCGCAGAGTCAGCCCTGGCAGTGAAACTGGAAAAGACCTACAAATCAGCCAGCTGGAACAATTCCCCTCTCTCAACCTACACTGCCAGCTCCCTATACAAACCCATAGACCAACTTACGACCACAACTCCCAGCCCAGCCCAACCCAAACCCAAGAAATATGCCAGTTCAGCTTGTCCAAATAATGGAACCCCCAAAATTAGAAACTGAACTGAGGGAGTGTAATGACCTTCAATTAAGGTCTGGACATATAGTAGAAACAGAGAGAAACAAAAATTTTCATATTGAAGAACCGTTACCTATAGAAAAAACATTATAAAATGAGAAGGTGGTTCAACAACAAAATCAACAACAAGTAACAAACTCTTCTCCACCATTCCCAAACGAATAATCATAGCTCGCCCATTAGAACATCCTGATTTTGATCTTCTGGGAGAATTGAAAATTTTGTATATAAAAATTCCTCTCCTCCAAGCTATCCAAGACATCCCTATTTATGAAAAAACCATTAAGGAACTATGTATAAAGAAGGTAAACAAGAGAACAACCACCAACCCAACTGTCCAAATAGTCGGTACTCTAACTGACTTATTATCAGGAATGGAAATACCTATAAAATATGAAGACCCAGGAAATCCTATAGTGACGATGCAAATCAATGGGTAATTGTTCCCAAATGACTTAGTTGATTTGGGAGCTGAAATAAATATCTTAACAACCACCACCTGTCAAAAACTTGGCATTACATCGCTAGAACCAATAAAAACCTTATTAGAATTGGCCGACCGATCTGTAGTCAAACCAGAGGGTACACTACAAGATGTAATGGTATCTATAGATTCCTAGGAATACCCTGCTGACTTCCTGGTTATCAACCCAAAGAACTGGCTAGAAGGACACCCGTTAATCCTAGGTAGACCTTCGTTGGAAACTGCCGATGCTTATATTGGATGCCGACAAGGCAACATGACAATAACAAGGGGAAACTATGTCAAGAATTTAGCTTTATATCCCCCAGCCCAACCAAGCCTATCAATAATCAAAACAAGAAAACAACCTGTATCATATCTTATGGAAAATATGAGATCACCTCTAACTATAGAAGATGCCTTTGATTTTAAAGACCAAACAGAGGATGATATCATTAATAGTTTTATTAATAAACCACAAATCAGATCCCATCTACAATGTCACATGATCAAGGCAACATTTGATAATAGAGAAGAAGAAGATCCTTTGACAGACATTCCTGATTAAGTAATACCCACTACTTCTATGTATAATAGTAAGGTTGTAGAAATTGAGCCGGGAAAAACTCTAAACATTAACAAAAATCTGACTACTAAACAAGAAGAGAAGTTGGTCCAATTACTACAGAAATACAAAGCAGCCTTTGCATGGGATTACATGGACATGAAGGGAACTGACCCCCAATTATGCACACACCACATATATACCGAAAAAGATGCGAGACCCATTCGCCAACCCCAAAGAAGACTAATCCCCCACCTTAAATATATTGTGAAAGCTGAATTACAAAAACTATTGGATGTCAATTTCATCAACCCAATATCTAATAGCAAGTGGGTCTCTCCATTAGTAGTGGTACCAAAGAAGAACGGGAAGTGGAGAATATGTGTAGATTACCGAGAACTTAACAAGGCAACCTAGAAAGACCACTTTCCCCTTCCTTTCATTGACCAGGTATTAGACACATTGGCAGGAAAGAAATTATTTTCCTTCCTCGATGGCTTGAGTGGGTACAATCAAATCCAGATTGCCCTTGAAGACCAAGACAAAACTACTTTTACCTATCCTTAGGGGACATTTTCCTACCGAGTCTTACCCTTTGGCCTATGCAATGCCCCTGCTACATTTCAAAGGGCCATTCTCAGCATATTTTCAGATTTAATAAATGAAGGGCTCGAAGTATATATGGATGACTTCACACCTTACGGAGATGATTTTGAGCCAACATTAGAAAATTTAGAAAAGGTGTTGCAAAGATGTATTGACACTAGGCTTTGTTTAAGCCATGAAAAGTGTCATATGATGATGACCGAAGGAGTTATCTTAGGGAAATATATTTCTACAGCTGGAATTCAGGTGGATACAGCTAAAATTCAGATAATTTTGTTAATACCTACACCCACCACACAAACAGAGGTACGTAGCTTTCTTGGATTTTTTGGTTATTATAGGAGATTTATAGAACATTATTCTCGAATAGTTGCACCTTTATATGCACTAACTGGGAATGTTGATTTTATTTGGACAGATAAATGTGACAATGCCTTCAATGATCTGAAAAATCTTGTCTCAACAACCCTAGTGCTGAGGGGCCCAAATTGGAATTTTCCATTCCAAATTTCATTTGATGCCTCAGACACAGCGATTGGAGTAGTGCTTGGGCAGGAGGAAGACAAAAAACCATATGCAATCTATTATATTAGCAAAAATCTATCTCCTGTTGAACTAAATTATATTGTGACTGAGAAGGAATTTTTAGGTGTAGTACGTGCAGTAAATAAGTTTAGACATTATATAACTGGGTATCCTATAGTACTATATACTGATCACTCTACCATTAAATTTTTAGCAAATAAACCTGTTACAAATGGAAGAGTGACAAGATGGTTGATTTTATTGTAGGAATTCGACATTACAAATAAAGATCGACCTGGAAAAGAGAACCCTGTAGCTGATTTTCTGTCAAGAATGCCAAAACCAACATATACAGAAGTAGTTGAAGACCACTTCCCAGATGAAAATTTGTTCGCTGTTACTGTTAGAACCCCATGGTATGCTAATATAGAAAATTATTTGGCAATAGGTAAATTACCTAAACATCTAGCCCTTAATGAATGAAAGCAGATAATACAACGTAGTACCCGATTCTCTTGGATTGGGGGCTACTTGTTTCATACAGGGTCAGATATGCAAATTAGGAGATGAATCTGAGAGGACAAGGTATTTGATATTTTGAAAGCATGCCATGATAGGCCATGTGGCGAACATTTTGCAGATCATAGAACCACCCATAAGGTTTTACGGACAGGCTATTATTGGCCTACCATTTTTAAAGATGCCGAAAATTTGTGCAGGCTCGTTATAGCTGCCAAAGGGTAGGTCGCCCTGGGCAGTCTGACGAAATTCCTTTAAACCCTCAACTAGTAATTGAACCATTTGAACGTTGGGTGATCGATTTTGTTGGCCCTATTAGCCCCCCATCAAACCAAAAAACATACATCCTAGTTGCAACCGAGTATGTCACTAAATGAGTTGAAGCAGAGGCACTTTCAAAAGCTACAGAGGACTCTGTAATACAATTTATTTTCCAAATATTTGTGCGATATGGCCTCCCGAGGGACATAATCACAGATGGAGGACCGCAGTTTGTGGTTAATAAACTAGCTGAAACATTACAGAATTACCACATTCAGCACAAGATTACAACCCCATACCACCCACATACAAACGACCAAGTAGAGAACACGGACAAAGTGATTGAATCCATATTGACAAAAATTGTTGCCTCACATAGACGTGACTGGGCCTACAGATTGCCAGAAGCATTGTCGGCATACCGAACAACATGGAGAGCCACTAAGGGATATTCACCATATCAATTGGTATTTGGAAAAGAGCCCATATTTCCAATAGAGCTTGAAATTTAGACATTAAGAACAACCCAAAAGGTGGGTCTAGATTTAAATGAAGCCCAGGCCAAAAGACTGCAGCAAATTAATGAGTTAGATGAAATTAGGCTCTCTACTCTTTAGCAAAAATCGTTAATTCAACAATGGAGAGCAAAATGGCATGACGCCCTTATCAAATAAAATATCTTCCACGAAGGAGACTGGGCACTCCTATATGATTCTAGGTTTCAGGGTTTTCCAGGGAAACTCCAGACACGATGGCTCGGACCTTACGAAATACAAAAAGTGCATGATAACGACACCATTACATTAACCACCATTGATGGATCTGGACATTCCTTCAAAGTAAACGGTCATCGAGTACGATTATATCATAAACCGCTTACTCAAGAATCCTTCTACCAACAATTACGGGAAGATTCTACCATGAAAATTCTGGCTGAAGGGGATAACTCCTCCTCGACACCCATTTATTAAACCATTTCTTTTCTTTAAAATTTGTATATAAAGATTGTTCATTCATAAAGATTGTTTGTTTCATAGAATTTTGTTTAAAAAAAAAAAAAAAAAAACAACTCTGTTTATTTTGCTTATTTTGAGTTTTTGTTGTTCCTTTCTAAAGGAACAACATTTTTGTTGTTTCTTTCGAAAGGAACAACAACTTTGATGAGAGTGTTTTCGTTGTTCCTTTTGAAAGGAACAACAGTTGTGCTGTTTATTTTCGCTGTTTCACAGATTGATTTGTTGTTCCTTTCGAAAAGAACAACAGTTTCGCTGATTATTTTTGCTGTTCCTTTCTAAAGGAACAAAATTTCTGCAGATTGTTTCTGTTGTTCCTTTCTAAAGGAACAACACCTTTTGAGTGCATTATTTTTGTTTTGGACCAGCATTTTGAGGATTTCTGATGACTCTTCTAAAGGCAAACATAATATTTACACATAATAATACAAATTAAAGCTTACTGGAATCAACAAATCAAAAGAAATTGACATTTTTAAGAAAATTGTTTGGTAATGATAAGAAAAAGGAAAAAGGGACATAATCAATAATATGACTTTGCTGTCTTACTATCACTAGAATTAATATGACCGATTATCCTTATCATGTTGGTTCTTCCCCAAATTTTATAACTTTCTTTGATTTTTACTCATGGAGTAGGAATAAAGGCATATTCTTTTCTATTGAGATGTTTAGACTTCTTCCACCATCCATACTCTTAAGGAGTGCTGAGCCATCCTTTATAAATAAGTAGGAAAGTGCTATATGAAAAAGAAAAAATATTTATATATTTCACTAATAATTTTATGATATGGCAAATGGAGGATAGGGGGTCTCATCAAGAGCCAGCCTACCATGATCATAAGGAAGCAAGTGAAGTGGCATTCCCATCATGGCCACCACACCAGGGATATGGTCCAACGGACAATTGAAAGAAAAAAATTAAGAAGTCCTTGGAACAGAAGGTCTCATCACGAGCCAACCTGCCCACTTTTCACTTCTTCCCGGTGAACGGAATTGTGATTCATCTGGTCCCCAAGCCAGCACAATGGCCTCCATTATGACATTTAACAACACTTCCTCAGCATAAATAAAGGACAATGGTTCCAAGGGTGAGAAAGCAACTTTTTCAAGGTTATGGACACCTGTGGGAAACAGAGCTCTGCTGATGGTATTGGAGTCACATTTGTACACATCAATAGTAATATTAAACCATTTTTCCTATATCTCTATCTAAATACCAAATGAAAGTATGAATCCTCAACCCTTGATTTTGAACCTATTATACATGAAAATCATCATAAATCGATCACATTAGTTTGAGTGGGTAATAAACGCATCTGTACTTATGTTCATCTTAAGCTTTCCCTTCTCCTTATCTTTAAATCATTACAAACATTTCTATATCTATTTACGATTTATTACACGCATCGATTTTAGTAAATGCCATAATTTGATTGATTGCATCATAAGTATGCCTTATTTTTCCTGCTGTACAACTGTTGTGTAGTACTTTCCTCTCTCAATTGACGGTTGAGGACAACCTATTATCCTCCAGGGGGGGCGCAGATGTCTCTTAATCACTGCATGCAGATCAAATCCCTATATGTTTTTACCTATATGCGAATCAAATCCCTACATTCTAGGGAATAAAAAAAACTTAACGATATTATTCCAACTCACTGTGCTGTGCTGTTCCATTACATCACTGTGTGTTTGGAAAGAAGTAATAGTGTGTAGAGACGATGGGAGGGCGACCAACTCGTAGTAAGCCACAAGTTCTAGTTGTTTCTGATGCTACACGAGAGATTCTGGAAAAATTGGGATGGATTACATATTTCACAAGGCTGAAACAACCCCATGAAACAGTGGCTACCGAGTTTTTACAGAATTTGTAGGAAGGATACTCCATGATTAGAGGAAGACAGATAGCCGTAACAGATGAAATAATTGCAGAGGTGTCTGGTGTACCAGCCCAAGGAACCATATGGACTCAGAAAAAGGTCAGGCTTCAAGAAGCCATGAATATTTTCCAGGATGACGGACAGACATTGGTCGTCAAAGGCAAAGGAGTTCAGCCGGCATCATTGGGAGAACCATGGACGGAATTGGCCAAGATAGGGGAGGACTATATAACATGCGATGGAAGGAAAGACGTGGTAAGACCTCGCCACCTTAAGTTATTGGCAGTATTAAAGCAGAAATGCACTGTAAATTTTCCTGCATTTTTTAATTCCTTACTGCATGATGTTGCCCGTAGTATAAGAAAAGCTTGGCACACAGACATGGTGGTAAGCCACCATTGCCTAATCAAATTAATAGTGAGTCGTAGTCTCGCCCAAAAACAAACCAGTTGGGAAGATTTGATATTTTCGATTGATGGAGGATTAGCCTTACCTGCCCCAAAACGGAAGAGAATGGCTAGCTTAGCAGCTGAGCCATCAAATCGTAAACAGTCCTTCCGTTCAAAAATAAGTAGGGGAATGATAGAAGGTCTTCTAGGTAGTAGTAGCCAGCCCTTGGAATTTCCCATCTCGTAGGATGAACAGCCTCCACAATTGGAAGGAGGGATTCCTCGTACTGATGAGGGAGAAGAAATGATCCACCGCACCAGTGGCGAGAAACAAACCAGTGCAGAAGAAGGAAATAATGAAGAAGAGTAAATTGAGGGAGAAATTCGCTACTCAGATGAGGAAGAAGGTAGCTATCATACCTACGAGGAGGACGAAGATAATCACAACAGTGAAAGAGAAGGAATAGAGCCTCCCAAAAACACTACTGCAAGTTCACCACGAAGTCCTTTGCAAGAAGACCAATTCGCCCAAATTCTGGCCAATATGAGTGACTATGTGCAGCCTCATAGCCCTCTAGACCTTAATATTGATATCAACCAATTGCAGGAGCACTCTGCTATCAACAAATAAACGACTGAAGAAATGCTGGATAAAACAACAAACCCTAATGAAATGATTGGAATCAGCTGGGGTTGCTTCCCCTGAGAAGCATGAACAAGAAAAGGAGAACATTGAAGCAGTATCCCAACCTGAAAATTCTCAGGGGATTGCAGAGTCAATTGAGGGTATAAATCCTGAAGAATTTAGCCAAGGGCATATGAAAATTGAGGAAGAACCCCAAGAAGAAAACAGAGAAGCGAGCCCAACTGAAGGCACGACTGATGAGAACCAAAACCCTGTTGAGAAAATAGGTCTAGAAAAAGGAACAACCGTTCCATTAAGAAAAAGGAAGAAAGTAACTGAGATTGAAAAACTTCGGAGGGAACGAATGAAGCTTCAGAGACACGTGGAAAAACTCAGGCAAACCATTAGGGTTCTTAGAATGAAACAAATGCCCAAGAGAATCCCAAAAAGAAGAAGAATAGTCACCAAGCGAGCTTCGAAAAAGAGGAAAGTGGACACTAAAATGAACCCCCAAGTTGCAGAATCTATGGCTGAGCCTAATCATGAAGATATGGAACAGTAGGCAACTGTTCTAGAAGAATTTTTTCCAGAGGGACCCACTTCAAGTGAAAATATGCAAGCTAGTAGTCAGAATACTTTTAGTGACCCTACATTAGCCATACTCCAAGAGGAGTTGGCACAGGCTTGACTGGAAGGGAAAAATTGGAAGAAGACAGTGTCCCTAGGAGAAGATATCAGGAGTTGCAGTAGAAGATGAAGAAAATCCATGAAGCAGAGGCTAAAGCCCACGAGAAGTGTCGAAAGGCAGAGGAGAAGGATGAAAAGGTAATGAATCAATTAAAAATATCCCAGAATCGAATGGACACTCTCTGCTCATTGTACACCGATGTCTTAGCTTGTAGATGCCCTGCCAAGAATTATGCTTTATTTTTATTAGAAAGATATTTAAAGCTAAAGATTAAGGCAGTTAGGGCAGGAAAATCTATAGAGCTAAAAGCTATAGATGATTTTGTAACATGCTGCAAACTCTATGGGGTAAAGGTACAACGCCTCTTGTGTGAGTTTTATTTGCATAATCTCATATTGGAAAATGATAGTGATACAAATCCTAGACCTTTTGTGGGTGATATCCAATACCAGGCATTTATTTCCTTTGCTGTTAATTAGTTAAAATGGCTTAAAGCCTATAATTTTTTTCAAAGGCAGGAAAATGAATTAGATCTGTGGGTTAGGAGTGAACCTAAGCACCCATTACAACTATGGGCTAGGCAGAAGAATTTGATGACAAAGGAAGGTGTTATCCAAGCATTGGGGCCTGTCCATAAATCAATTGTCTTGAATGGGATAGACTATTTCCTATCTATTAGAAACCAGGCTTACATAGTAGCTAAGGTCCGATGGGGAATTTCCAATCGGAATGTTCAAAATAGAGAACCATTTAACTGTAAAAATTATGGATTAGCTGCAGACCGCTTGGTTTCCTATAGCAACCTCATTTTGAGGGAAGGACCATTCTGGCTAGGGTGTAGGTTTCGAAGCCCCATTGCATGGTATCTTGCTATAGATTACAAAGCCATTTATGAAATACCCGAAGGACAGACAGAGCATGTATTCGAAGCATTAGCTGCAATGCATGGTTTTAAGCCTTTTGATGAAAAACCTTATCCAACGTATTCTTTAACTGCTCTGCATGTGAACTATAGTTTTCATGAGGACATGAAAAAGGGTAAGCAGGGGGGTATGTTGAGCAGTGGAAAAGGTATGAATACACTATGTGTTTTCTCATTCTTTTACTTTAAACATAATTCTTTTTACCCTAGAAAGATGATTTATTACAAGAATTATGGTAGAATTGTAAAGATTTATGTTTATTGTAAAAATATGACTAATAATTGCTTTTTATTGCTAAAAACAGGAATTAGGCGAGGTGAACAGCTATATCAGAGGCGAGGCTGAGATAAATGCAACTAATGTTCCTCCAGCGTTAGACCAAATCCTACCAAGGACAAGGAAATCCGAATGCATCGCTAAGAAAAGGTAGGGGACAACTCGACTTCTGTCAAAGTAAATCATGTGACAACTAAAAGAAGGGAAGTGAATCCCTCAAGATCCTTCGATCCCGAGGGATCGCTGTTCAAACCTCATCTTATTCCTTTTCTTGTCCGTCAGAGTCTGTTATATAAGGCACCACCTTTAGTGATTAAGAGGGATCCTTGGATTCAAAACATTTCTTTTGGAATATTACGTTTTATTGACTCTCGGCTTTAAAGAGCAATCTCTATAATACTCTATGCTCGATTAATATAAAGGCGTGTTTCATTTCTTCTTTCAAGTTCTGAAGTAACCCAACAGTTTCACTGGTGCTAAGAGCCCGACCTTGGTGGAATTACTCTGTTGTTTGTATTTCTATCCTTTGATTACTGTCATGTGATAATTGCGTTTGGATTCATTACGATTACAGAGTTGTTTCATTGTTGTTGAATTGAATTCAGGTTTGCTGTGAGCGTTAATGAATTGCACTGCTATTCTATCTTAGCAAGAATCGTATTTAATGTCTTATTCATCTTGCTATATTTTATAAAGCTTTGTTGTTCTATGCTTAATTCTGGTTGTTGTTCCATTGGTTTATGGTTCATTTCGATTGACTGTTTCATAGTGTTGGCTATCGACAGGGTTGAAGTATTAATGAAGATTCGTTGCCTGATTGCGTTAAGTTTATATTTGTTATTCAATTAATGTTTGTTGTTCCATTCCTGTTTATTGTTCATTTCTGATTCGTAGGTTCGGATTAGCAGAGAGATTGTTTATAGTTGTTGTGTGCACATAAGAATTACGAGTTGTTGTTCCTTTCCAACTCTTGTTATTAGAAGAATTTCTTTTTAGTTATTTTCATCAGCAAGTAGTTCAAGTTCGATTTCATTTTGATTGCTTAAAGAACAGGACCATCAACTGTAGAGGACATTGGTTACTGCTTCCAAGTTCCCAGATTGATTGCCTTGTCTCAGTGTGATTTCAGTTGCATTGATTTCTAAGGGAATGATTTATTGTTACTATATCCCTGATTGATGTTTTGCAGAATGAGTAGTTAAGATTTCAGAGTATTTTAATTCATGTTCCTGTAATTATATTTTCTTACAAGCATCCATTTACTCTTGTATCTAGCATACTGTACTACATCTTTCATAGCATTACTCTTAGTTAATTGCAGTGTCAGACAGAGTACACTTGAAATAAAAAGTCGCTCCCAGATTGATAATTAATGTTGGCTAATTAGGTGCTTAAAAGATACCTTTTATGCCTCAACATATTGGACCTCCTTTACTTATTTGGGTATCCCTATATCTTTAAGGTATGCATGAGTTGAGTATTTGTCAAGAATTATAGCAAAAAATGGAAAGGAAAAACAAGAATTTGGGGGTATGTTGGTTAAATCTAGTAGGAAAAAGAGTTCTTATATAAGCAGTTCCCTTTGGTCTGCAGATTTTCCAAAGTTCGGTAATTAGAGCACCAAATAGAGTCCTGAATGCTATGGATAAAATGATAAGAAATTTAGTATGGAAAAGACAAAAAGATAATCAGGGGAAATTCCACTTGGTACAATGGAAAAATATTAAACAATGTCATGAATCTTAAAAAATCCTCAAGATATTTAGTGTGGAAAACATTTTAGTTTGGAATATTTAAAACAAATTTCATAATTCAAACCACTAGTAGTACACCTCTCGGCCAAAGGCGTATATTGGCTAAGTGACCAAGGAAAATGGTGAGAGGATGTAACTAGAAGCTAGAAGGGTTGGAATGAGCTTGAATTCCCCCATAACCAACCCATTACTCAGGGATAGTAATGGGAAATTATTATAAACACTTAGACCCCGAGCTCCAATAAGGAATCAAACATTACAAGTTAGAGATTGGGGGGAAAAGGGAACCAATATGGTCAAGCAAGGGTATAGTATGCTTTGAGGTACCCAAGTTACAACAACTATGTCTCCAGTTTGGAAAGTAATTTGGAACAAAAATGATATGGCTAAGGTAAACTTATTCAGTTGGCTAGTGCAACATCAAAAAAATTTTACATGTGAAAAATTTAAGAGAAGAGGAATTCAAAGGGAAATGATTTGTTTACTTATGTAGAAATTAGGATGAATCCTTCTAGACCATCTTTCTATAGTGAAATTACACCTAGAAAGTATAGAAAATGGTTCATCAAAACTTAGTTAGCAAGACCCTGATTCCAAATGAAGTGGAAGACATCTTTACGAAAAGATGGAAAAATTATCCAAGAAAATTGAGGAAAAAATCGTATCTCAAGAGAATTTGGCTATCCTTACTAAAATACCCTCTCTAGAAGATATGTATGGCTTGAAAAGCACAGATATTCCACTAGAAATTCATTCCCTTGGTAAAGGTGGGAGTGCATGTGATAGGGCTTCTTTTTGAAAGCTTACAAGTAAAGACATGGAAACAAAAAATAGATGAAAGATTAATCAACAAAGAATGTAAATAGGAGGAGGACACATGTGCCAAAAAATCGTTGTCTCCATGGCTAAATTTCTTCCTCCCTTGGAGACATACTTGGAATCGAATTGAACTGGACGTATCTCATAGAAAAGGAATCAAAGTGAAGGTTTGAGAGGAAAGCCAAAATGAACCTGACGCTCTCCCAATCCCAAAGATTGACGTTCCAAATATTGGCTTCGGCGCTTCGTGAACAGGTGGAATTTTCTGCTACTGCTGCCAGTTTATTAGCCCCCCCTCCCACTGAAGGCTCGTATAAAGGACCTGAGAGTAAATGATGCTGGAAAAATGGCATCCATTTTCAAAAGGCCTTGAATAAATAAATAAAAAAAAATCAACAGGTTCTTGGATGGACAAAAACTTACAAAAATTAGACACTCTCTGGATGCCTGTGACTCTAGGGGTCATTGATTTGATTGATTACCCTAGCCTGCATAACTTGGCAGAACCTCCAACACACTCCAATATTTACTATATAACATCTACTCTGACGACCATTTCCAAAAATTATTTTAACACCTGAACTGGTCGTTCCCTTCTTGCTTACTTCAGGAAATATGTTACCAGGGCTCAGCGATTGTTGATGCGATTCAACATCCTAGCAGCCATAAATTAGCAAAAGAATCCGCTGACATTTAAAATACCAGCACATTTGACGACATTATGGCCTCAGAACCTTGGCCATTTCTCAAAATCCTTTCTTTCTACGTTGGAGCAGAAAATGTTCTTTAACCAGCTTCAAACATGTCACCTCACATAGTGGAGAAATAGGAAGCAAACTTTTAACTTGGAACTCCCAAAATCTCTAACACCTCATTTTTATCTCTTTACTAGGTAGCAACTTTCTCCAAAAATGACCGAATGCCACAACCAAAGTATTGTTTCCTATTGTGGTTTACTACATCCCCTTTCGCTAAATTAAAACCTCTGTAAAGATTTTGCAGATCATGTGACATGGTATATGGTATATGATAAAGAGAGTCATGGAGTAAAGTAAGTTGTGCAGTTGTAAAAACACATTGTTCAGGTGTATTGCAAAGATTTAATGATTATATTATTGAAAAAGCCTTCATTATATTGACGAGAGGCAGTTCATATTTTATAGCTATTAAGGTCACCAACGGGAACAAATATACCTGGGGGAATAGTCTATGATCCGATATACACGCAAGGGCAGGGTAACCAGCTCAATCCCCTTGAAGGCTCCTTGATATAATTCAAGGTTTACCGAAAAGTGACCCCAGGCTCCTCAACAATGGTCTATCCGAGGTTTATAGTTTTTAATACGTGCACATCTTCTATCTTTCCCAATGAGATAGGTACGATTACCTCACTAGTTTGGACATGATCTCATTGTTGACTCCTTTAAGCAGAGCTTCCCAAAGCATACATGCTACAATTGGATTTTTCCTACCTCAATATTGCTACTTGTTTGTTTTAACTATCTTGGAGTGTTAATTACAACCTATTCCAAGACACTAGCCTAAGCTAAGTTGGTGGAAAAGAGCCCTAGAAAATGTAAAAATATCTAGATGAATTTTATTTAAGCGTTGCTTTTAACTTGGTTGTTTCTTAAGACAAAAGGTATGGAAGTGAAACTTCAATGATGTTTAATGACCTGACTCAAAAATACGTTAAAATGCATCTATATGAAAGTGTAACTCTTTTCTTTTCAATGAAAGCTATTTAAGGGAAAGATTTGAGAGATTTAAAAATTTTCTAAAGCACCAAGTATTTCATTCCTAAACAAAATTCTTGAAAAGAAGATGATTTCTTTGAGAACTCAATTTCACAAAATGATCAATTACTCGTTCGAAATAAAATCCTCTATCAATCAGATCAGAAACTACAAATCATTAAACAAACCATTTCCAAAAAGAAAACCATATCTAAAAACTCCTAAAAACATAAAATTCAAAATCAAAAGAAGAAACTCTAATTTTGAAACCTATCTAGAAAGTTTTGAAGTTGTTTTTCTTAGCTTGTGATCTAACCAAGAAAAATTTCTGCTTATCTTAGCAAAAATCAAAACATCCAACAATGGTTTAATGTGAAATTCAGACCTTAGTAAGCTTAAAGGCTCCTCTGAATTTGCAAATGAAAATAAAACTCAACTTTCATTAAAAGCAAGGTTTACAACAAGTTCAATGGCTCAACAGGAAAACAACATCACACCAGTAAGATAAGGTATATGAAGGTTTCTGTTATGGAGCAACAAGAAAATACGACAAACACTCACGCTTAAAGTGCAAATTAGATGAAAAATCAGATAAACTCAAAATTTTCTCAAAGAAACTCACACATAAGATTTTGACAATCAAGACAAATTAGGGAAAACACAGAGAATCTAGTGATCTGTTTCCTGAAAAGAGAATTCTTAATTTTTCAAAAATTTTCCACAAGTCTGCAAGTTTTAGTGGAGAACAGTGCAGTACCACACTGTTCTAAACTAAAAACTGTGGAGGCTACCACACTGTCTTTAAACAAAAGCTACGGAGGCCAGGAAAACATAGAAAAAATAAAAATTTTGATTTACTTTTCAAAGATTCTGGTAAGTTATCTACCCAACCCAGTTTTAGACTAATCAAAATCGGAAGACTCTTAAACTTCAAAGTGAAAAATCAAAAAGGAAAACTAAGTTCTATGCCCCAACGGAGTTGCTATTTTTTTATGCGGATAAATCCTTCTTGCGGACAAGAACGATCTCCCTAGTATCCTAAGGATATCTAGAAACAAACAATCAAATGCAAACCATTTTTTATAGATCATTTGTGATTCAAAATTATTAATAACAAAGTATGAGGACATGCCCCTACCTGAAGTCCAACGCTTGCTGAAATTTTCTATTCAGTCACTTCAAAAGATGTCACTTCAATATGTGAAACCTGCAATCAAAGACAGATAAAAGGATTAAAAGCACCTGCAAGATATAAAAATTGATAAAACACTAATCTATCTCAGTGATCAAGGAATCCAATAATTGAATTACTCAAATAGATACATGAACAATTCAATGAGAAAATATAATCCATTTGTATTAACTTGTATAATAAGAAGTAACCTTACAACCGTTCGCCTTGATGTTATACAAGTTCTTCCGGGGTCCTGAACAAGCATTCCTCCTTCAGATTGACAAGCCTTCCTCTCTTTGAACTAGCATGAAGTTATTGACATGAGTGTGTGATCATTCTCATATAAAAAATGGCTAGTATAGAGAGTATGCCCTCTTGCGAATTTCTTTAGCAATTACCACATGTGTGTTTCTACCCTTGAGACTGAAACATAAGCTCAATTTATAGGGAAATGGAGGTAGTTTCAGTTCCATGAAGAGGGAGATGGATTCCTTTCATGAAGGGATTTGAGCTCCATATACCATGGGATAAACTCCATGAGTGAAGGGATAGAGCTCCATGAGTGGAGGGATAAAGCTTGAATTGATTTCGCATCTAGAAGCTTCCAGTTGGGAGAATATTCGTCTAGTTGGGCTTCCAGAACTTACTTTTTCCTTTATTTTACCTTTTACAGGGGTCCTCAGTTTTAATAAGAAAAACGTGCGGGACATGCCGCAAGCTATAGAGTAAATATCTGTGGATCCACAGGCAAGAGCTAGGAAAAGTGCGGAGTTTGACTTTTAAGGGTTTTTTATGAGCTTTTCTCCAATTCAAAGACTTGGTTTAGGAGCATTAGGGTTTTTTTACCTTTAAGGGAGCATAATATAGATAATGATGAACCTATATTGACAGTAAAATGTCATGGTGAAAAAATAACGTGTAACATTTCCCCAATTTGAAATGAAAACTACAGAATATGGATCAAAGGCAGTAGATACATATTTTACATGCCTCTCAAAATTAAATTCAGTCAAAGAAATTTCTGTGTTAAGGTTGTCATCAACAACATTATCCTCACTGGCCTCTCCAAAGCTCTTGCAGTCCAAAAGATGCACCAATGTGGGATTTCTTTTGACATCATATATATCTGATTCTAAACTTCCCTGTCTTCTCATATATTTTTTCTCAGCATTTGTAGCACATGGAGGATTTGTCTCATACAAATGTATCAATTCATAGACAAGCATTTTTCACCTCACTAATGCACTAAGATGAGATGAATTCTTTTGGACAACATCATAGGAACATTGGTCATCCTCAAAATTGTCTATGAAAACATAGTCTATGACCACAGAATCTTGCCTAGAATTACGTACATGGTCCCTTTTATCATCCTTTATCAAAAAAGGAAGTTTATCCACGTCAATAATTGAGTTAACATGCAATATGGATCCCAAAGGCACATCCACCTCCAAACCCTTGGCTACATTCTCTATTGTTTTTTAAAATCATTTCTATTTTGACTTTGTAATTATATCAAAGGTAGGAGATATACTAGATCGATCTCTTTCTTCATTCTTTTTGTTAGGTCCCTATATTACTAGTATAGTCCCTTATTGTTGTTAGTGTAACCCCCTTATTGTTATTATTGTACCCTTGTAACCCCCATTTTATTATTATTGTGCCCTTAAATTATTATTGTTAGGTCGGCTAGGATTACATTGTGGCCCGCTAGGATTACATTATGGCCCCATGGACTCCTATATATAGAAAGGAGGTTTTGTAAATTGGATCATCCAAGATTTGTTCATTTATGTAATGTATTGGAGGTTGCCCCCTCGAAGTGGCTTATTTCTAAGGTGTTGATATCTCTTTTCTTCTATTTTTGGAGCTGGTTACACAACACTTTTCTTTAGCACTTGAAACAATCATAAGAAACTCTCCATTATTTTCATTCAAATCATATTTGATCTCACCAAAGACTGATTTGTAATTCTCCTGTTCAATGCCAAAATCCCCCATAATAACATTGCCTGACTTGGGCATTTTTGGTATATTGTTTGCTTCCATAAGATACATTTTCTTATCAAGACATAATTTTATTATTGGTGGGCTGACATAATTTTATTAATGGTGGGAATCCTGCAGTAGTTTCCATTTTACTTATTCCATGCCCAAAATTTCAATGTTTTATATCTGCAAAAGAGAAAATTGGCACTATATTTTTAATTTTCTATGGTACACAAGAGTTTTTAGGAGTCTTCACTTCAATTGAAGTCTCTGCACATAATACCTATGCTTCCATAGCCAAACTGCAACTTGGAACGGGTCTCCCAACTAGAAAACTATTGCGTATGGTTGTAAATTTAGAAGCATCAACAAGAGAGACCATGCACATTTCCCTTGAATACTTCCCAATTTTATTTATAACTACATGGATTTGATCAAAAGATTCATTATTAGGATCATATTCAGCAATACATGCCTAAAAATTCATTCCTCAAATAAATTTTCCAATTAGACAAACCTATCAGTGTCTCTTTGCACCTTTTGGGGAAATTGCTAGTAATGAATACAAAAAAAAACATGTGAATTGCAATAGATATTTTCAAATGAAAAGGGTTTATAAACTCATTTTATTTATTAGTAATGATAAGTAAATATATTTGATATGTTATTTTTTTAAGGATAGTTATTTAAAATGTAGTTTTGAGTATAGAAATGAATTATGTGTTTTAAAATAATTTCCAATAATTAAAATTTAATAAATAATCTAGTTAGAATTTATAATTTTGATTTAAAAAAAAAAACTAAAATAAAATTTATTAAAATAAATTCTTAGAAAATACAATGGTGAAGGTTTTGGACACTAATTTAAACCACAATGGGGAATTGCAGTCTCCACAAGATGCAAAGATTGACGAATTTCACATGGTCATTGCAAACAATCAACCTAAGGAAAATGCAGGCCTAGCAAAATTTGTTAAGAGACTTGAACAGGTTCCGAAGGTGGTAATCCCTCCAACCATCTTGACTAGGAAGCCCCAGGATCTTGTGGATTGAGATTTAATTAGGAAATTCAAGGGAATTTTTTTCGCCACCCTAAAACACAATAAATTTGGGTTCTGCATAATTGGATTCCTCTTTGTAAGGGAAGAATTGATACATTTTTTGTGGCACCGGGTTTTTTATTTTCTATTTTAATTTAAGGAGGACAAGGATTTGGTTTTCAAAAATTAACCTTATTTTTTGGGGTCCTAGGCTTTGTACCTTAATAAATGGACTTTGGATTTCAACCTAAACTTGGACATCCCTAAAGCGGTCATGATGTGGGTAAAATCCTTAGGATTCCTATGAATCTATGGAACATGGGTGCAATTACAAATTCTCTATGAAATCTTTTAAATATGGCAAATCCTAAGAACAAATTTTCATGTTCACAAATATTCATAGAGGTAGACTTGGAGAAAGGCCTCCTGTGTTAAATCAAAGTTTCTTTGAATGGATGGACACATCTGCAACCTTTGGACTACGAATAGTTACCCTTCAAATGTAGGCATTATCATGAATATGGAAATTTGGTTAGAAATTTAAAAAACAAGAATTTGAAACAAGATGAAACTGGCCAACATGAAAACTAGACGCAATTTAAAAGAAAGAATCCCTCAAAGCAAGGAGTTCCTAATGTGCCAAAAGAGAATATTTAGAAAAGGAACCAATTCGAAACTGTAGCAGAGGTTGGAAACCAATCAAAAGTGGAGGAAGGCCAAATTATGGCTCAAGGAGAAACAAAAAAAACAAAAAAACTAGGAATCAAGATGAGGTTACTTTAACCCTAGAATAGCCAGTCTAGTAGTAGGTGTTGTTGATTAAAAATATGGGTTCAGAATCCTTTGGTGTTCAAGAAACAAAGGATCAAGAGCATTCAAGTGCCCAAAAATGAGGCAGGGAAATAATTTTAGAACTACGAAAACTTGAGTATGAAAGAGAAAAATCAAGGGCGACCCCAGGCATGATTGACAACATGATAGAAAGAGTCAAAAAACCTGTTGGGTATGTGTTATATTCTTTCCACAACTAAGCATGCGCGGGGGGGCGATAGCCCCCCCTTTATGCTGGGCGCAACAAGGGGGTCACAGGGGGGGCGGCAGCGCCCCGGTGAAAATTTTTGGTCCTTAATTTCTGGCGGGTAGTTCGCGTCCATGGTTTTGTGCATGGTTTTGCACATGGTATTGGGGTACGATGGTTTTCGGCCCATAGTATTTTTGTAGATCCGGTCAAGGGAACTACGGTTATTTTCTAATCCAGGGTTTATGGATTGGGTTTTATGTATGATTCGGCATGTATATATATGTGTGTTGTAACACTAAAATATATATAATGAAAAATCAAGCTGGTCGTCCCGATTTGGGATCCAGGGGAAAATCTCTGTGTTGATCTATTTTATGTTTTATGCTCTCGCTATTGTTTATTTTCTGTTATAAGATTCGTGTGTAGATAATTTCTGTTCAGGGTTAAAACCTACATTTGGTATCGGAGCTGTTTCGGCTTCAAGGGGACGCCTTTGCTGCTGAGGTTTTTTGTTCACCCCAGGTAGACCGTTCAAAGGGGGAGACCGCGGATCGATTCTTGCGTGAGAGAAGATGCATAGCGACGAAAGATAAAGAGATCGAGAAAATCTAATGGTCGGAGTTTTGAGTCAGAAGCTCAAGATGGAGGATCCGTCGGTGGATAAAGATCAAGGATCGCGGGTATCCGTTAAAAGCAAGCCAATAGGAATGGGAGAAGACCGGAAGAAACTGGATCGGAAGGCTAAAAGCACAATACGGTTATGTGTCTCAGATTCAGTATTGTTGAATGTATCTGGGGAAGCTACGGCGAAGACCTTGTGGGAAAAGCTAGGGACTTTGTACCAATCTAAGTCTTTGGTGAATAAGTTGTTCCTGCGGAAAAAGTTGTATAACTTGAGGATGAAGGATGGAGACTCGGTGACAGAGCATCTGAATGCCTTCAATACTGTGGTAAGTTAGCTGTCATCTTTTGATATTAAAATCTCAGATGAAGATAAGTGCATCAGTTTGTTGTGTTCTCTACCAGACTCGTGGGACAGTCTGGTTATTGCAATAGGTATCAATACAAATACCTTGAATTTTGATGACATTGTCTCAGCCTTGCTGTCGGAGGAAATGAGACGGAGAAATATGGAGGGTCAGAATGGAGATGCCTTATCTATACGAGGAAGGTCCCATAACAGAAACAAGAATAAGGGTTCGAGTGGGAGATCCAAATCTAGAGGGAGATCTAAATCTCCTGGAAAGTTTGTAAAGGTGTGCTGGAAATGTGGAAATGAAGGGCACTACAAAAAAGACTGCAGATCTAAAGCTCCTGAGAAAGGAAAGGGATCTGATGATGCTCCTTCTGCAGAGGCAAAAACCACCTCGGATGAAGGTGGGGATGTGTATTTGGCTTCTTCTTCAAATACACATGTAGATCATGAGTCATGGTTGATTGACCCAGGTGCATCCTTTCACTTCACTCCCCATAGGGAGTGGTTCTGCGAGTATGAGAAATATGATGGTGGTGATGTCTTCCTAGGGGATGATAGGAAGGCCAGAATCATCAGACGTGGAAAGGTCAAGTTGAAGCTGCAAGGTGGAAGGATTAGAACACTTCCTGGTGTTCTGCATATTCCTGCATTAGCCAGAAATCTGATTTCTATAAGCAAGATGGATGATGCAGGTGTAAAAACAGTGTTCGAGAAAGATGCCTGCAGGATGGTTCGGGGAGCACTGGTATTAATGCGGGGAGTTCGGACTGGAACTCTATACAAGCTACAAGGTAGCACCGTTATTGATGGGTGTAACAGTTATGTGGTTCCTGAAAGTGGAGTGGAAAGCCTAGCTGTCTCTGGAGAAAAGACCATGCTATGGCATCAAAGGCTTGGACATATTGGAGAGAAGGGCCTTCGGATACTACATAGAAATGGTATGGTAGAAGGTATGTCTAATTTCTTTCTAGATTTCGATTTTTGTGAAAATTGTGTATATGGGAAGCAGAATCGGGTGAGTTTTACTTCTGGTGCTAAGAGGGCAAACAAGATATTAGAACTTGTGCACAGTGATGTGTTTGGGCCTGTGTCAGTTCCATCACTGGGAAAGTCTGTGTACTATGTTTCATTCATAGATGACTTCTCAAGGAATAAATGGATATATTTCTTGAGGAAGAAATCTGAAGTCTTTGACAAATTTAAAGAATTTAAGGCTCTGGTGGAAAACCAGACAGAGAAGAAGATAAAGGTGCTGAGGACAGATAATGGTGGGGAGTTCTGCAAGAAGGAATTTGAAGAGTTCTGTAAGAAGTGTGGTATAGCACGGCAGAAGACTACTCCATACACACCTCGGCAAAATGGAGTTGCAGAAAGAATGAATAGAACACTGATGGAAAAGGCAAGAAGCATGCTCAGTGGTACCGGGTTAGGACAAGAATTCTGGGCAGAGGCAGTGGAGACTGCATGTTACTTAGTTAACAGATCACCTTCATCAGCGTTGGAGGATAAGACCCCACATGAGGTATGGACTGGTAAGAAATCCTCTATTTCACATCTAAGGGTATTTGGATGTGATGCATATGTACATGTTCCAAAGGAGAAAAGGACCAAGTTGGATAATAAATCTGAAAGGTGCATCTTTATTGGGTATAAGTATGGTGTAAAGGGTTACAAGCTTTGGAACCCAGAAATAAGGAAGGTTGTGTAAAACCGAGATGTGGTGTCTAGAGAAGTGGAAGATGTTGTTAAACATGAAGTCCTACCAAAGGAACCTGAGAAGATAGAGTTTGAGCTAAAGGAGGATGAATCAGACTCTACAACAGAAGAAGACTTAGAAGATGAAGAGCCACAAACTCCAGCTTTGAGAAGATCAGTTCGGGAAAGAAGGCAACCAGAAAGGTATAGTCCATCTGCTTTCTGTTCAGGTTTTGCCTTAACTATAACTGATGATGAACCCAAAAATTTCAGGGAGGCAGTAGATTCAGAGGATGGAAAACTCTGGAAGGAGGCCATGGTTGATAAAATGGCATCCTTTGCACAAAATGATGCATGGGATAAGTGGATGCCGTGGAAGGAAGCCCATTGGGAGAAAATGGGTGTTTAGAGAAGAGATGAATGTAGAAGGCGGGGTGGAGAAAACAAAGCTCGGTTGGTAGCGAAAGGTTATTCCCAGGTGCCAGGAATTGATTTTGGTGATATTTTTTCTCTTGTTGCCAAAGTTACTTCTATTAGATTACTTTTATCTGTTGCTGCTGCATTTGATTTTGAGATAGAACAGATGGATGTGAAGATAGCATTTCTTCACGGGGATCTAGAAGAGGAGATCTACATGAAGCAACTTGAAGGATTTATGGTGAAGGGTAAGAAAGAACTGGTATGCAGGTTGAATAAGTCTCTGTATGGGTTAAAACAGTTACCAAGGATGTGGTATCAGAAATTTGATACCTATATACGGGGACTTGGCTTCACCAAAAGCAAGAAAGATCATTGTGTTTATTTTAAATTAATTGGTGATTGTGTTATATATCTGGTATTGTATGTGGATGATATGTTGTTGATTGGAAATGACAAAGAAATTATCCAAGATTTGAAGACCCAACTGTTCTCCAAATTCGACATGAAGGATCTAGGTGCTGCAAACTATATTTTGGGCATGGAAATTAAGAGAGATCGGGCAAAGAGGAAGCTCTGGTTAAACCATAGGAAGTATGTCGAGACTATATTGTAGAGGTTCAATATGCAGGATAGTAAACCGGTGAATGTTCCTATTCCTATAGGTGTAAAGCTGTCTGCTGAACAGTGTCCCAAGACACAAGAAGAAGAGGAGGATATGTCCCGTGTTCCATATGAAAGTGCAGTGGGTAGTCTGATGTATGCAATGGTCTGTACTATACCAGACATTGCACATGCAGTGGGAGTATTGAGCAGGTTTATGTCAAACCCAGGGAAGGAGCGTTGGACAACAGTGAAGCGGGTTTTCAGATATTTACGTGGCACTAGTGATTATGGCTTGTGCTAGCGGGGGATAGGTGGAAAGAATGTTGGACATTCGTGGTTTTGTTGATGCCTGGGCTGGAGATGCGGACCAAAGAAGATCTACAAGTGGGTATGTGTTTAGCCTATTTGGAGCGCGATCAGTTGGATGAGTAAAATACGATCTGTAGTGGCTCTTTCAACTCTGAGGCGGGAAAATACATAAGGCCACTCTGCAAGCAAGAATGAGTTTGGTTGTAGAGATTGTGTTAGTATGGGGTTGGTACAACAAGCTATAAGGATAGGTTGTGACCAGCAAAGTGCAATTTTCTTGGCTAAGAATACTGCTTATCATTCAAAGACAAAGCATGATGTTCAATATCACTTTGTTAGAGATATGGTTGAGGCTAAAAGGGTGTTGTAGTAAAGGTGGACACTTTGAAGATATTGCAGTCATTGACAAAGTGTTTGTAGGCACTCGAAGTTCTCGTGGTGTGCAAGAAACAATGGGTGTTGAAGAATTGGGCAAATGACTAAGCCCTCTTGTGGCTCCCCATGGAAAGAAAACAACAAGTGGGAGAATGTTGGGTATGTGTTATATTCTTTCGAAGACTAAGCATGCGCGAGGGGGCGATAGCCCCCCCTTTGCACTGGGCGCAACGGGGGGGGCGGTAGCCCCCCTTGTCGGGGTTCGGGGCAGCGCCCCGGCGAAAATTTTTGGTCCTTAATTTCCAGCGGGTAGTCCACGTCCATGGTTTTGTGCATGGTTTTGCACATGGTATTGGGGTACGATGGTTTTCGGCCCCTAGTATTTTTGTAGATCCGGTCAAGGGAACTACGGTTATTTTCTAATCTAGGGTTTATGGATTGGGGTTTATGTATGCTTCAAAATGTATATATATGTGTGTTGTAACACTAAAAGATATATAATGAAAAATCAAGCTAGTCACCCCAATTTGGGATCCAGGGGAAAATCTCTGTGTTGATCTGTTTTATGTTTTATGCTCTCGCTATTGTTTATTTTCTGTTATAAGATTCGTGTGTAGATAATTTCTGTTCAGGGTTAAAACCTACAAAACCAAAGCCAAAGAGTCCCTCCAATACAATCCATGGGGATCAAGCTAACGGGTAGGTGAAATATAACGCACATTACAAACGCAGATAATCTATTGGAATTTCAAAGGGATGAGACAAAAGAAGGAAGAGATCACATAAATTTTGAAACTAGAGCACCCTTCCCTCATGCTAATTCAAGAAATGAAACTGGACGAAAAGGAAGAAATAAGAATTGGGAAGAAAAACTAGAGAATATGTGAGGGTGTGGCATGCAATTCCAAAGGAACATGGGGAGGAATTCTTACAATCTGCGACCTGTCCACAACACAGCTAAACCAAGCTATTTCTAAAATGTAGACTTTATCTCAAAGCAAGCTTCTCCATCCGATAGAATAACTCTTATGTAACCAAGCAGACAGGAATAATTGGATGAGTCCTCTACAATCACCACCTTGTAAATGAAAATAATTGCTTCCCTTTTTTGTAGAAGACCACAGACAACACAGAGATAGACATTTTTTCCCTGAACACTCAAACAACAAGGAAAGAACTAGAATAGGATGCTCATAGGAACCAAGTTCCGTAAACACCATTTCTCTTTGATTTCCATTAGTATAATCATTAATATTTATTATAATAGTCAAGATTATTATAATATCATCCTTACTAGGGCATTCTAGCTTCAATTTCTTCAACAAAGAACTAGTGCTCAAATCGTTATTTTCAACAACTTCAGTGTTTAGGGTAGAAAAGAGGCACATCTGAAAAAGTCAAAACTAAGGAAATATACTTTGATTCTTTGTTCAACGTCTCTATCAATGCACTCTGACAATATGATCGAACATTACCAATTTCATCCTACTTTAGGTTTTCCTTTCTTCTTATTGCATTGGGGATATCAAATATTCCATTATGATTACTTATTCCAATAGTTGTATGTGAATCCAATTACAAATCACTGAAGGTAGGTAATATTGTATGCTACATTCCAGAATTTAGGACTAAATTTTGTACTTGCTTATCCTGAAAAGATCCTACAGAGAAATCCAAAGCTTGTTCAAATAACCAGTGATCACACCCTTGTTTACACAATATGTGGGAAACAGGCAGCTTAGATTCATCCCAAGAAGAGGATCTCCCATAAGAACAAATTTTGTTAGTTGGCAGCCCACAATACTTTGCTTGAGACTCAATATCTATTTTTTTATCAACTGAAATAAAACCTTCCATGGATCTAGGAATAAATCCATTATCATCAGTGAGCTGGCAGTAAGATACATATACATAAATCTCAGGTCTTGTTACTAATAACTCATTCAAAAAATTTCTACCCAAACATTGCTCAATTGAATAAGCACCATTATGTTCCTCATGAAGGTTTCCTATACTACACACTTCAAATATGCCAGACTGTGCATCAACAACACAATATTGGCTTCGTAGGGCACTAGACTACACAATTTTATATCCAGTATCTACACTCTGACACTTTTCATGTTGGCATATTTGATAGCCAGGGTTATCAAGGTATTTTCCAAGAAAGTCATATTTGGCCATGTATTCTCTCCTGGAGATAGTGGGAGCATGTAGGGCATCTTAAAACTGAATTTGTTTATCATTTCCCCAATTTGAAATGAAAACTATAGAATATGGATCAAAGGCAATAGATACTATTTTACATGCCTCTCAAAATTAAATTTAGTCAAAGCAATTTTTGTGTTAAGGTTGTCATCAACAACATTATCCTCACTGGCCTCTCCAAAGCTCTTGCAGTCCAAAACATGCACCAATGTGAGATTTCTTTTGACATCATAAATATCTGAATCTAAACTACTCTTTCTTATCAGATATTTTTTCTCAGCATTTTTATAACATGGAGGATCTGTCTCATACAAAGGCCGTACTTCATAGATAGGCATTTTGTAGCTCACTAATGCACTGAGATGAGATGAATTCTTCTGGACAACATCATTGGAACATTGTTCATCCTCAAAATTGTCTACGAAAACATAGTCCATGACTATAGAATCTTGCCTGGGATTACCTACATAGTCCCTTTTATCATCCTTTATCAAAAAAGGAAAGTTATCCATGTCAGTACTTGATTTAACATGAAATTTGGATCCCAAAGGCACATCCACCTCCAAACCCTCAGCTACATTCTCTATTGTTTTTGAAAAGAATTTCTCTTTTGACTTTGTAATTAGATCAAAGGCAAGAGATATACTAGATCGATCTCTCTTCATTCTTTTCTTTAGCACTTTAAACTGATCCAGGGTAAGATCCGCTTACCCTTAACCAATATCTTTTACTTCAGCTGATAAATTAGAATTTTTATTTAAGTAAAGTGTTAATGAACATAAAATGAGCAACGACTTGTTGTAAAGAAGAGGAACATAAATGTCAAGATCAAAAATCATAAGAACACGTCGTTTGATAATGGAATTCATCCAGAAGGGACTACATCTATGGGTCTCGGTGTCAAGATGGTATAGGCCACTACATTAATTATTGTAAGAAGAAGATATACATGGATGTATTTTTCTGACATACAAGGAAAATGCCCGCACATAGGAGTGGCTAGACCTCTCTATGAGATGTTCACTTCGAAACTCTCATTCATAACAGGGCTCCTATCAGTATGACAACAATATACGCATAAAGACTATGAGTATCCCACTAATATGGCAAACAAGGGATCTAAAATGACATACGTGTGATAATGAGTATCCCACCAACATGGCACCAGAGGGATCTCAAAATAATACAAGTCCATGACAGAAAGTACATCAATAAAAAAACAAGACAAGATCCCATGACTCATATATCAACAGGGATCTGTACAACACTATGCATCTCAAGGACAAAGAAGTACATGAAATAAGCTCATAATATACCTCACGCTGAAGATGTTTGAACAATGGCTATTGCTGCTGCTAGATCTGAAAACACCATCACAATCGTGGCGTCGAGAGGTGTGAAATCGACTGCTCACTTGCTGAAAACTAACACCTGCAACTTCACTTCAAAAAGTGACCCAAAAATAGAAAACTCAAATGATAAATCTGAATATGCCGTTAGATTCGTGATGTCGAGTAGTGTAGAAATGTCTGTCCATTTTCTGAATTTTGCTAAAGTGAAGATCTGGGGAAAAATGAATCTTAAAGCAGAAACCTATACCATCCTGACACCGAGGCCCAGAGATGTAGTCCCTCCTGGAGGATCTCCGTTATAAAACAACATGTTATTATGATTGTTGATCTTGACATTTATGTTCCTCTTCTTTACAACAAGTTGTTGTTCATTTTATGTTCATTAACACTTTACTTAAACACGATTCTAATTTATCAGTTGAAGTAAAAGGTCTTGGTTAAGGGTAAGCGGATTTTACCCTAGTTTAGAGACAACCATGAGAAACTATCCATTAGTTTCATTCACATCATCTTTGATCTCACCAAAGACTGATTTGTAAAGCTCCTGTTCAATGCCAAGATCCCCAATAATAGCATCACCTGGCTTGGACATTTCTGGTATATTGTTTGCTTCCATGAGATACATTTTCTTATCAAGACATAATTTATTAATGGTGGGCATCCTGCACTAGTTTCCATTTTACTTATTCCATGCACAAAATTTCCCTGTTTTATATCTGTAAAAGAGAAAATTGGCACTATATTTTTAATTTTTTATGGTACACAAGAGTTTTCAGGAGTCTTCACTTCAGTTGAAGTCTCTGCACATAACACCTCAGCTTCCATATCCAAACTGCAATTTGGAATGGGTCTCCCAACTAGAAAACTATTGCGTATGACTGCAAATTCATTAGCATCAACATGAGAGACCATGCACATTTCCCTTTAAGGCTTCTCAATTTTCTTTCTAACTGCATGGAGTTGATCAAAAGATTCATTATTAGGATGATATTCAGCAATGGAAGAAGCGTGTAAATTCCCTTCTAATATAATCTTTCTTTTCTTTCTGGTGGCCTGTTTAAGGAAGGGCAATGCCTGTGGGAGCAACACCATTATCATCGAATTTGCAAATTATTGTCCCATGTAATCTGAATCTGCCTTGTCTAAATTTATATCCAGTGATTGGGTGGCATTGCATTGTCTATTCTATTATGAGGAACTCAAAATAGACTCATTATAAAGTATCTAACCTTTCCCGGATAGTTCAAGGACAGACTGCAAAGGAATAAAACTAGCTCGAGGAATAAACTGATTAGATTTCTCAACTTTCAGTTGACCCTCATCATCCTTTCTGTCTTGTAATACTTGTTCACAATATCTAATAGAGGACTCATGCATGGAACCATCCTACAATTTATCCAGTAGTGTGCATTATTGCAGGCAATATGACTCTACTTGAGAACCTGAAATTATGCCCGTGCAAATATTAGATATTGCTGAATGGTTTTCCATGCCTGGTTCTTCATTTATGATTTCAGCTACAGTCCCCCATGCCCAAAATGTGAAATTTCCATTCTCTTTAGACGAGAAGGTTGATCTGAAATGAATGGCCTACTAGCAATGCCTTTTTTATTTATCAGAATACTAGGACAAGTATTTGCATCCTTAGACACGCAAACATAATTTAATAATATTTTATTTTTTTCAATGTCAAGGGAATCTGGCACAAATAATCCAATTTTCCCTACAATATCGAAGCGTTCATAAGGCTTATTTTTGTTATTATTATTCTAAATTTCCATTGCAGGAATGCCACAATCCATGTTAAGTTTAGGAGAGTCTAGACATGCTACACGAGTAGCCTTTTGTTTATCAAGCCTCAAGTGTTTCCTGCTTATTGATCCTTCTATTGTTGCAATTTGAAGTTTCCCAATAACTGACTACAGAGTGTCTCCATTTAGATCAATATCTTCAATGTTCTGATTTTTTGTCCCATTTTCATTTGCAACAAGTTCACGGAATAAGCGTTGAACCAATGGATTTGTAAATCCAAAAAGCTTAGCACCATCAACTATCGGGAGCTATTCTCTATGGAACTTTTGAACTCACGTGTTATTTTTCTTCTGGATTTTTTCCTAGGCAATGGTAGGAGTTTCCCCTGGTAGGAAATCCCTTTGTCAGAAACAATCATAGATGTGTCCAGCATAATTGCGCACAGATTGATATCCAATGGGATAGGGATATCTGTCTTTCCCTGAAAACTTCTCCAATATTTTTTCTCCCTTGGATATCCTAAATGCGCTTCTTTGTAAAAGATATCCAATATAATGTTTTCAGCATGATTTCCAAAAATGCTACAAGGTAAGAAAAAAAATATTGAGACTTCCACGATTCACAAAAAAAAAACAGTGGTTGTTTTCTAACTATTTCTCTCTTAAGTTATTGAGCATGTTATTAGCTTGCTTTCACTATGTTTATGCTTCATCGATTTCGAGTAATTTTTTATACAAGTAAAAATTATGACCATATAGATATTTATTTTATTTTATCATTTTTGAGGATTTTTTTTGAAAAAACTAAGAAAAGAGTATTATGGATTCAATACGTGCCTTCATTACGTTTCATCCATTTTTGAGTTAAAAGAAGAATTTTAAAATTAAATAAAATTTATGATCATTAAAAAAATAATTTAAAAATTAAATAATATGATCATATAGATATTAAAATTTTCTTTTATCATTCTTAAAATTAAATTCTTTTGCACAGTATCCATCCAAAAATATGTGGGTATCTTGATTCTAAGGATTCTTTTAAAATATTTCTTTATTATTATTTTTATTTTAAGGATTTTTTTCAAACATTGTTTTATTATATTCTTTGGGGCTATCTAGCTTGTATCAATTTGTTTTATTTATTTTAAAGTTTTAATTAAAAGATCTATAAAATATTAAAAATAGCTTTTGGTGATTTTTGGTTACTTATTATATTTTTGGGTTATAGAGTTTGTATAAGTTGTTTAACATATGTTTTATTTATTTGGATTCCTCTTTGTAAGGGAAGAATTGATACATTTTTTGTGGCACCGGGTTTTTTATTTTCTATTTTAATTTAAGGAGGACAAGGATTTGGTTTTCAAAAATGAACCTTATTTTTTGGGGTCCTAGGCTTTGTGCCCTAATAAATGGACTTTGGATTTCAACCTGAACTTGGACATCCCTAAATCGGTCATGGTGTGGGTAAAATCCTCAGGATTCCTATGAATCTATGGAACATGGGTGCAATTACAAATTCTCTATGAAAATTTTTAGATATGGCAAATCCTAAGAACAAATTTTCGTGTGCACAAATATTCATAGAGGTAGACTTGGAGAAAGGCCTCCTGTTTCAAATCAAAGTTTCTTTGAATGGATGGACACATCTGCAACCTTTGGACTACGATTAGTTACCCTTCAAATGTAGGCATTATCATGAATAAGGAAATTTTGTTAGAAATTTCAAAAACAAGAATTTGAAACAAGATGAAACCGGCCAACACGAAAACTAGACGCAAGTTAAAATAAAGAATCCCTCAAACCAAGGAGTTCCTATGGTGCCAAAAGAGAATATTTAGGAAAGAAACCAATTCGCAACCATAGCAGAGGTTGGAAACCAATCAGAAGTGGAGGAAGGCCAAATTATGGCACAAGGAGAAACAAAAAAAACAGAAAAACTAGGAGTCAAGATGAGGTTACTCTAACCCTAAAATAGCCAGTCTTGTAGTAAGTGTTTTTAATTAAAAATATGGGTTCATAATCCTTTGGTGTTCAAGAAACAAAGGATCAGAAGCATTCAAGTGCCCAAAAATGAGGCAGGGAAATAATTCCAGAACTACGAAAACTTGAGTATGAAAGAGAAAAATCAAGGGTGACCCCAGGCATGATTGAAAACATGATAGAAAAGGTAAAAAACCAAAGCCAAAGAGTCCCTCCAAGAAAATCCACGGGGATCAAGCTAACGGGTAGGAAAAATTAAATGCACATTACAAATGTAGATAATCTCTTGGAATTGCAAAGGGATGAGACAAAAGAAGGAAGAGATCACATAAATTTTGAAACTAGAGCACCCTTGCCTCATGCTAATTCAAGAAATGAAACTGGATGAAAAGGAAGAAATAAGAATTGGGAAGAAAAACTAGAGAATCTGTGAGGGTGTGGCATGAAATTCCAAAGGAGCATGGGGAGGAATTCTTACAATCTACGACCTGTCCACAATACAGCTAAACCAAGCTATTTCTCAAATTCAGACTTTATCTCAAAGCAAGCTTCTCCATCCGATAGAATAACTCTTATGTAACCAAGCAGAAAGGAATACTTCGATGAGTCCTCTACAATCACCACCTTGTAAATGAAAAGAATTATTTCCCTTTTTTGTAGAAGACCACAGACAACACAGAGATAGAAATTTTTGCCCTGAACACTCAAACAACAAGGAAAGAAGCAGAATAGGATGCTCATAGGAACCAAGTTCCGTAAACACCATTTCTCTTTGATTTTCATTAGTATAATCATTAATATTTATTATAATAGTCAAGATTATTATAATATCATCCTGACTAGGGCATTCTAGCTTCAATTTCTTCAACAAAGAACTAGTGCTCAAATCGTTATTTTCAACAACTTCAATGTTTAGGGTAGAAGGAGGCACATCTAAAAAATTCAAAAACTAAGGAAATAAACTTTGATTCTTTGTTCAACGTCTCTATCAATGCACTCTGACAATATGATCGAACATTACCAATTTCATCCTGCTTCAGGTTTTCCTTTCCTCTTATTGCATTGGGGATATCAGAGATTCCATGATGATTACTTATGCCAATAGTTTTACGTGAATCCAATTCCAAATCACTGAAGGTAGGTAATATTGTATGCTGCATTCCAAAATTTATGCCTAAATTTTGGACTTGCTTATTCTGAAAAGATCCTACAGAGACATCCAAAGCTTGTTCAAATAACCAGTGATCACACCCTTGTTTACACAGTATGTGGCAAACGGGCAGCTTAGATTCATCCCAAGAAAAGGATCTCCCATAAGAACATATTTTGTTATTTGGCAGCCCACAATACTTTTCTTGAGACTCAATATCTATTTTTTTATCAATTGAAATACAACCTTCCACAGATCTAGGAAGAAATCCATTATCATCAGTGAGCTAGCAACAAGATACATATACATAAATCTCAGGTCTTGTTACTAATAAATCATTCAAAAAATTTCTACCCAAACATTGTTCAATTGAATAAGCACCATTATGTTCCTCATGAAGGTTTCCTATACTATACATTTCAAATATGCCATACTATGCATCAACAACACAATATTGGCTTCGTAGGGCACTAGACTACACCATTTTATATCTAGTATCTACACTCTGACACTTTTCATGCTGGCATATTTGATAGCTAGGGTTATCAAGGTATTGTCCAGGAAAGTCATATTTGGCCATGTATTCTCTCCTGGAGATAGTGGGAGCACGTAGGGCATCTTAAAACTAAATTTGTTTATCATTTCCCCAATTTGAAATGAAAACTACAGAATATGGATCAAAGGCAATAGATACATATTTTACATGCCTCTCAAAATTAAATTCAGTGAAAACAATTTTTGTGTTAAGGTTGTCATCAACAACATTATCCTCACTGGCCTCTCCAAAACTCTTGCAGTCCAAAAGATGCACCAATGTGAGATTTATTTTGACATCATATATATCTGAATCTAAACTGCTCTCTCTTATCAGATAATTTTTCTCAGCATTTGTAGAACATGGAGGATCTGTCTCATACAAAGGCTGCACTTCATAGACGGCATTTTGCAGCTCACTAATGCACTGAGATGAGATGAATTCTTCTGGACAACATCATTGGAACATTGGTCATCCTCAAAATTCTTTACGAAAACATAGTCTATGACTGTAGAATCTTGCCTAGGATTACCTACATAGTCCCTTTTATCATCCTTTATCAAAAATGGAAAGTTATCCATGTCAGTGCTTGATTTAACATGAAATTTGGATCCCAAAGTCACATCCACCTCCAAACCCTCAGCTACATTCTCTACTGTTTTTGAAAAGCATTTCTCTTTTAAGTTTGTAATTAGATCAAAGGCAGGAGATATACTAGATCGATCTCTTTCTTCATTCTTTTCTTTAGCACTTTAAACTAATCTAGGGTCAAATCTGCTTACCCTTAACCAAGACCTTTTACTTTAGCTGATAAATTAGAATTTCATTTAAGTAAAGTGTTAACGAACATAAAATGAATGACGACTCGTTGTAAAGAAGAGGAACATAAATTTCAAGATCAACAATCATAAGAACACCTCATTTGATAATGGATTTCATCTAGGAGGGACTACATCTACGGGTCTCGGTGTCAAGATGGTATAGGCCGCTGAATTAAGTATTGTAAGAAGAAGATATACATGGATGTATTTCTCTAACATACAAGGAAAATGCCCACACATAGGAGTGGCTAGACCTCTCTACGAGATGTTCACTTCGAAACTCTCATTCATTAGAAGGCTCCTATCAGTATGAAAACAATATACGCATAAAGACTATGATTATCCCACTAATATGGCAAACAAGGGAACTAAAATGACATACGTGTGACAATGAGTATCCCGCCGACATGGCATCAAAGGGATCTCAAAATAATACAATTCCATGACAGAAAGTACATCAATAACAAAACAAGACAAGAACCCATGACTCATTTATCAACAGGGATCTGTACAACACTATGCATCTTAGGGAAGAAGTACATGAAATAAACTCATCATATACCTCACGCTAAAGATGTTTGAAGAATGGCTATAGCTGCTGCTAGATGTGAAATCGACTACTCACTTGCTGAAAACTAACACTTGCAACTTCACTTCAAAAAGTGACCCAAAGATAGAAAACTCAGATGAGAAATCTAAATATGCCATCATATTCGTGATGTCGAGTAGTGCAGAAATGTCTGTCCATTTTCTAAATTCTAATAAAATTAAGATCTGGGGAAAAAAGGAATCTTAATGCAGAAACCTATACCATCCTAACATTGAGGCCCGGAGATGTAGTCCCTCCTGGAGGATCTCCATTATAAAATGACGTGTTATTATGATTGTTGATCTTGACATTTATGTTCCTCTTCTTTACAACAAGTCGCTGTTCATTTTATGTTCATTAACGCTTTACTTAAATGCAATTCTAATTTATCAGTTGAAGTAAAAGGTCTTGGTTAAGGGTAAGCGGATTTTACCCTGGATCAGAAACAATCAAAGACTGATTTTAAAGCTCCTATTCAATGCCAATATCCCCCATAATAACATCACCTGGCTTGGACATTTCTGGTATATTGTTTGCTTCCATGAGATACATTTTCTTATCAAGACATAATTTTAATAACGGTGGGCATCCTGTAGTAGTTTCCATTTTACTTATTCCACGCACAAAATTTCCCTGTTTTATATCTGTAAAAGAGCAAATTGGCACTATATTTTTAATTGTCTATGGTACACAAGATTTTTCAGGAGTCTTCACTTCAGTTGAAGTCTCTGCACATAACACCTCAGCTTCCATAGCCAAACTGCAATTTGTAATGGGTCTCCCAACTAGAAAACTATTGCGTATGACTGTAAATTCATTAGCATCAACATGAGAGACCATGCACATTTCCCTTGAAGACTTCCAAAATTTTATTTCTAACTACATGGAGTTGATCAAAAGATTCATTAGTAGGATCATATTCAGCAATGGAAGAAGCGTGTAAATTCCCTTTTGATATATTCTTTCTTTTCTTTATGGTGGCTTGTTTAAGGAAGTGCAATGCCTATGGGAGAAACACCATTATCATGGAATTTGCAAATTATTGTCCAATGTAATCTAAATCTGCCTTGTCTAAATTTATATCCAGTGATTGGGTGGCATTACATTGTCTATTCTATTCTAAGGAACTCAAACTCAACTCATTAGAAAGTATATAACCTTTCCCAGATAGTTCAGGGACAGACTGCAAAGGAATAACACTAGCTCGAGGAATAAAATGATTAGATTTCTCCACTTTCAGTTGACCCTCATCATCCTTTCTGTCTTGTAATACTTCTTCACAATATCTAATAGAGGACTCAAACATGGAACCATCCTGCAATTTATCCAGTAGTGTGCATTGTTGCGGGCAATATGAATCTACTTGAGAACCTAAAAGTATGCCCTTGCCAATGTTAGATATTGCTGAATGGTTTTCCATGCCTGGATCTTCATCTATGATTTCAGTTACAGTCCCCCATGCCCAAAATGTGAAATTTCCATTCTCTTTAGATGAGAAGTTTGATTTGAAATGAATGGCCTACTAGCAATGCCTTTTTTATTTATTAGAATACCAGGACAAGTATTTGCATTCTTAGACACACAAACATAATTTAAAGATATTTTATTTTTTTCAATGTCAAGGGAATCTGGCACAAATAATCTAGTTTTCCCTACAATATCAAAGCGTTTAGAAGGCTAATTTTTTTATTGTCATTCTCAATTTCCATTGCAGGAATACCACAATCCATGTTACGTTTAGGAGAGTCTAGACATGCTACATGAGCAGCCTTTTGTTTATCAAGCCTCAAGTGTTTCCTTCTTATTGATCCTTCTATTGTTGCAATTGGAAGTTTCCCAATACCTAACTGCAGAGTGTCTCCATTCAGATCAATATTTTCAATGTTCTGATTTTTTGTCCCATTTTCATTTGCAACAAGTTCACGGAATAAGCATTGAACCAATGGATTTGTAAATCCAAAAAGCTCAGCACCATCAATTATCGGGAGATAACCTCTATGGAACTTTTGAACTCACGTGTTATTTTTCTTCTAGATTTTTTCCCAGGCAATGGTAGGAGTTTCCCCTGGCACAAAATCCCTTTGTCAGAAACAATCATAGATGTGTCCCGCATAATTGCGCACAGATTGATATCCAATGGGATAGGGATATCTTCTTTCCCTAAAAACTTCTCCAATATTTTTTCTCCCTTGGATATCCTAAATGCGCTTCTTTGTAAAAAATATCTAATGTAATGTTTTCAGCATGATTTCCAAAAAATCTAGAAGGTAAGAAAAAAAATATTGAGACTTCCACAATTCACAAAAAAAAAACACGGGTTGTTTTCTAACTATTTCTCTCTTAAGTTATTGAGCATGTTATTAGCTTGCTTCCACTATGTTTATGTGTTTCATCCATTTCGAGTAATTTTTTATACAAGTAAAAATTATGATCATATAGATATTTATTTTATTTTATCATTTTTGAGGATTTTTTTGAAAAAACTAAGAAAAGAGTATTATGGATTCAATACGTGCCTGCATTACATTTCATCCATTTTTGAGTTAAAAGAAGAATTTTAGAATTTAAATTTTATTTATGATCATTAAAAAAAGAATTTAAAAATCAAATAAAATTTATGATCATATAGATATTAAAATTTTCTTTTATCATTCTTAAAATTAAATTCTTTTGTAGAGTATCCATCCAAAAATATGTGGGTATCTTGATTCTAGGGATTCTTTTAAAATATTTCTTTATTATTATTTTTATTTTAAGTATTTTTTTTCAAACATTGTTTTATTATATTTTTTGGGGCTATTGAGCTTGTATCAAGTTGTTTTATTTATTTTAAACTTTTAATTAAAATATCTATAAAATATTAAAAATAGCTTTTGGTGATTTTTGGTTACTTATTATATTTTTGTGTTATAGAGTTTGTATAAGTTGTTTGACATATGTTTGCTTTATTTATTTTAAAGCTTCCATTAAGTATTAAAAGATTCATTAAATATTAAAAAATGGTTTTTGGAGATTTTTATTTACTTTTAGAAGCTTTGGTTTTTGTTTAAACAAGTTGTGTGGTTTTGGTTTTTGTTTACATAAACAAGTGCATAGAGAATGTGTTTGCACTTTAAGAGTAAGATATATAAAGAAAACTCTAAATTTTGGACAAAATATTCTTTGCTCACAAAGAAAATATAACATCTTACTCTAACTGAATTACAAGAATTAGAAAATTTGAATTTAAATTGTTTTTTATTTCATTAACTAAATTGCAAGAATGAATTACAAAAATTAGAGGAATTGAATTAGGAGAACTAAATTTCCCCAAATTCCCCAATTTGAAATGAAAACTACAGAATATGGATCAAAGGCAGTAGATACACATTTTACATGCCTCTCAAAATTAAATTCAGTCAAAGCAATTTCTGTGTCAAGGTTGTCATCAACAACATTATCCTCACTGGCCTCTCCAAAGCTCTTGCGGTCCAATAGATGCACCAATGTGGGATTTCTTTTGACATCATATATATATGAATCTAAACTTCTCTTTCTTCTCAGATATTTTTTTCTTAGCATTTCTAGCACATGGAGGATCTGTCTCATACAAAGGTCTCACTTCATAGACGGGCATTTCGCACCTCACTAATGCACTGAGATGAGATGAATTCTTTTGGACAACATCATAGGAACACTGGTCATCCTCAAAATTGTCTATGAAAACATAGTCTATGACCACAAAATATTGCCTAGAATTACGTACATGGTCCCTTTTATCATCCTTTATCAAAAAAGGAAATTTATCCACATCAGTACTTGAGTTAACATGCAATCTGGATCCCAAAGGCACATCCACCTCCAAATCCTCGGCTACATTCTCTATTGTTTTTTAAAACCATTTCTATTTTGACTTTGTAATTATATGAAATGTAGGAGATATACTAGATCGATCTCTCTCTTCATTCTGTTCTTTAGCACTTGAAACAACCATGAGAAACTCTCCATTAGTTTCATTCACATCATCTTTGATCTCACCAAAGACTAATTTGTAATGCTCCTATTCAATGCCAAGATCCCCCATAATAACATCACCTGGCTTGGGCATTTCTGGTATATTGTTTGCTTCCATAAGATACATTTTCTTATCAAGACATAATTTTATTAATGGTGGGCATCCTGCAGTAGTTTCCATTTTACTTATTCCACGCCCAAAATTTCCATGTTTTATATATGCAAAAGAGAAACTTGGCACTATATTTTTAATTGTCTATGGTACACAAGAGTTTTCAGGAGACTTCACTTCAATTGAAGTCTCTGCACATAACACCTCAACTTCCATAGCCAAACTGAAATTTGGAACGGGTCTCCCAACTAGCAAACTATTGCGTATGGCTGCAAATTCAGAAGCATCAACATGAGAGACCATGCACATTTCCCTTGAATACTTCCCAATTTTCTTTATAACTACATGGAGTTGATCAAAATATTCATTATTAGGATCATATTCAGCAATGGAAGAAGTGTGTAAATTCCCTTATGATGTATTCTTTCTTTTCTTTTTGGTAGCTTGTTTAAAGTAGGGAAATGCCTGTGGGAGCAACACCATTATCATCGACCTTGCAAATTCTCATCCCATGTAATCTAAATATGCCTTGTCTAAATTTCTATCCAGTGACTGGGTGGCATTACATTGTCTATTCTATTATGAGGAACTCAAACTACACTCATTAGAAAGTATCTGACCTTTCCCAGATAGGTCAGGGACAGACTCCAAAGGAATAACACTAGCTCGAGGAATAAACTGATTAGATTTCTCAACTTTCAATTGACCCTCATCATCCTTTCTGTCTTGTAATACTTCTTCACAATCGCTAATAGAGGATTCAAGCATGGAAACATTATCAAATCGTTCAGAAGGCTGATTTTTTTTTATTGTAATTATTAATTTCCATTGCAGCAATACCACAAACCATGTTAAGTTTAGGAGAGTCTAGACATGCTACATGAAAATTTTTTTGTTTATCAAGCCTCAAATGTTTCCTTCTTGTTGACCCTTCTATTGTTTCAGTTGGAAGTTTCCCAATACCTGACAACAAAGTGTTTACATTCAAATCAATATCTTCAATGTTCTGATTTTCTATCCCATTTTCATTTGCAACAAGTTCACAGAATAAGTGTTGAACCAATGGATTTGTAAATCCAAAAAGCTCAGCACCATCAATTTTCAAGAACTGGTCTCTATGGAACTTTTGAACTCACATATTATTTTTCTTCTGGATTTTTTCCCAGGCAATGGTAGGAGTTTTTCCTAGCATGAAATCCTTTTGTCAGAAACAATCATAGATGTGTCCAGCATAATTGTGCACAGATTAATATCCAATAGGATAGGGATATTTGTCTTTCCCCGAAAACTTCTCCAGTATTTTTTTCTCCCATGGTCCTTTGTACAGGGTGCCAAGAACAGTAATCTCCAGACTGTCACGTATTCCTTCGTTGTCCATCCTCTATGGTGGAAGATTAAATTAGTAGTTGAATCTATTAACGCATCTTATATGCTGGTTGGTCTAATTGATTGCAAAGACCCGTTTAACCAGCTTAACATAAGGTTCAATATTTCCCTGGAGTTATAGATTTAGTTTCCCGAAGTTCTAGATTTAGTTTGCTTTGAAATTGGAAATAATGGAATAAAATTTAAATGCCTTGAAATTGATAATAATGAGAAATAAATAAAAAATTTATCACCAGAAAATACTGCATTTCAGTTCAAGTCTCATAACACAACCCATAAGAGTTATCAAATTTTTTCAATATTATAGCTTCAGTGGCTTCCCCAAAAAGGCATTTTGACTTCAATAATTTTAAAAAAGCAATATATTTTTAAAGACTCCCGAGGAAAAGAATTGTTATCCTAAATACGTTTCTTTGTAAAAGCTATCCAATGTAATGTTTTTAGCATGATTTCCAAAAAAGCTACAAGGTAAGAAAAAAATATTGAGACTTCCCCGATTCATTAAAAAGAACAAGGGTTGTTTTCTAACTATTAATCTCTTAAGTTATTGAGCATGTTATTATCTTTCTTCCACTATGTTTATGTTTCATCGATTTCGACTAATTTTTTATAGAAGTAAAAATTATGATCATATAGATATCAATTTTATTTTATCATTTTTGAGGATTTTTTTGAAAAAACCACTAAAAGAGTATTATGGCTTAAATAGATGCCTTCATTATGTTTCATCCATTTTTGAGTTAAAAGAAGAATTTAAAAATTAAATAAAATTTCTGATCATTAAAAAAAGAATTTAAAAATTAAATAAAATTTATGATCATTAAAAAAAAGAATTTAAAAATTAAATAAAATTTATGATCATATAAATATTAAAAATTTCTTTTATCATTCTTAAAATTAAATTCATTTGCCCAGTATCCATCCAAAAATATCTGGGTATCTTGATTCTAAGGATTCTTTTAAAATATTTCTTTATTATTTTTTTTATTTTAAGGATTTTTTTCAAATATTGTTTTATTAATTATTATTATTATTATTATTATTATTATTATTATTATTATTTGGCTATGGAGCTTGTATCAAGTTGTTTTATTTATTTTAAAGCTTTAATTAAAAGATCTATTAAATATTAAAAAATAGCTTTTGGTGATTTTTGGTTACTTATTATATTTTTGGGTTATAGAGTTTGTATAAGTTGTTTAACATATGTTTGCTTTATTTATTTTAAAGCTTCCATTAAATATTAAAAAATGGTTTTTGGAGATTTTTATTTAGTTATAGAAGTTTTGGTTTTTGTTTAAACAAGTTATGTGATTTTGGTTTTTGTTTAAACAAGTTATGTGGTTTTGGTTTTTTGTCTAAATTTTGAACAAATTATTCTTTGCTCACAAATAAAATATAACATCTTATTCTAACCGAATTACAAGAATTAGAAAAAAGTAGTTAGTGTGTTTTTCTTTGTATGCTAAATCTAGAATGGTCACAGAATTGAGAAAAAAATGGAGAGCTAATTTAAAATCTTTCTTATTCACTCATTAAATTGAAAATCTCAACACCAACATTTGAATGGTCTGTATTTAAATAATTTGGAGATATACTTTCATTAGCCTTATTTCACATCATTAGTTAAATGTTGAACCTTTAATTACAAAAAAAAATGTTTCTTTAAAAGAAATGATATTAAAATGGAAGATATGAAACCTTTGGAAGGGTCTTGAAAACCTATTAATTATTTAAAAGAGCAACAACTGACCTACACTATGAAAGGAAGATACCTATTGTACACAAGAGAGAAAATGGAATATTTAAGCTTTGAATGTGTTTTTGTCAAGCCTAGTAGAGAAGCTTTATGCATTTTAATTGCGGAAGTCTATTCATAAAAAGTTGTCCTATAATATTATAAATGATTGTGTTATAAATGATGGGACTATCAAGAAATGTGACAACAAAAATCCGATAGTGTTATAAATGATGGGACTATTGGGGAATGTAATCACAAAAAAAAGTCAGAATAATTTAATACAATCATGCATACCTTTTACATGTTACATGTCATATATTGCATAGCCCTAGACCATATCTACTAAAGACTAAGTCTCTTCGAATCTTTTTAAAATATTATGTACTATTTTTATTTTAAGTGTGTGTTTTAAAATGCAAAACAATGTAATACATGCCTACAAATGCATTCCTCAAATAAATTTTCCAATCAAACAAACCTATATGTGTCTCTTTGCACCTTTTGGGGCAATTGCTAGTAATGTATACAAACAAAAACAATTGAATTGCAATAGATATTTTCAAATGGAAAGGGTTTATAAACCAATTTTATTTATTAGTAATGATAAGTAAATAAGTTTGATATGTTATTTTTTAAAAGGTAGTTATTTAAAATGTAGTTTTGAGTATAGAAATGAATTATGTGTTTTAAAATAATTTCCAATAATTTAAATTTAATAAATAATATAGTTAGAATTTATAATTTTAATTAAAATACACACACACACACACACACACATATATATACATACATACATACATACATACATACATACATACATACATACATACATACATATATATATATATATATATATATATATATATATATATATATATATATATATATATATATATATATATATTATTAAAAGAAATTCTTAGAAAAGACAATGGTGAAGGCTTTGGCCACTAATTGAAAGTACAATGGGGAATTGCAGTCTCCAAAGGATGCGAAGATTGAGGAATTTTGCATGGTCATTGCAAACAATCAACGTAAGGAAAATGCAAGTCTCGCAAAATTTGTTAAGAGACTAGAACAGGTTCCGAAGGTGGTAATCCCTCCAACCATCTTGACTAGGAAGGCCCAGGATCTTGTGGATTGAGATTTAATTAGGAAATTCAAGGGCATTTTTCTACCACCCCAAAACATAATAAATTTGGGTTCTGCATTATTGGATTCCTCTTTGTGAGGGAAGAATTGATACATTTTTTGTGGCACTGGGTTTTTAATTTTCTGTTTTAATTTAAGGAGGACAAGGATTTGGTTTTCAAAAATGAACCTTATTTTTTGGGGTCCTAGGCTTTGTAGGTCTTAATAAATGGACTTTGGATTTCAACCTGAACTTGGACATCCTTAAAGCGGTCATGGTGGGGGTAAACTCCTCAGGATTCCTATGAATCTATGGAACATGGGTGCAACTACAAATTCTCTATGAAAATTTTTGGATATGGCAAATCCTAAGAACAACTTTTCGTGTGCACAAATATTCATAGAGATAGACTTGGAGAAAGGTCTCCTATCTCAAATCAAAGTTTCTTTGAATGGATGGACACATCTGTAACCTTTGGACTACGATTAGTTACCCTTCAAATGTAGGCATTATCATGAATATGGAAATTTTGTTAGAAATTTCAAAAACAAGAATTTGAAACAAGATGAAACCGGCCAACACGAAAACTAGATGCAAGTTAAAAGAAAGAATCCCTCGAAGTAAGGAGTTCCTACGGTGCCAAAAGAGAATATTTAGGAAAGGAACCAATTCGCAACCGTAGCAGAGGTTGGAAACCAATCAGAAGTGGAGGAAGGCCAAATTATGGCACAAGGAGAAACAAAAAAAAAAAACTAGGAGTGAAGATGAGGTTACTCTAACCCTAGAATAGCCAGTCTTGTAGCAGGTGTTGTTAATTAAAAATATGGGTTCAGAATCCTTTGTTGTTCAAAAAACAAAGGATCAGGAGCATTCAAGTGCCCAAAAATGAGGCATGGAAATAATTTCAGAACTACGAAAACTTGAGTATGAAAGAGAAAAATCAAGGGCGAGCCACGAATGATTGATAACATGATAGAAAGGGTTAAAAAACCAAAGCCAAAGAGTCCCTCCAAGACAATCCACGGGGATCAAGGTAATGGGTAGGCGAAATACAACGCACATTACAAACGCAGATAAACTCTTGGAATTGCAAAGGGATGAGACAAAAGAAGTTAGAGATCACAGAAATTTTGAAACTAGAACACCCTTCCCTCATGCTAATTCAAGAAATGAAACTAGATGAAAAAGAAGAAATAAGAATTGAGAAGAAAAACTAGAGAATCTGTGAGGGTGTGGCATGCAATTCCAAAGGAACATGGGGAAGAATTCTTACAATATGCAAACTGTCCACAATACAGCTAATCCAAGTTATAATCAATCACAACTACATAATTACCAGCGTACACATAACTATCAGAATATGTAGAAGACAATAACTATCTCAAGAGAATTTGGCTATCCTTACTAAAATAACCTACCCTCTCTGGAAGATATGTCTAGCTTGAAAAGCACAGATCTTCAACTAGAAATGCATATTCCCTTGGTAAAGGTGGCAGTGCAGGTGATGGGGCTTCCTTTTGAAAGGTGGTATTTAAATAAATTAATTAAAAACTCAATTTGAATTATAACAAAAATATATTTCAATATCTTCTATATAGAGAGAGCGCCCATTCTTATTGTATTAAGTGACAATGCTATAAAGTTTTCGTGTAATGTTTAAAAAAATATATTAATAACAAAAAAAAATTAATCTCCGCCATTTGTTAAAATCATTCATTCATAACACGTTTATAGGCTTCAAATTCTTGTTGGACCAAGAGATCAGACCTGAACCAAGTTGAAATATGTAAGGGTGGAAACGTGAAGCTGGGTTACACTTTTGTGAGAATCGGGGTGCGAAAAAATTTTTCAACAATAGTTCGGCCGAACATTTTACAAAGTTCGGCCGAACTCTCTAATAGTTCGGCCGAACTTTCTTATAGAGTTCAGCCGAACTCGTGTTTCCGTTTATATTGACAGCACACTGACGACGCGGGAAAATAGAATTTTTGCCGGAGATTGGAAAACCGGCAGCAAAATTTCAGCCGAACTTCTAAAAAATTTCGGCCGAACTTTTTATTTTAAAATAGTTCAGCCAAACTATTTTCTATAAATAAATCACCCACGAAAGTTTATGGTTTACCGTTTTCATTTCGCGCGCCTTTCGTTGTTTGTGAGTGTTGTCGCTCTGTTGCTGCTGCCGGCCGCCCTGGTGCTCCGGCCGTCCGCCCTGGTGCTCCCGCCGATTGCGCTCATCGACTGCTGCGTCGGGTATGAATTTCTAAAAATTTTGATCCACTCAATTAGTAAACGAACAAAAATTGGTTAGCTAAAAGATAAACTAGTGTAATAGAAATTTTAGCCTACTTGTGAATGTATTGCCATGTCTTTATTCATGTGGATGAATAACATCAAAGCTCTGAGGGAACTGCGTATGTATTGCCATGTCTTTCCTGTTTTCAAAACTACGTATTAATTTTTTTTTTAATGTAAAAATTCTCTCAAAGAAAGTTTGTTGGGAAAAACAGGAAAGTACAAACCTGAATCATTCCTGGATGGTCTGTTTCCAGGGCAAGGATTTCCATTTTGTGTTGTCAATCCTTCATTTGGAATATTTTTTTTTGTAGCTACCAAAGCATTAATAAAAACCTTGAATTATTTATACTCTCTCTGTAAATCAAAGATAAATAGTGGTGCATGGGGTTCAATGTTAAACTTCTTGCAGAATTGAATCCTCTTCTTTGAAAACTATGAAGTTTCAGACAAGGCTCGAAACATTAGCATGGAAGTAGCATCATCTGAAACATATAAGAAAACTTTTTCTATAGCATAATGCTCAAACAAACCCCATATTTACCTGTGTGTTAGCTCTGCAATAAGAGTTCCTGCCAGCCTCAAGAATCTGTGATTTTAAGTTCATAATGTCGGATGCCCATAGCAAGACAATGGAAAAAAATAACCCCTGACATGTCGATATCTGGTGATGGAGTCTATGTATTAGCCTAATAAATAGTTAAATATAGTTCAATTGATCAGACGAAGTAGAGAAAAAGGGTAGACAATGGTTGGCCTAACCATTTTCAAGAAGGAAACACATATCATGTGAAACATAGCAGAAAACGTTTTCTATAGCATAATGCTCAAACAAACCCCATATTTACCTGTGTGTTAGCTCTGCAATAAGAGTTCCTGCCAGCCATAAGAATCTGTGATTTACATGCTGAAAGTAAATCATCGAAACATTAGCATGGAAGTAGCATCATGTGAAACATAGTAGAAAACGTTTTCTATAGCATAATGCTCAAACAAACCCCATATTTACCTGTGTGTTAGATCTGCAATAAGAGTTCCTGCCAGCCTCAAGAATCTGTGATTTACATGCTGAAAGTAAATCATCGAAACATTAGCATGGAAGTAGCATCATGTGAAACATAGCAGAAAACTTTTTCTATAGCATAATGCTCAAACAAACCCCATATTTACCTATGTGTTAGCTCTGCAATAAGAGTTCCTGCCAGCCTCAAGAATCTGTGATTTACATGCTGAAAGTAAGTTCATAATGTCGGATGCCCATAGCAAGACAATGGAAAAACATAGAAGTCATTTATCTCATGGGCCTTCAACCTAAATTATATATCTAGCACTACATTAAGCTATAGGAGATAAATCAAAGAAGCATTTGAATGTAAATTAAACATGTGTAATAATTATGTCCTTTAGTTTAATAAATAGATAATAATTTGCAAATGCCATATCTAAGCTATATTTTATCTAAGTAGCTTTCAATTTAAACTTATATCTAATGTTAAATTATATAAAAGAATAACAGTAATCCAAACTTCAAAAAAATATTTAGAATGTTAGTATAAAATGTGACATATAATTTTCCTCTGTGGAAAAACATCGTTATAATTACCAATCTTATAATACTATCCAATCTTATAATATTTGAAACCTAAGTTCTTTCCCATACCAAAGTATGTTCTTTTAAAACATGTTTTCTTGGTGATATGGGTGATTTAGAAATGATTGGGAGAGCGAAATTCCTCATTTAATATGTACAATATGTTTGGTTCATGCCACTAAGCCAAGAATTTTAAATTCAATTGACTTTTAATATAACCAACTAAATCCTGCAAAAAAAGAATAAAACAATTTATGTTAGGGTTGTGGATTCAAGCATTGAAACAACACACCATGATATTTCAAATTTAAAAATGATGGTTTGAGTCCTAGGTAGCTTAGAATCCTATTTGTTTTCAAAATAAGGATGCACTTCCATTTGATTCTCACGATTAGGTTGTAATCATGAGGCTCTCGCTCAAGAGTGGACCTTCCCAAAATCTTGTGACGTCTTGTCACAAACAAAACCATCAAACTGAAAACACATCATGCAAGAAACATAGCTCGCTAACATATCATTTTTCTCCTTCAAAGAAAAAAAAAATCACATCATGTGAATATCTCCATTTACTCTTACATATTGGTGTACAAAACCATCAACCAAACACAAGTCGACAAAACATGCCTCTTCAAACAACTGACTCTCAAGTCAAATAATAGAGCTCATGTACAAATTTCCATATTTGTTAAATTTAAGTGTGTCAACATAACTCTACTTTCAACATCTTGCTTCATGCAACATGCACCATACTTTGAATTTGCAAAGAAATTCATGAAACATCAAAATACATGCTAGGCCTTAATTGGATAAGAAATCTAACCATCTGTTAGCAAACCATTTCAATGGCGCTTCTTTTAGTTGCACTTCATCATGTCAATCATCTTGACCCTCATCGATTATGAAATCCTCTTTTCCATTCTTGTCATTATCTCATTCCACCTTCTTCAAATGTTGTGGATGACTTGTTGGATACAAAGTCCAACACTTGTCCAACATCTATAAACATTATGATGATTCAAACCACAAAAGGAACATGCAATTTCTTTTCCAAATCTTATGTGAATATTTACCATATTTATCATAATCAAAAGAAATTTGATTAGAGGCAAATTTATACCTTGAAAATTCATCGTTGTCGCCTTCTTGAGGAGGTGAGTTTGATGAGGTAGTGGCTCTCCTCTGAATACTAGCAATGAATTGAATGACTCTAGAGCTTTCAACATCCTCTTCTTTTACATTCTCATTAGTTGCATGATTATTAACATCTTCTTGCAAAGTGGGTGTCAAACTTTTCCATTCAACATGAATACAAACTTCACAAGCTTGATGCACCCCTTTCATGTATAAAAATATTACCTGTGCTGGGAGTGGCCTTTTACAACTTCGGAAAGCATTTGGTTCCACATTCATTCCTCCGGCAGACGCTGTCTTGTAGATACCATACATTTGTCTAAGGTTAAAATCATACAAGAAGAGCTTCATTCCGGGCTTCACCTTTTCTACAAGCTCCTTTTTGGTTGGTGGCAACCCAAACACTTTGTATCGGAAACACTCTTGCTTTGTTTGAAAATTACACATAAAAATCAAGCCAGAAAACTTATCTTTGCCAGTGCCATCTTCATTGTTTGCTTCCTTCCTGCCTTGTTTTTTCTTCTTATTTTGATCAACCTTTGACACAACAGGGTTAGATAAACCCTTGGGTTTGTTCTCTGTCTCTATTTTAACAGTCTTATCCACAACATTAACCTTTGACACAACAGGGTCAGATAAACCCTTGGGTTCGTGGTATGTCTCTATTTTAACAGTCTTACCAACAACATTAGTTGGTGCTGCATCCTGCAACATATATCCACATATTTGTTTCAGGCATTTGTAATCTTCCTTAGGCTATCCGCAATTTGCTTCACACTATATGCAATCTGCTTCATACTATACTATCTGCAATCTGCTTCAAAGATGACCGAACAATAGATCCACACTATTTTCAAACTCTTTAAACTTCACACTGAAAGCCCATCAACATATTCGTACTGAATCTTACAAGAATCTGTAAACTGTTTTCAGAGATTGCCGAGTTATTCCTTACTAAAAGAGCCATAGAAAAGGTATATAAATATAGATAGAATTACTTCCTTTTAGGCCGACCAACACTTTGCCATGTAGGCTGATTTGTAACACATCATAATAGTTCGATTTTTCAACGTTGATGTAGAGCTGAAATAAACCATTGGTTCATGTTTTCTTTGACTAGGTCTGGGTTTCTGGCTGAATCTATATGGACATTTTTGTCTAGTTAAATACCCTTCTGTTTGCAAGATTGATTTATCTTTTAAGATTTTGCATTTGTGTGTTGTATGTATCAAAGTTATCTATTCCCAGTTTTTCTATGCATATCAATTCAATTGCACAAACAATTAAATCTAATTTAATATTATTGTTTGCTAGAAGTTAGTTTATGTTTTAAAAATGTTCAGTGTTTTATGTAGCAAAATATTCTACAAGGTGACCTTTCTTATGGCAATGAGTAATAAACAATTGCATATTATTTTCAGCATCATTTTCCTTGTCCAATGGGCCTTTGAATTTTTGCCTCATTTATTTAGAAAGTTTCAATGTGTATGGATATCTTCTTCCAACATCTATAAACATTATGATTATTCAAACCACAAAAGGAACATGTGCAAGTTCTTTTACATATCTTATGTGAATATTTACCATGTTTATCATAATCAAAAGCAATTTGATTAAACGCAAATTTATACCTTGAACATTCACCATTGCCTCCTTCTTGAGGAGGTGAATTTGATGAGGTAGTGGCTCTCCTTTGAATACTAGAAATGAATTCAATGACTAGATAGAGCTTTAAACATCCTCTTCTTTTACATTCTCATTAGCTGCATGTTTATTAACATCTTCTTGCAAAGTGGGTGTCAAACTTTTCCATTCATCATGAACACAAACTTCACAAGCTTGAGGTAATGAACACGAGATAAAATTCCTTCTTGGAACAGCTTCATGTGCCTCCTTGGCTTTGGAGAATTTTCCATGTTTTCCATAACCAAGACCCAAATAATTAGGCCCTTCTTGATGTTTCGGGGAATTAACACCCTAGAGGTTGGTTGGGATACAACCTCCACAGAGCAAGGGCATGCTACTTAACAGAGACTCACACAACCATGCACGTTCAGAAAAACCAAATAGAGCAGAATGAGAGAGTTACCCGTAGGTCCTTTGTTTGAAGTAGATCCACGTGGGGTCCAAACCCCCAGCAACCGTCCTTCCTTCTTAACCTGAAATACAAGAAGAAACCAGCACAAAGGACAGGTTGTACAACATATATCTACTCTAAATGTCAGTGAGATTCATATTAAACATTAAATAAATCATAATGAATGCTTGTATAACAAATATTATCATACATAAAAGCATACACTAACACGTTTATTTCGGGAACAGCATGATACTTCTGTATTATAAATAGCACGTACAAAAGTAACAAGTGGAGAGATCACCTGATCCTTCCAAGGCCTTCGCAGACTGTCGTCCGGATCCGTCCAGCCCTTGCCTCGCTAAGACTCCTTCCAAACTGGTGCATACGAGATAACATATAAAGGGATGTGTATCACAAGGAAACAAGGGTTTCCTACAATGAACTGGGAAAGTGCAGGAAGCACGGGGAATCAGACTTGGATAGGGAATACCAACAGAGTATAATATCAATAATTCTCTCTCTCCCTTAGGCCATACACATGAGGGCTTTTTACAGTCCCTCCAAGTAGTTTCAGCAGTTGGAAACAGTTGGCCACGGGCTGGGGTGGTTGAACTACCTGAGTAACCATCGACCCAACGCGAAATTAGGGATTTTTATATATTTTTTAATCATTTTAATGGCATACGCGGAAAAGTCTAGCTGGACTCGCGTATACACGCGGAAAAGTACAGGCATAGTCGCGTATGAGGGATTTTACACTGTTTTTAAGTGAATTTGTCCATGTCTGTAGGAATGGGTGCCCAAAAGCCATAAAGAAATCATGAATCATGTCAAGGTGAGAAATGATGCTATAACAGATGTCCCCTAATATATGAGGTCAGAAGGGGTACATGATGGCCGAAATGTATTATGCACATAGAAAGAACTTCGCAAGGACAAGAGAGGACTTCACCAGATTTCAGCCTGCCAAAAACCAATGAAAGAAACCAGAGAGTCAACTCATGCTGAGGCGGGCATACCCGTGCTCAGTCAAAAATACATCATATGGAAAGTACGGAATAGATCCAACATGTATACAAGTATAGCTGAACTGTAAGTACACAATGAATCATCTGAGCATGGCCCGGAAATACAAGTCTGAATCAATGTCCAAGTATCACATATAGAAAGTTGATCAAAGATGGTGCAACTGGATGTTTGATCAAATAAGTAACTGAATCTCCAAGTACCGGATCATAAGAGGTGGATCAAACGGTACAATCACGCAACTCGGGGACCAACATATAAGATGCTGCTGTGCTGAACTGCAACATATAAGGGTGGATGGCATCACTGGCAGATACTGAAAGGACTGTCAAAAGTGAACCGAAACATGCTGATGCAACCCGAGGTCTTCACCGATCACTATGGCACAATTCTACACACTGGGAATAAATGAGCTGAAGTCGACCATGTGAGAAATCGTTGGATTACCGGGCAATGATGTTTCCCGTTAACCAACGCGAGACAACCCACCGATAATGATAATGAGTGTCAAGGTGCCCCAGTACAATCTGCCAAGTGTGAATGAATGAGTTGAAGTCGAACACTTGAAAGAATCTACCAATCAGGAGGCAATGATGAATCCCCACTGTCGATAGCGAAGAGTCTGCCACTAATGACTACAAACCCTAAGGTACTGACAAAAAGACTCTAGACCTTATTCCCAGAGCAATGAGTCGGAGTCGATGGGAAAAGATCTGCTGGAAGGAAGGCATTAAGGCATCCCACATCAGTCCAGCGCGAGTGTAACCCGCAGGCCAAGATTTGGAAGGAATCGGACGAAGTAGAGTGATGGAACCAAAACTGAAGTATGTTTTCGACATGCACAAGATGAAGCTAGCGCACGAAAGAAACCCTCTGAACCAACCAATAATGAAAGCTGACACATAGGCGATAAATCCACCGATAGGGTCAAATGGAAATCAAGGTACTGCACGAATCCCAAGTGTGATAATGTGTGCTGACGTCGAACACAGGGGAAACCACTCAGTCAAAGACCCACGATGATGATCAAATGCTGAGCACGAGGTCACCTATCAATGATGGAAATAGGCCCAAGGTGCGGCTCTAGGTTTGCTCTCAGAGCAATGTGTCGTAGTCGATAAGAGACAAACCCGCCGGCAAGAAGTCAATGGGGACCTTCTCAAACCAGCACGAGCATAAGACCAAAACATCTGATGTGATAGAACATGATACTGACAAGACCGGGAAGGCCGACTGAATAATGAGTCAAGAGACACCGCAGAATGGCCGACTCAGGCTAGACTTTCCTTGAACAAAAGCACGACTCTGTGATGACCATGGCAGTAAAAGGTGACACTGTATAAGTCTGTCTTGCAGGAGGCAAAACAAACTCTCCATATGATTGGAAGAGATAACCAACCGGGGGAGAACTGACAAGTGAAACATGGGAAAGGCTGAACCTAGGTCAAACTAGAACCATCCCAAATGAAGGAAATATATATAATTATATGTGCTTTGTTCAAGGGCGACAAACTGACTCTGTACTGCCATCAAAATAACGAAGATACATCCCGTTCCCGCACTCTTTTTGTTATATTTGATTTTTTTGTCTTTTTCATATAATAAGCCTGAAAAAGAATAAAAGAATGCTATGGTACAATGGATAGAACGAGTATCAAGAAATTAGATGCTCTAGTTCCTGGGATTGGAACAATCCTATGCTCAATGCAAGGTGGCAAAAACTGGTAAGTGATACTCGGAGGAACGTTCCATCCATGGGTAAAAAGGTGTCAAGTCATGATAGCTAAGTGCATGCAATGGTTCACTTGTACATAAAGTCAAGGTCAAAAGTTGGCTTAAACATCGAGTCCAAATAAAGCTGGCTAAAGGCCAGGATAAACAAGTAGCCAATATGCAATGCAGTAATACAACTTAACGACACCAGGGAGCCTCTAGGGTAAAAGCCAGAAAAAATGATAGTGAAGAAGAAGAAGAATGAAGCTTCAACACATAAGACATGGCGGGACTAAAGAGGACTCCCGAGCCTACATAAAACGCAACATGGGCAACAAGTGATAGCGAGGAACTAACTAGGAAGCCCATGTAAAGGAAGGCTCTACCATCAAGTCATGATTAAATAATCGGCGAGTGAAATGGGTGTAATACTCATGACCTGATGGGATCGACCCTAAGGCAAGTGATCAGTATGGAGGCTAGTATGCAAGATGCAATGGAAAGTGATTCCATAACCAATATGCCAGTGAAGATCATATACCTACCGTGACGAGTCGTAAATCATGGATCAAAAACCGGGAAAAATCTCAAAATTGTCAAAATGTACCTGAAAACATACCAAACTGGGCACTTCCAAGCAATCGAGTTATACAGCATAAGATAGATTGAAAAAATAAGCATAAGGAAATTTTGCGAAAATTTTCAATTTTTAGCCATAAATAGACAAATTACCTCTCATTTGGTTCATTATTGCATAGCTGATTTGGAAAAAGTGCTCTGGAGCTAAAAACTTTTTTCGTCAAATCAGGAACAACCGACCGTCGGAATTCAGCGAAACTTCAGGTAGGCTCCTTAATCATCCTGTTCATTCATTTTGTCCATTTGGAAATTAAAATTAAGTGATTTTTTTCTTTGAAACCCTTGCTAAAAATTGCGTATCTGCGCATACGCGGGTTTAATGAAGGCAAGACGCGTATACACGCGACTGTGCACAGGACAAGTCGCGTATGCGCAGGTCCGATTGTAAAAAAGCGTGGCTAATGCAAATTTTGATGAAATTTCTCAGGATGACCATCTCATGGAGGGAACGTGAGCATAGCGCAGTAGACCAAGAGGTCATGCAGGACCGTGCATCGCAAAACATCCTCCGAAATTGCGGATTGTTGAAATTCTTTAAAATGCCCAATATGAAAAGTAATGTGCGGTTGCTTGAAATGCTTGTAAATTACTGGGAACCAGATCAGGATTGCTTCATAATTGATCAGATGCCACTACGCATAGAAGTGGAGGATATATATTTCATCACTGGACTCTCCAGGAGGGGAGAACCAGTAGACCTGCACGGAAAACCCCTGGGAGGGTTAACCGTGGAAGACTATGTCCACGTATATTGCGTATATAATTCCAAAAAGGTTGGATCGCAGATTGCAATTAGAGATATCATGGATTTGCACATGAAGATCCTCCTTTTCACCATTAGCAGAGTGGCAGGATCTGCCTCACTACATCAGGCGTCCAGGACGCAAATGAGTATAGCTGTAGAGTGTTTGACTCATGTTTACGATTGGTGCACTGCCCTGCTACAGAACATGAAACAACAGCTGACCTCTATTCGCCAGGTAAAAACTAAACACTTTGGTTATGGTACCATTTTGACAACATTCTTCTTTGAGAGGATTCCAGATTTGAGACCCAGAGTCATCTCGACTATCAGCAGCCCGCGGGACCCAAGAATTGCCCGTTGGGCAGACATGATGAAGAGACTGGGTGGCAGCGAAGTACCCCGATCCACGTGGGATGATGAGTTCTTCCTGTGGTGGGGAGAACAGATCATCACAGTGGACGACTATCCCTATGCCGGGATGGATTTCCGAGGAGATCCAGATCTAGTACTTCCACCTGGCACAGCATGGGGAGCAGTCGGTAAGTTTTGCAAATTTTTTTGACTTATATGATTTTTTTTGGATTTTTTCAAATATGTATGAAAAAATGAAAAATAAACATTTTTTTGATTGGATTCATAATGACTGACAATTAACAATGATCATGTTTCAGATGTTGGACCAGTTCGTCCTGAGGGCCTACCGCGCCATAAGCGTCGCAGAGGTGAGGCAGAGACAGTGGATTCTGACAGGACTCTCCAGGCCGTGCAGAGAAACTTGGAGGGACTGACCCGCCAAATCCCTATGGCTGCCGTGGAGGACTTGCCGGAAGCCGTCCAGAGACGGGTTAGCCGAGGCCCCAGGTTAAGGAACTATTGGCCACTGTGGCCACTTCTTGATTATGTTCTATAGGAACACGACTTCTGGGCAGGGTCCTCAGGAGTAGACAGATTTTATATATTAGATGACTGTATATTCTTTTTTGAGACTGAACATGATGGGGCATAAGCCCAAGTTTTGTACGAGATTATGGATCCAAATTTTGTAAAAATTTTTTGACACTCCGATGATATATATATACAGCGATATTTTATGTGATGTGATAAATGTATCAAATGTATGATGGTTTTGATAATTAAAATTTATTGTATTGAATGATTAATATGCCAATCTAAAGCTTGATTAGCCAATGAGTCAGCAAACCAATTGTCAACTCGAGGAATATGAATGAATGTTAAAAATTGAAATGACCTTTGTAACAAACGTACCCTCAAGAACAATCGTAATAAAAATGGATCTCGTACCCGATAAGTGTTGTTCAACTGCGACACCACCAGCTGGGAGTCCAAGAAAACTACCAACGAATCAACACCCAAATATATTGCCTCCGAGAGTAGATGAATGACTGCAATGTATTCTGCTACATTATTGGAAGCAGGACCAATGCAGACTCCTCTTGATACCAACAGCTGACCGGAAGGATAATGAAGCACCCAAGCCGCGGAAGCTAAGTTCCGGGTGTGTCTACTAGCACCATCGGCGAAACCAAAATGACTCATGACATCCAACACAACCTGCCAAAGCAGATCAAAAACATCATCACCTCATCAAAAATCGAAAATCAAACAGACATGTACAAAACAAAAAACTACTATATACAAAGCAAAATGCCAGGCCAAAGCCTAGGCATAATACTTCTTCAAATAGAGCCCATTTCGGGGCTCCGGCAACTCGTTCCCTTCGAAGTGAACCAAGGTATACGCTCCTTTCTTAAGGAATTTTTTAACGATATAGGGGCCATACCACATCGACTTAAAATTTCCTACCCCCAAGGCATCTTTTTCTTGGGCATAGACCAAAACAAGGTCACCTTCGGAAAAGATCCTAGGCTTAACCGCCTTATCGTACTGAACTTTGACTCGGTTTTTATGTGCTTCATTCATCGTGGCAACATCCCGACGCTGCTCATCGAGATGTTCCAGATGAAGAAGCCGCTCTGCCAGACTAGAAGTGTCAGGAAGAAGCTCAACACCTAATTTAAGGGAAGGAATCTCGCATTCAATGGGAAATACGGATTCCACCCCGTGGACTAACTGAAATAGAGTAAAGCCAGTTGCAGTTTTGACTGACGTCCTGTATGCCCAAAGTGCAGGATATAGCATAATATGCCAGTTGGATCTATGTTTATCAATTGTCCGTTGAAGAATTGTCTTCAAGGATTTATTCACGGCTTCCACTTGCCCATTGGCCTGAGGATAATATGGAGACGAATGCTCCTGCCGGAAACCCAATTTAAGAGCCAACTCAGCCATCATACTGTTCTGAAAGTGACTGCCATGGTCAGTGACAATCTCTCTAGGTATACCGAAACGAGTGATAACTTGGTTGAAGAAGAAAAGAGCTGCAGTCTCACCATCGTTCCCAAAAGTAGGCATAGCTTCGACCCACTTCGTAAAGTAGTCTACTGCTACGATAATGTACTTGTGACCTTTTGCCGAAGGCGGGTTACAAGCAGTATAATCCATACCCCACTTTGTAAAGGGGCCGACAGTAACGACTGGAAAAAGCGGAGCTGGATGAGCGCGCATTTTTCGAGTATACACTTGACAAGGATGACACTTGTTGACCGATTCAATACAATCTTTGAAAATCGAGGGCCGAAGTATCCAAAGACGTTAAAAATCTTTTGGGTCAGAAAGGTTCGCATAAATGAAAGGCACAAGCTCCACTCCGTGAGTGACACTGAGCACAAACTCCCCGCCTTCTTCGAGTTACAATGGGCTCTAGGATTGAATCAACCCCTCGACGCGTATAAAGCATCACCAATAATCGTATAATTCTCAAGCAAGGGACGCAACTTACGACGCTTCTTTCGAAAAGAAGAGGGAAAATCCCCCGCAAAATACCGAGATACACAATGATATCCCCATACCAAGGATCTTGTGGAGAGATTAGAAACAAGTGTTCGTCCGGAAAGGACTCATCATAGATCATCTCCTCTCCACAAGGCAACTCGGAGATCAATTCCGCAAAGAATAATGACTTCTTGGATTTGGCAGACATGAACTCGAGATCAAATTTTTGTAATATCACAATCCATATATTATATTTGCCCCCAATCACTTGCCTGCTGAGGACAAACTGAAATGGATTGGCAGCTGCCAAGACATAAGTTTTGCGAAGAATAATGTAATGCCGGAGTCGCTGCACAACATGAACTGCTGCTAAGGCTAATTTTTCTATCGGAGTGTATTGCAGTTCAGGTCCTACCAGTCCTCGACTAAGGTAGTAAATAACATGCTCAACAAGAGCATCATCCTCCTGAACCAGAACCATACCAATGGTAGATTCTGCTGTAGCCAGATACAAAATAAAATCTCTGCTATAATCGGGTGGACTCAGCAAAGGAGCAGAGGTCAATGCCTTTTTCAAGGCATCGAATGAGCGTTGAGCATAGTCGTCCCAAAGAAAAGGAACTCCTTTCTTCAACAGTCTCATATATCCCTTTGTAATCTCAGCATAGTTAACGATAAACCTCCGAAGAAAATTAGACTTCCATTGGAGACTTTGAAGCTGACGGATTGAAGACGGGGGAGGCAACCGAAGTATTGCCTCAACCTTGAAGGGATCTACCCTTATCCCTTCCCTAGACATGATAAATCCCAACAGCCGACCGGATGTAACCGCGAAAACGCACTTGTTCGGATTCAATCGAATTTTATAAAAACGACATCTTTCAAATATTTGTCGGAGGTGACCAGGATGATCCATCCTCTTTCGAGAATGAGCAGCTAGATCATCTAAGTATGCTTCGATAATCTTCTTGATGTCGTGGAAGGCGTAAGACATGGCCCGCTGAAAAGTAGCTCCAGCATTTTTAAGACCAAAAGGAATTTTCTTATATGCAAACGTACCCCAGGGACAAATAAATGCGGTCTTATGTTGATCTTCTGGACGGATAGTAATTTGATTATAACCAGAGAAACCGTCCATGAAGGAGAAAATATCGTTACCGGCACACTCGTCAATAATCTGATCGATGAAAGGTGTGGGGTAATTATCTTTAGGACACGCCTTATTCAGGTCTCTGAAATCGATGCACACTCGAATCGTTCCTTTCTTTTTATCTACCGGAACGGGATTTGAAACCCATTCAGTCAGAGGAACTGGGAAAATGAATCCCGCCTTAAGCAGCTTTTCAACTTCAACTTTGATAGCTGCTGCCTTCCTAGGATTAACCGGACGAAGTTTTTGCCTGACCGGCTTAGCGTTTTCATACGTCTTGATCTCATGCTGGACGATAGATGGGTCTATGCCAAGCATTTCCTCATAAGACCAAGCAAAAACATCCCTATACTCTTTGAAGAGCTCGGTATAGATTTGAACTTCTTCACGGGAACATTCAGCTCCAATGAAAACGTTCTCGATAATGTTGGGATTCCTGGAGATGTTCACCGGGATAGTCGGAGAGATCACACCCATGTTCCCTTCAGCATAAACCTGTGCTGGTGCTAAGGGGCTCAAGACTGGGTGAACAGGTCCAGGAGACTGAGGACTTGGAAAACTAGCTTCGACTTCGCTCAAGTCAGGTAGGAAGTAAGACCGATGATGCAAGTCATCCCACGGTCTCTCTATACCTGTCATTGCTTCCAGGATGGCCTCTTCATATGGAAGAGTGGTATCTAGACAATCCTGGGCAGAAGAAGAAGTAAGCGTCCAAGCCGGAGCCACATCACCATCCAACTCTTCCGGTGAAAGAGGAGCTGGATCAGATTCTGCAGTGTCAACAATAGACTGATATGCAATCTCAGCTGCAGAAATCGGGAATGCCATTCCACCCACTTGACCTTCCTCCAATGTGGCAGTAGGAGAAGGTAAGGTCCAAGGGTCCGAAAAATAATGAGTTCGAAAGAACTCTCTTCGAAGGGGAGCCTTGGAGGATGAAATAGCATTAATATGAACCTTAGGAGGAGGAAGATCGAAAGTACCCATCAAGGAGGAATACATTCCAACTCCTAAATTCTCAACAGGCGCCTTAGTATTGTCCAACTTAGGAACAGATGAGTCAGAAGGCGCATCCAGGTCTACAGGAGGACAGTCCAGTTGATCCACTGTGACAATCCTCCCTTCGTGGGGGAAACATACAATTCGGAATAGTGAGGATGCAATGGCATCCATCTCATAAATCCAATTCCTCCCCAACAGAAGGTTGTAGTCCAAGGCTGCATCCACTACCTCAACCTCTATGTTAACGGTTTTGCCCCCAACACAGATGGGCAAAGCCGGGACAATACCATGGGGTCTGTGAGAATGGCCATCGAACGCAGTAAGAACAGTGCTAGATGGAACAGCTTTGGGAGATCCAAGTGTCTTCCAACATGCGAGAGACATCACGCATGTAGAAGCACCCTCATCAACAACCGTTCGAAAGATATTGGTCTTTCGATACGATGATTTAATATGAAATGCCATGTGATGAGGAAGTATCTTCTTAAAATTAGTCATATCAAAAGTAATCAGAAGAGAATTTTATGGATCAACAGCCCCAATGGCAGTGAGCACTGCGCTGAGCCAGACAAGACTGGAGCACCTCTAAAGCTGACATAGCACAAGGACTCTGCGCCAGATCTTCTACAATCGAGTAGTTCTGGGTAGCCCTCACGTTCGGATTAATCGTTGACCGCTTAGAAGATGCTTTTGGCATCCGAGGCATAGACTCAACAGTTGGCTTCATGATGTGAAGCAGCTCAGTAGCATCAGGAACTTCCTTAGCTTTCGAAAATTCTTCTCCGCCATAATCACGGGATCTCGTAGTGACATCCACGTGAGCACTCATCATAAAGATGTTCGATGGAATTTCCCCTTCCTGGGCACCTCCAGAGGAAGCCCCAGGATTTTGGTTCGCGCCAAAAACTAATTGTTGCCCTTGGGGAAAAGAGTTTGTTAGCACAGCCTAGGAACTAGAAGAACCCTACTGAGATAAGAGGCGCTGAGCATCCTGAATTTTAGGGCAAAGGTGCGTGAGATGGTCTCCAACACAAAGCTTGCATGGAAACTTCACTTTCTTTTTCTCCTTTTGACCCTCACCAACACGCTCGTTGGTTTTATTTGCATTACCCTTCCCGTTCTTGCCCTTCAGGCATTACGTCCTCTTCTTCTTCCCATCGGATTGTTGATTTCCTTTGGGATCGGAAGTTTGGACAACATTTATGGACAAAGACTGGGAAGGTGATGAATCAGCAGGCACAGCCTGACCAGAAGGAGCAGATTGTAAAGACAACTGCTGCAGTTGAGAAAGCAGGCTGGCTGCACTACTATTGACCGATCCGACAAGCCCGTCACCATGCGGACCAGGTTTGGGTTTCGATAAATCCAATTTGGAGCGAGGAGCATTGGGCAAATACTTATAAAGCATCCCAGACTGAGAATAGATCAACTCTAACTGCTGGGCCCTAAAGATGGCCTGCTCCTCAGAAAATACCCCAGATAGGGATACATCTTTTGAAATATCTGACTGCATAGATTTCAAAAACCACTCGAGAAGGAACTCACCTGGAATATGGGCTTTGATAAGCCTCTTCCTTCTCCTCCATTCCTGAATGTGATCAGAAATGTGAGTTGCCTCATCCTACTTAAAATTAGCCAGGAGTTCGGTCCCAGCCTCATATCTGACAGGCAACTGAAAATGGTTTAGAAATGTGATAGCCAGTTCTCCAAATGTGGCGAAACTGCCCCCAGTGAGCTCTATATACCATTTGGCAGCATTTCCAGTTAGGGTGCGTTGAAATAATCTCAACCTGATCGAGTCATCGATCAAGAAGTTCGAAGAGCACCATAAGTAGAAAGTGGTGATGTGGTCGGCCGGATCCTCTCCATTCTTACCTTCAAACTTTGGAATGTATGAAGGAAGTTTGGTCGGGACTGGAGGCCACCCCGGACTATAACGAATCGGGTCATTAGTTAACTTCGAAAAATCTGGCAAGTTTAACGTTGCCGGAAATGGTAATCGCGGCGGAGCCTGAGAATTCCATCCTTGATGGGATGGATTTCCCACATTCTGAAAAGAATAGCCTGGATTTGATGAGGCACCAGGCCGCCAGAAAGGACCCGTAGAAAACGGAGAAGAACCTCCTCAGACCGTCACTAAAACTCCGTAATTCGGCCTCCCGCCGAAGTGTTGATTGAAGAGGACAGCTCGGTAGGGTTCACGCATTAGGATGCCGTGTGCGTAAAGGTCCGATAAGCACTCGATGAAGGGAAAGAAGCGAAGCATTCCCTTGATGACCTGCGAAGAACTGATTCCCTGCCCCAACCGTTGTAAACACAGGATTCCATCCCGTAAAAGTAGTCGAACTTTGCCCCCCAGACCAAGGGTTGAAACTCTGGGTCTGGGACGTAAACGGAAACGACCCTAAAGAAGGATTGGAACTGGGAATATGCCCAGTCCCAAAGGGGAAACCCTGAAACGAAGCTGATCCACTAGCCATGTTAGACATGGGCGTATATCCAGCTGCACCGACGGAAAAGGAAAAAGAGGGATTTCCACTAATGGACATCCCTGAACAGAAGGGACCAGAATGAGAAGCATATGCTTGGGTGAACCCAGAGCTAAACATAGCAGCACTAGAAGCAATCGAAGATGAAGCAATAGTGCCCCCTGCCTCGACAGAAGCAGTGGTCTGAATGCCTGCAGCACTCACGGTAGAAGCCGCATTCCCAGTCGTGGCCATCGAAAGATAAGAATGATACGAAAGATCCGGCGGTCTCTCAGACTCCGGTCCGATGTACTGAACAACAAACGGATAATCAGGAGGAAGAGGAGATGGACCTGTAGCAGGAGGCTCAGGTATATCTTCTATCTGAAAATCTTCTTCCTGAGGAAAAAGAACTCGCGAGGTGAGCGGAACATTCCTCTCGGAACCGACACCGGAATCAGCTACGAAACCTTCAGACCTTGGTGGAGGATCTCTCTCCTCAGCGTCAGACTCCACAGGGTGCTAACCACCTGCTAAATCGCTCCTACGCCTTCTCGAAGAAGGCTCTGCACTCTCGGGAGATAACCCCCAGATTCTCCTCGAACGTCGAGGCGCTTGATCAGCCACTTTTATAGATTTATTAAATTAGACTCAAAAAATTGAAAAGCTAGGCAAGCTAGGAGCAAAGAGCACTCACTAAAATAAAAATCCCTGAGAAACAGCAAGCAAACAGCCTCCAAGTATTTCCGCTTCGGGTGATGAGGACCGGACACCAAAATATAGGAAAGCGAAGTATAGGGCCTTCCGAAAGCAGTCTGGGATGATTAGGGCCCAGAACAACTAGCGAAGGTATCAGAAACAGTTACGTCGACCTCCTAACGACAACCTTTGCCGGCTCAAGCACCCAAGCTTTCCAAGGGCACCCCCCAGAAGTACTGCTGAAAGTGATGCGACGTCTGCCTCAGGTACCACGGGTATTCCCCCTCGCAGTCACCTGTGTGGAACCTAGGAGTGGCAACTATGGACACCAATCTGTATCAGAAGCTAGGCAGAACGGTCTTGAGGTCAGATTCAGCTAATCGGAGGGGGGGTATCCCTCTTCTCAACCTTCACTTCCCCTCGTGCTTGACTCTCGGATGAGAGCTTTCCCAGTCCACCTCACGGAGTTGGATTTCGCTCAATTAATCAACTTCTATGTTTGTTTGAGCGGCCTTGGAGAGTTAACTCTCCACTCACCTATTCCAAGGCCCTACAACCTAGCTAGTTGGTGATCGACACTTAGAAAAACTTGCTAGTTGATTTTAGATTAAATCGCTTATTTTAAGGGCTGTTATATTAAGTCACAAGGATATGGAGATGAAACGTATGGTGTTTTTGACGCAAAAGAAATTAATAAAAACTTAACTACATGCACATGCAGTTCTTTGTCTTTCGATGAAAAGTAATCTCTATACAGGTTCTACGAGACTAAAAATTGTATTTTTATTTTCGAATTGCAAACTCACACTCACAAAAACTAAGAAGCTAACTAAATGATTCAATGCACCTAATGCAAATCACTACAAGCATGTAAATCCTAAGATGCAAAAATCTCTTAAAACAAGGTGAAATTTCCCAAAAAGCTCCTTCAGTTTTAACTCATCTTTTGTTGTCCAGAAAGCCAATTCTTGAAATCAAGAACTCTTAAAATAAGGACACCAAAAACACTTAAAAACAAGAAGAAGAAATCAAATGACAACTCCTCCTCAAAATCAAGCCGAAAAACTAGAAGCAAGAAACTTCACAAAAGCTCCAAAAGATATGGCCAAACGAAAATGAAAATGCAACAACAAAAACAAAAACAAGAGACAATGTTTTTTGAGTTTTGAAATGCAAAAACAAAAATCAAAGCAAATGTTTTTTGAGCTTTTTTGTTTTATAGGAAAAGAGCTCGAAAAGACTAAGCACAACTATCAAAATCCGAACCAAAACGAGACTGAATTTCAAGCACAAAATTCAACAATGCTCCCAAACCTTATAAGGCTAATAGTAGCAAGATCAATAAGAGCAACGGAAGACCAAAACTCAGCCACTCAGCCTAGACAAATAGTGCAAACTTGTTGCAAACAAAAACTCCAAAGAAGCAAGAAAAGTTCTTCAAAAATTGCAACAAAAACCTAGCCTATGGAACTCAAGAAAACCAATCGAAAACGAAGCAAAAATCGCAATGCGAAGCACAACACAAAGATAGGAGCGAGTCAGTGAGCAGAAGCTCTTTGTTCTAATAAAGAAGAACAGCCAAGAATGCTCAGAAAGTGATCTTGGAACTCAATCCAGAAGTGCCAGCACCAGAAACAACACTTTGCCAAAAATACTAGTTTTCACTCAAACGAAAGAGAGAAAAGACATGAAACCACTTCCTTCACACTCCAGTAAGCACAGAGACTCTGTAGAAACAGGTCTCCACAGCCAGAAAGGACCAAAAAGTCAAGAATCTCAAAAATTCAAAATCTGCCTAGGTATACGCGATCTTGCAGTTATGCAACCAGCGTGTATACGCGTCTGTGTTAAGGGAAACTCGCGTATACGTGGATCCTTTTACACAAACTCGCGTGTATACGCGACTGTGTGCAAACAAAAGAGCGTATACAAAGAAAGATAATGAAAAACAAAAAGGACAAGCCTGGGAATGACACCAAGACTTCAGACTGACTGCAAGAAAATAAACTGGACTGTAAAAGAAAGATAAAACTGTTGGCAACCTACCAAACAGCTGAAACAACCCAACAGGAGAATCACAAAAATGTGATCCCCAGTGGAGTCGCCAGTTCTGTTTCGGGGAATTAACACCCTAGAGGTTGGTTGGGATACAACTCCACAGAGCAGGGGCGTACTACTTAACAGAGACTCACACAACCATGCACGTTCAGAAAAACCAAATAGAGCAGAATGAGAGATTTACCCGTTGGTCCTACGTTTGAAGTAGATCCACGTGGAGTCCAAACTCCCAGCAACCGTCCTTCCTCTTTAACCTGAAATACAAGAAGAAACCAGCACAAAGGACAAGTTGTACAACATATATCTACTCTAAATGTTAGTGAGATTCATATAAAACATTAAATAAATCATAATGAATGCTTGTATAACAAATATTCTCATACATATAAGCATACACTAACACGTTTATTTTGGGAACAGCATGGTACTTCTGTATTATAAATAGCATGTACAAAAGTAACAAGTGGAGAGATCACCTGATCCTTCCAAGGCCTTCGCAGACCGTCGTCCGGATCCGTCCAGCCCTTGCCTCGCTAAGACTCCTTCCAAACTGGTGCATACGAGATAACATATAAAAGGATGTGTATCTCAAGGAAACAAGGGTTTCCTATAATGAACTGGGAAAGTGCAGGAGGCACGGGGAATCAGACTTGGATAGGGAATACCAACAGAGTATAATATCAATAATTATCTCTCTCCCTTAGGCCATACACATGAGGGCTTTTTATAGTCCCTCCAAGTAGTTTCAGCAGTTGGAAACAGTTGGCCACGGGCTGGGGTGGTTGAACTACCTGAGTAACCATCGACCTAGCGCTAAATTAGGGATTTTTATATATTTTTTAATCATTTTAATGGCATACGCGGAAAATTCTAGCTGGACTCGCGTATACACGTGAAAAAGTACGGGCATAGTCACGTATGAGGGATTTTACACTGTTTTTAAGTGAATTTGTCCAAGTCTGTAGGAATGGGTGCCCAAAAGCCATAAAGGAATCATGAATCATGTCAAGGTGAGAAATGATGCTATAACACTTGAAGAACATTTGGCTCAACTATGCCTTGTACATGCTTGCCTTTAAAACCCTTTACTTTCATAGCACATTTTCATCAAAAATTTGGACCTTATTCCTCTAATGTCTCTCAAAAGCACATACACATTCATTTTCAGAGGAAATTGAAGACAGAAACCAATAGCTAATTCTTCTAACTAACCTTGACTAAAATGAGCTAAATTGTACTTTGATACGAACTTGATTTGAATATGGAAAAACTAGTTTTGTTGGGGAAGGGGTTTATGTTTCAAGCTTTAAGTGTATTTTGTGAGAAATTTATGAGTTAATTAGATTTTAAAAACTCATGTTTACACATTTATAAAATGAAAAATTTTTAATTCTAGGAAAATATTTTCCCTCAATCCAAATTCTGATCATTGGACATGTAAGAGGAAGAAAGAGGGAATTCACTTTTCAAATTCTAGACCTTGTCTAGACCTCCTAGTGGCCAAGTATTTAACCTAGCGTGATAGCCAACTAGGTGTAAGATTTGACTCTATCCAACACTTGTCCACAAGGTGACCTTTCTTATGGCAATGAGTAATAAACAATTGCATCTTATTTTCAGCATCATTTTCCTTGTCCAATGGGCCTTTGACTTTTTGCCTCATTTATTTAGAAAGTTTCAATGTGTATGGATATCTTCTTCCAACATCTATAAACATTATGATTATTCAAACCACAAAAGGAAAATGTGCAATTTCTTTTATATATCTTATGTGAATATTTACCATGTTTATCATAATCAAAAGCAATTTGATTAAATGCAAATTTATACCTTGAACATTCACCATTGCCTCCTTCTTGAGGAGGTGAATTTGATGAGGTAGTGGCTCTCCTTTGAATACTAGCAATGAATTCAATGACTAGATAGAGCTTTAAACATCCTCTTCTTTTGCATTCTCATTAGCTGCATGTTTATTAACATCTTCTTGCAAAGTGGGTGTCAAACTTTTCCATTCATCATGAACACAAACTTCACAAGCTTGAGGTAATGAACACGAAATAAAATTCCTTCTTGGAACAGCTTCATGTGCCTCCTTGGCTTTGGAGAATTTTCCATTTTTTCCATATCCAAGACCCAAATAATTAGGCCCTTCTTGAAGAACAGTTGGCTCAACTATGCCTTGTACTCAACTATGCCTTGTACTCAACTATGCCTTGTACATGATTTCCTTTAAAACCCTTTACTTTCATAGCACATTTTCATAAAAAATTTGGACCTTATTCCTCTAATGTCTCTCAAAAGCACGTACACATTCATTTTCAGAGGAAATTGAAGACAAAAACCAATAGCTAATTCTTCTAACTAACCTTGACTAAAATGAGCTAAATTGTACTTTGATACGAACTTGATTTGAATATGGACAAACTAGTTTTGTTGGGGAAGGGGTTTATGTGTCAAGATTTAAGTGTATTTTGTGAGAAAGTTATGAGTTAATTAGATTTTAAAAACTCGTTTACACATTTATAAAATGCAAAATTTTTATTTCTAGGAAAATCTTTTCCCTCAATCCAAATTTTGATCATTGGACATGTAAGAGGAAGAAAGAGGGAATTCACTTTTCAAATTCTAGACCTTGTCTAAACCAAAATAAACTAGAGGTTTGGTTTTCAAATACATTCACTTATTTTGAAAAGTTCTAGCTACCAAAAGTCCATATGCCAATCTACCTCCCAAGAAATCCATTTATTACACCACTGGTTAGTTTTTTGTCTTCCTATATTCTTTATCAACCTCTTCTAGTGATTATTGAAAGGTGGATACTTAAATCCTTCCTAAAAATTTGAGCTCTAAAATGAGAAGACAGACAAGGTCATTTTAAGTCATTCTTCTATCCAATTATAAAAACCAAGTGAATATTGAACTAAATATTGATTTTTTTCCCATATAACAACAAAATATAAAAACTCTTCAAGGTCTTAAATCTGCTCGTAAAGTTAATTTACATGTCTTGATCAAGTCCAACAACAAAGAAAAATTCAGTGATAACACCAAAATCTACAACTTCTTCAACATCTTCTAAACCATCTTCAAATTCAATATTGTGTGCATCAAATTCCTCAGCAAGGTCATTAATGGAGTCATCAATGGTGCATCAAATTCATGCACCATACTTTGAATTTGTAAAGAAATTCATGAAACATCAAAATACTTGCAAGGCCTTAATTGGATAAGAAATCTAACCATCTGTTAGCAAACCAATTGCATCTTATTTTCAACATCATTTTCCTTGTCCAATTGGCCTTTGAATTTTTTCCTCATTTATTTAAAAACTCATGTTTACACATTTATAAAATGCAAAAATTTTATTTCTAGGAAAATCTTTTCCCTCAATCAAAATTCTGATCATTGGACATGTAAGAGGAAGAAAGAGGGAAATCACTTTTCAAATTCTAGACCTTGTCTAAACCAAAATAAACTAGAGGTTTATTTGAGCTCTAAAATGAGATTCCAAGCCTAATTTCATAAAAATTAAGTTGGGGATGATCACATTGACTTGCTTGATGACATGTCTATGAAGATTAACTACCTTGAACTATTTTTTTGCGTAGGGAAAGAGACACATTCCCATGTCTGAGCATGAAAACGTTCTTTGATATTGTTAATGTCTCTAGTGTTTACTTCTACAAGTTCTATAGGTAGAGTCTGTAAAGGGCCAGGTAGCCTCTGGATCTCATCTTTTATGAAAGGTGACATATCTAGTAAATGCCCCTACAGTCAATCTCTGGAATGGATCTAAATAGAAGTTCTTCATTTTAATATCCGTAAAACACAACAACTTTAAAGTAAACTATGTACATGTGTCATTTCTCCCACAAACTAAAGTGTATAAGTAGTAAATTTTATACCAAGTGTGCTCCCACCATGTAAAGCGCAATTTGGTGAATTTATCATTTTTATAATATCTTTTTCGATTAAATTTAGTTTCACACATGATCAATTATTGCTTTTAAAGTTGTGTTCTACATAATTTGTGTAAACTAAATTACAAATTGATTTTTTGAAATCTATTTTGTGTAAATGTCGACCAATAGATATACATCATGGAGGATGAACAATGAAGATCAGTCGAATCCCATATGGAGGTTCAGGGATTGGGGAATGTTCATGGTATTTAAATATAATCTTAAATCTCCATACATGTGTGTACATATGGAATTGATTTTTTTATTAACTTTGTGATTTAATTTAGTTGTTAATAAGTTTCATATTTTAATTTTTAGGAGGTAAGAGGAGAAGGGTTTCAACTCCATCCATGGAGTGTGGCCAAGGTTCAACTGGTCAAGGTGTGAGTGGTAGCAGGTTGCGGGAAGGGGGCGATATTTATTTCCCTGAAGGTTAATCAACCGCTGCTGGTTCTCAGCAGCGTCATTCTGGGGCTGGTTCTCAGCAGGGTCATGTTGGAGAAGATGTTAACCAACAACATCAAGGTTGCCATCAATTTCAATATTTTTTCATTAAATTTGTACAATTTTTTTTACACGTGTTTTTTCTAATATACGAAATTTTATATATATTGATGCAGAGGCCGAAAATGTTCGAGCCAGTGGTCAAAATAGACGCAGGGTAGTGCACTACATTCAAGAAGAAGGTTGTCAACCCAGCACAACTTATCCGGCTGAGATTACTGATATACCATGGGAAACCAACATTGAAAATGCACCTTACAAAGGTGTGAAAGCCTTCATGCAAAATTTCAAAGAGATCTCGTGGCTTTGTCTCTACCTGCTGAGAGTAGACAAAGCCTTGAAATAGTTACACATTCATTGGGTGAAACGCTAAATGTGTACAGAAATTTGGGGCCAACGACTGATTCGTTTGTAGAAACGATGAGAAAGAGAAAAGAAACAGTGATAGGTCCCGATAAATGGCAGGACATAAAAAAAGGGTTTCAAGAGCAGATGCTAAGTCAATGTTTAATTATAAGGAAGGGCCAAAAATAAAAATGTTGAAGGTGCAGTATTTCAAGCACCCAGACAAAGCTAGTTTTTTGTATGATTGACATCTTGCGGCCTTTGGAAGGCTTCCATGGAACGATGAGGTTCCTGTTTATTTTGCACAAATGTTTTATGCATAATTTTTTTTGGGTATGAAACCCGACTATAATGAACTTCCTTCAGAATTTTTTGGCCCGGGGAGAGGTCGATTATATCAACGTAAGGGCGCTAAGTGAGATGTGGAGTTGCCTCGCCCTGAGCCGCCATTGGTGAGTCGACCGTTTCGAGTCGAAACTCTGCGATCAAAGTTGGATGCGACTTCTCAAATAAGTCGAGAAGCAAGAGATGTTATGATCGACAATGTTCAGAGCGGATTGAGTGGAGTCGATCTTTGTTTAAATCGACAAATAGCACGTGAAAATGCACGTGCCAATTTTTTTTATCATACAGATGAGGATATTTACAACATGAATGTTGAAGATCTCCGAACATATGCAATAAATTGTCGCAATGGTCTGCAAGACCTAATTTTTCATGAGGAAGAGGGCACCAGAATAGTATGTGTTAGTGACATTAGGGTTTGAAATTATTTTTACATATACATGTGTACAATTTGTAATAAATACATGTGTAGGTACATGTATACATTTATTTGTATGTGTACATTAATCTAATTTAATGTATGATTATATGTTAAAACACCATTTGCAGTTCTCAGGCATGATGCGTGATGAAAATTTTAATATTACGTTCGGGACCTCCGGTTCAAACGATGCAGATGGGTATAACCATCATGATATGTTGGCACATGTATGTTAGTGTTTTTTAAGTGACTCTAAAATAAATAATTGTTGCCACACATGTATATATATATATATATATAATTTTATAAAATGTTTTAACAGGTACCGATTCGGTTTGATGTTTTTGGGATGGTGGTACCTTCTTCTTCCTTAGGAGATGTACCTTCTACTTCATTGGGAGATGAGCCACGAGTATGGACAATTTTTCACAAGTTTAAAATTTATGTTTAAAAGTTATATATATATATATATATATTCTACCTCAAAAAGTTCCATTAAAAATTGAGATATATATATATATATATATATAGAGAGAGAGAGAGAGAGAGAGAGAGAGAGAGAGAGATCTATATTTTGAGTTATTTAAATTTTTTTGAATTTAGGTTCCTATAGAAGATTTCTTTAATCCGAGGACTCTAGCGACAGAGATAGGAACATCCACAGCATTTGAACAAGTTGTCTTTAGTTCCTTTTTTTAATATTATTGAAAATAAGTTTATATACATGTACATGTGCATTTTCATTTGAAAGTTTTTAATTTATATAAATTATATATATATATATATATATATTTACATTTAACTGTACATGTATATTGTACAGTTTACCACTGCAGATGTTTCTATGGGAGAACCTGTTCATCAAATGGAGAGGGAACCTTATGAGGTATTGCATGATTTTTTTGTTATATTTTGTTTTTTACATAAAGTTCTAGATATATATATTCTCATTCATTTTTAAAAATTCAAATTTTAATGTTCAAGTACATGTGCATTGTGTATGTAGGTTTCCTATTCACAAGATAGGGCGCGGACTGAGACCCAGACGCTAGATCCTCCATTTGATGGACATGATTTACTGTAGATTTGATTTCAAAATTTAGATGGTTTTAAAATTTGTTAAACTTGATACAATTTGATACTCAAGTGAGATTTACAATTTTTGGACATATTTTATTACATTGTTATTATATAATTTGTTTTATGTAATTTTTGGATGGTTTTAGTACTTTTGGCATGTGAATGTGAAGTAATGTTGTCATCTGAACTACATTTGGCATGTGATATTTAATGTTAAATGTTTTTTTTGCACAATATATAATCAAAAGGGTTTTAAAACTTAAAGTTTTGGATGGTTTCAATCTACAACTTAAAGTTTTGGATGGTTTCAACCTACATTTGCACATGTGGTAAATTGAAATTATGTTACTTGTAACAAGAATTTCCCCATTGATTTCATTGTATATGTTGATTTCTGATTTGATATAATTGCATGTATGATGGTACATTACTTGTAAAGTCATTGGATTAATAGTGTTCATTGATTTCAATGTAAGTGCAAAAAATTATTGACAATGTAGAACGATTTTTGTGTTATAATAATTAAACCTAATAATATTGGAGAGCAAGAGAGATAAGGTATGGTGTTTACTACAAGAGTTCGAGCTAAATATTTAAATGGTTTATGATTTATGATTTTTACTTTATTTTTAATATAATCGATACGGAAAGATGACAAAACTAATAAGGGTGACAATAAGAATAGAAGAAGAAAATAGTTTAAGATTGATCACAATACATGCTATTTGTAAGTGATTACATTCTAATTATTCACATTCTATGATTCAATATTATTACATTGTCACTTCGCATTCAAAAATTTTATTTGATCATTTTCCATTATTAAAGTTATTCTACAATATTTATCATCTCAACAAATTGAGGTAACTAAGAAAATTTAAAATTAAAATGACTTGATAAATCTCAAACATATTTAGCATATTTAAAATGGTTTATCGATATTTTTTCCTTGGTTGCACACGACTGAAACCAACCTAGATCCATCTTAACTACGGATATATCAAGCGTCGAAAGGGATCAAATCTCTCAAGGTGCAAACCTTTCCTCAAGTTTTGCACTCAAAAAAGAGGTTTGCACCTCTAGATATTTGATCCCTCTCGACGCTTGATAGATCCATAGTTATGATGGATCTAGGAAAATAACTTTCTAAAAATAAGTAAGGGAAAAGCAGCATAGGGAACAATTAGGAGTAGATTTAGGTCATAGGGAACAATTAGGAGTAAATTTAGGAACATGTGATAGTTGGGTGAGATAAAATAATATTTTAATAAAATAATGGGAATTTGTAGGAGAGACAAATAGTGGATATGACATGTATTTTTGTGAATAATAAAATTTATGGAATTAAACAATTAATTATTTTTGTATGTGAAAACAAGATTCACACCTAATTCTCACCTAAAAGACTAAATTAAACACATTATTATTAAGGGGACGAGGAGCTTTCTAGGTTTTGAGCTCCCCATTGTTAGATGAGAGTCGTAATGGCATTCCATGTATTTTTGTGAGAACTTATGATATTGTGATATTCTAATTACGAAATAGTGATCTTGAGTACAGGCTGGATAATGTAGTAGATAGGAACTTTTTGATAAGGGGAGATTAGGGATGTGACCAAATTCCTATCAGTGAAATTTTTTTTCTTCACCTTCCTATAACTCCATTGTAGCTTTGGGGGCCAAAGGTAAGAAGAGTACCTTGGAATTTCTTGGGTGAAAAACCAAGTAGGTCACCAACTTTGGTCTAGTGCATTGGAATTCATTAAAGAATTGGTCATTGGAGATGCTTCAAGCTAGGAGCGAGCATCATCACCAACCTACATTGAATATTTTACACTCCCTAGGGTGAATGATACTTTAAATTGATTGAAAGTCTAATACTTTCGAATTTTTCTGAATGCCAAATGATCTTACAAAGCTAGTATTTATAATATCCTAGTAGGTCATTCGGTGACAACTTTTACCGGAAACTTGAAACAAAGAGAATCTATCCTTGGCTAGGACATCATGTAAGATGCCTGCCATAAACAGTAAAATTGTACTTAAAAGCTAAGATTCGGGCAAGTGGGGACAACCACTTGTTATCTCGTCCCTTGGAGGCTAGGCCATATGGGGACCGAATCTGACCTTACAAAATAAAGTGAAATAATTTGTACCATACAGTCGGAAAACATATACAAGAACAATTAATATACAAGAACAATTAATTTCATTCTAGAATATATATATCCAATACATATAACATTTTTCATCAATGCACATGTATAGAAAAACTACTTTTAGTTGATACTAGAGCACGTGCTTGTACCCAAACAATTTGTACATGTGCAAACACTTGCACAAATAACATAAGCAGCTCAATTTTTAGTTGAGTATTGGAAGTTCTAAAACATATTTAATCCAAAGATAATAAATTGTTGGAAAATTTACTCAAAAAAATTCTAATGGAATTCCATCCTCAATAATCCGTTCATGATCAGATTTTGACATTTTCCATCTCTTAATTTTCGATTTTTTCTTTGATTGAACTTCTATCAACTTTATGCGTGCTGCACACACCAAGTGACTATATTGACAACTTATGGAATCAAGTTCATAGTCTTCAAAGTAAACAAAGTCTCCACTTTGATGAGTTTGTTTGAAAAAATAACCTTTCAGTATAATAGACGTCATACTGAAATCCGTGATCATTATAGTCTTGTAATAATTTCATTTTTTGTTCAGTGCAACGCATCAAATAATACTTCACATTTTCATCGCTGTCAATAGGTGCAACTACAGAAAAAACATCTCCTGCACAATAAAATAAATTTAACATTTAATTATGTATATTTAAATTTATTTGTAGATCTTTAAATCATTAAAAAGTAATTCAAATGTTACCTTCTCTAACAAGATCAGAAACTCGATCACCATCGGATGATATTGTAGTTTCCTCTGATTCCATTTCTTCAAACATTTCAACAGACATTTTGCCCTTTGTATTTAGCTCTGTATGTTTCCAATCGTTCCCATACATTTTGTTTTCACAAACGTCATTGGATTTTGTGTTGTCTATGCAAACATCACAAAAACAAGAATATTTTCTTTTATCCAATGCAAACACATTTCTGGACAACTTTGTTTGAATTGAATGCAATTTTCGAGTCCCTTTTATTGTTTCAACCTCATTTCCAATTGATCTATCTACGTCTTCAATTCCAATATGCCAGAAAAACCTTTATATGGAAAATTAGAAAAATAATTTGTAAATATGATATCAAAATACAATTACAAATAATCATTGCATGATAAATGTACAATGTGTTTAAAATTAGATTTCCAATATAAATTAAATTGAATGTACCTTCGCACTTCTCTTGATGGGTTAATCTCATGGCTTAGAGCAGTGTTGCACCATTGAACAACTTCTTCAGCGTTCACAAGTTGGCGTGCAGAGTGGTTCATTTGATATCTTAGAAGTACTCGTTTTATGCATGCTCCTACACCATCATGTTCTCCTTTTCCATGGCCAGTCTCAAAGAAATTCCAACAATGTTTAATGCAGGTTTTCTTATGAAGACAACACAACCAAAAAAATGATCGTGCAGATTTGAATTGGCCTGCGCATCCGTCTGACCATATCCAATGTTCATTGAATGTTATTCCATGATTTTTCAATGAATCATAAATTCTTCCAAAACAATGTTGTACAAAACATGTATCATGTGTACGATCGTCACTGATATAAAAGTGATATTCTTTAATGATATGTCGATTTTCACTCGTGCTTTCTATATGATCAACATTTTGTTCAGCATGTCTATATATAATATGGACGAGCATGGAGACTTGGTCAGAGTGATAGTATTCACTCTGAATTTCTTTTTGTGGAACAAATGTGTAGTTTTCTGCAAAATCAATCACTGACAAAATGGTTCCCGGTGGAAAAACTTCACGAGATTTTTTGAATTGCAAGTCTTGCCATCGAGCTCTATGGGAATGCATGGTGTATTTGTAAATTTCTGCTTCAAACTTTCTCAAAAAGTCTATTAGAAAAATTTCGTCTTCACGTAATTCGATTCTTTTAACACTATCCGCACCTTGAATCGATGTACTGGTATATTCATATCTCTTCCATTTCACTTTCATGTTGGACAATGATTGATCATTTATATCAATACGATATTTGTTTTGAAACTTAGTCAAATTTCCACAATCATCGCATTTTTTACCACCAACACATTTCTTTTTGTAAAATAGTTCATCGCTTTCTCTTTCACATAGAATTTGAGATATGAATTCACGGATAGTGGAAGGAGGAGGTGAATCCTTCCATAATGTTCTATCGAAATCAAGGAATGTGTCATAATATAACTCAAATTCCACATGATAACGGCAACAACAAGTGTCGCGTACGGTGATAGGTTTTACATACCATGGTTTTTGTTGAAAAAAAGCACTGAGTGAAACATGAATTTGACGATTCTCTTCTTTGAAATTGTTGAATAAATCTATTTGAATGGTTTCCAAGAGATGTTTTTCATGTTCTTCGTATTGATTTCGTGCTATTCTTCTTCGCATCACATGTCTTGCAGTCGGTGAAACACGCAAATTATTCTTCCAATATTCATATATTATTTTTTTAACATCTTCTCCAAGTCTATCTTTGTATGGTTGCCTACAAATAGCTCTCCAACAAGCGAGTTCATCATTTACATCTATTTGCAGTCAAAATTTTCGATGTTTGTGCAGATTTTTTCGCGAGGTTCTTAGTGCTCGTGCCATAGATGTTATCAAACGATTCTCTTGAGTACTTGGTGAAACCATTGCCATCTGTATTCCTCTACGTATATTTGAAACATATTTATCTCTAGATCTCTTAATTGACTCTATAGCACTACTCATATTTTTTATCACCTCTTCTTTCATTTTTTTATCTTTGGTTGATTTTTGAATACCCAATAGTGTCGTCGCTTCTTTTAATTTCCTTGATGATAGGAGACCTTTCAATATTTGAGCTTGAACTGTCACTTGCTCAGGTTTGAAAAACATTTCCAAAATTTTATCAACACGATATCGTATAATATAGTCAGGTTTTTTATCTCCATGTGTGTGAGTGTCGACATTTTCTAACATCTCATTATCGATAGTGATTTCATCTGTACATATTCGAAAAAATAGTACATATTCAATAAATAACTAAATTAATAAATATGTCAATAAATATTAGGAAAAATTTAAATATATCAATAGATCATAATATTTACATTTACATACCCGATTCAATTTCTGCTTGAGGTTGATTTTCTTCTTCAATATTTTGAGGAGTATCTCTGTCTGCTTACATTAAACAAAATATTTTTCAAACTAGTTCATCAAATAAAAATTAAGCTTCACATTTTACATTGGGAAAAATTTAAAAATATATTAATAGATCATAATATTTACATTTACATACCTGCTTCAATTTTTTCTTGAGGTTGATTTTCTTCTTCAATATTTTGAGGAATATCTCTGTCTGTTTACATCAACCAAAATATTTTTCAAACTACTTCATCAAATAAAAATTAAGCTTCACATTTTACATTATGAAAATTTTAAATATATATCAATAGATCATAATATTTACATTTACATACCTGCTTCAATTTCTGCTTGAGGTTGATTTTACTCTTCAATATTTGAGAGGGCTTCTAACTTTCTTTTGCGATATTGTCTCGTCTCTTCTCTACGTGCCTCAGGGTCTCTTTTTCGATCATATTTTCTTGCACAAGTTCTTCGATTTCCCATGATAATAGGGTATGAAGTTCAAAAAATTTCCTTCAAAAAATTAGACAATAACTCAATTACAAAAAATATCACAAAAGATTTAATTTAAAAAAATCTTAAAAAAAATTCAGTGTAAATTTTTTGTAAAAAATACGTAATCCAATCCAAAACACACACTTTAAAAAACACAAAACATGTACTTCAACACAAAACACGTACATACCTCCAAGAAAAATCATGCCGCCTCCAAGAAATGTCTTCCAAAAAAATTCTTTAAATCCAAAATTGTAAAATCAATTTGCTTCCAAGAAATGCTCTTAAACCCAATTCTTTAAATCCAAACTTTGAAGAAAAGTTTTTGAACAAAGAAGCTCAAAAGATTTATTTCAACATAAAACACGTACATACCTCCAAGAAAAATCACGCCGCCTCCAAAAAATGTCTTCCAAAAAAGTTCTTTAAACCCAAACTTTGAAGAAAAGTTTTTGAACCCAAACCAAGTCTTTGTAAAATGAGATGAAGTGCGAAATGTGGGAAAATTGTGAATCATTTCGCAGAAATTTATATTGACGCGAAATGTGTTTTTTGTAGGGGGCTCCACAAAACTTTCCGGCCGACGGAGAGTTACACAATAGTTCGGCCGAACTTTTGATAATAAGTTTGGCCGAACTATTAAGACGTTAGATTTAGCGACTCGTAAGCGGAAAACATAGTTCGGCCGAACTTGGACTAAAAGTTCGGCCGAACTAATGCGTCACCAATTACGCAAAAACGAGGCTCTGAAAATGGTTCTGCAACTTTGGACTGATTAAACTCCATGAAAGGTTGTTAATTAACTGTTGGAACCAAGACAAGCATTTTCAGAATTGAATCTACTTTCAGGAAATATAACTTTTATGGAATTTCGTAAACGTTTATTAATTATAATTATTTTTCTAATAAAATGGGTGCAAACAATTTCTGAGGTTCATTGTGATTCAGTGAGATCAAAATTTTGTATCTCCCAAAATACATTGTAAAAAAAATTGAAAAAATTATGGGGCATTACATTGGTCCGTTGACTCTAATGGGTAGCTTTTAGATTTTTAGTTTATAACTTATATGTTAAGAAATTTCTTGCCACACGAAACATATCCAAAATACGTAGTTTTTCGTATTGGACCAGTTCAAAAAATTCTAGTAATTATGATATGCATCCATTGGCTTTGTAAATATGACGAAAACAAATTAGACTCTGTCTAGATTGTTTTAACACATTTTGTTTTTTCAAAAACACAAATTTTCAATGAATACAGCATTGCGACATAACATGACTTCTTATGAATCCTTTGATTGTTAAGAAACACACACTCAAAGAAACGCTAAGTTGACATATCAAATCTGCATTAAAAAATTTCAAAAAATAAGTAATAGAAAGCTAACAAAACTTCTCACAACTTTTATTTTTATCGCAAAATGAAATTCTACACAGAAAAATTGTTATAGTTTGCAGAAAGTTGAAGAACCGAAAAAAATGAAATTTTTTTCTCAAAAAAGGGAAAAAAGTGTAACCCAGCTTCACATTTTCACTCGTAACCAACAGTTGACCATCGATCATAACTGTCATCTTCCCAATCAGAATCTGTATAACCAGAGAGTAAAATTGTGGCATTGCTTGAATAAAATACACCATAATGCAATGTCCCCTGTAAATATATTATAATTCTCTTGTCTGCCTACCAATGAATTTCATGAGGTTTTTGCATGAAATGAGAAATCATGCTGATGGCATAAGAGAGATTTGGTCTACTGTGAGTTAAATATATTAAACTTCCAACGAGATGATCGTAAAGAGTAGCATCAACCAGTGGAGTGGTACACTCAATAGTTAACTTTACACCAGATTGAAATGGTGTAGGAGCAGGTTTACAATTACTCATATGGAAATGAGCCAATAGATTTGTCGCATACTTACGCTGAGAGAGAAAAATACCATCAGCCATATGCCAGATCTGAAGACCCAGGAAATAGTGTAATGTACCGAGATCTGTCATCTCAAACTGCTTCTCAAGAAAAAAAATCATATCTTGAATTAATACAAGCTCGTTTCCAGTGATAATTAGATCATCCACATATAAAACAATAATGAGGACATTATAACCAAAGTTTTGAACATACAGATTTGGATCAAATATACAACGCTTAAAACCATTATTCCATAAATATGCGTCAATTTTATCATACCAAGCCCTAGAGGCTTGTTTGAGACCATATAAGGATTTGTGTAATTTGCATACTGAACTTGAGGATTCAATAGAAATAAAACCGGGAGGTTTTTGCATATAAATTTCTTCAGTAAGATCACCATTTAAAAATTCACTTTTAACATCCACTTGATTAATTTCCCACTTAAAAGATGCAACAAGTGATAAAATGGTTCTTATTGTGTTCATTTTAGCAACGGGAGCACACGTTTCATTATAATCAATACCTTCAAGTTGATTAAAGCCTTTGGCAACTAATCTAGCTTTATACTTTTCAATTTGTCCTTCTGCAGTGAACTTAGTTTTATAAACCCATTTACAACCAACTAAATTCTTTCCTAAAGGAAGAGGAACAAGAGACCAAGTCTTTCTTCTCAAAAGAGATTCACATTCAACAAACATAGCTTGTTCCCAATGAGGATTACCCTTAGCTTGAGCATAAGTAGTAGGATCATGTGTGGCCAAAACTTTGGTCATAAGAGCAAAGTTAGATCTAGTTCGGTGAGTGTCGGAAGGATTTCCGATCTCACTACCTGTAGATTCAAGGGTTTTCCGAGCCCAAATAGGAAGAATAGAAGGAACATGAGCCACTTCAGGAGCTTCATGAGTTTCAGGTGGAATACTTGAGGGAGAGGAAGAATCAAGATCAATAAGAGGCATAGAATTGGAAGAAGGAGTAACAGGTGGTATTGGTAAATTCAGGGTAACATGAGTTTCTATAGACTCAGGTGGGGAAGAGACTTCATGAAATTGAACATCTCTTCTGATTATGACACTTTGATTAGAAGGATCAAACAACCTGTAAGCCTCAGAATTCTCATCATAACAAATGAAGATACACTTGTGAGATTTAGGTTCTAACTTTTTCCATTTTTCATTAGGAATATGATCCCAACATTCACAACCAAACACCTTAAAATTACTAATATTCGGTTTACATCCATTCCATTTTTCCTCAGGGGTAATATGCTTAAAATATTTAGTAGGAACTCTATTTAAAATAAAATTAGCACAACATATGGCTTCAGCCCAAAATTTCTTATGCAATCATTTATAATAAAGCATACATCTAGCCATTTCAACTAAAGTTCTGTTTTTCCTTTCAGCAATACCATTTTGTTGAGGTGTGTAAGAAACAATCTTTTGATGTTGAATACCATGTTTAGATAAATATGCATCAAATTATTTCTTAACAAATTCCCCCCCATTATCAGATCACAAAGTTTTAGTACTCTTACCAGAAGCATTTTCAACCATGGATTTAAATTCTTGAAATTTTACAAATATTTCACTTTTATTTTTCAAAAAATAAACCCAATATTTTCTACTAAAGTCGTTAATAAAGTTTAGAAAATAAACTGAATGGGATATTGAAGGAAATTCAAGAGGACCACAGGTATCACTATGAATTAATTGCAAACGTTATTTAGCACGCCATGATTTACCTTTGTCAAACATTTCTCTATGATGTTTACCAAGAATACATCTTTCACAAACACCGACAATAGAAGAAATATTAGGAAAACCAAGAACCATTTTAGTTATTATTTGCATTTTATCATAATTCAAGCGACCTAATCTTTCATGCCATAATTTACTTAGTTCATCAGCATGAGCAACATAGGAATATAAGGGTTGTCTCTTAGTTGAATTAAAACCTACAAATTTATATAAACCAGTTGTATGATCAACAGGGCCATAAGAAACTATTTTGTAATTTTGGTTGATATCTTTAAGAACATATTTATCGGGGCAAGCTTCAAATTTAAAACCTTTCTGACATGCATGATAAATAGAAAGTAAGTTGATGGGCATGTTTTGAACATGAAAAACATCTTCCAATTGACCATTAGCGATATTAATATTACCAGACCCGATAACGGAAAGTGGTTTACCATCACCAATAGAAACTTTCTGAGATGAGTGCTTATTAGTGTCATAAGATGTAAATAAAGAAGCATTACCAGTCATATGTTTAGAAGCACCAGAATCCATTATCCATTCCACATTAGAAGAAGAATTATTGGATGAAACAATAGATTCACATAAATCTACTTGAATGAATAGCCACGCTCGCTTGATGTCGATCTGTACTTTCTTGATTGGTGTTAGAGTTGAACTCGTTTGGTTGCTTTGATGGTTGCTGCAATGAACTTCACGCTGGCTCACTTGATGGTTTGATCTTTGTACTGAATTGATGCAAATTTCTTGAATGAATACTCACGCTCGCTTGCAGGAGATGTAAACTTTGTTGCTTGTTTTCTTTAAAAAACTCGTGCACTCAGTTGATTTTTCTTTAAAGAAAGGGTGTTGAACACTGTCGAAAATGCACCCAAAAAAGCTTACAATGATTTTAATGATTCACTTTAAAACAATGAATTCACTTGTCCTCTTAAAAATTCATTAACAATGAATTTTTAATGATTCACTTAAAACAATGAATTTGATTACAAGTTCTTAAATGGATTTGCAAGAACGCTGATGTAGACTTTGCTTTGAAAACGCTAGAGTTTCCAGATTCATGAACTTGATTGTATTGAGTGAATTTGCTTGTTGATGTAATGCTGATGTTGATAACTTTGATTGTTTGTTGGAGTGGCGCAAATGCATGTGTTGAGTTTAATTTTCCTGCCTTGCAGCTATTTCATTACATGTGTTGTGCTTGCTGATATTGAACTTTATGTATGTGATATTAAATGAAATCATTGATGTGTCACAACTAGACACAAATAAAAAAGCAACAGCATGAAGCCATAAAAAATATGCGCCATCAAAAACACACATGGTGTACCTAAGATCCCCTTATTCAATTTCAGGTCGATCTAGGATGCAAGTACCAAAAAATATGTCTTTATTAATTACTGGATTACATCATCTTTCAGCATCTGAAGCAATGATAATGCCAAGCTCTAGATTCAAAGTTAACTGCAATATCTACTTTACTTATCTTTCACCTCAACCTACACTGTGCTCACTCGGCTCACTTGACATTCTGACTGTTCAATTACAATTTCAATTTGAAATGGACTTGATTGACCTTGACTCTTTACAAGAAATTATTCAAAATAAAATCTACCCTTTTTTACTTAAAAGACTTTTGACTTTGGATGACATCAACTACCAAAAAAAAAATTCAAATCCCACACCTTATTACTCCAAAAATCTCTATGATTGCTTATGTCTCCCAAAAAAAAAAATCACTTATTTCTCCAAATTACAAAAAGCAACTTATCACTCCAAAAAAAAATCACCTTATCACTCCAAACAAATCAACCTATCCATTATTATTTTAAAATCTTCTTATCATTCCATCACTACAAAGAATAATAAATTATGCATATTTCCCACAAAACATTTCTAAACCCTTATGTCTACCTTTTAAAAATTCTGATATAAATCTCTTCTCCTAATTCCTTAAAAACTCTCTTATAAATATTCCCACTAACTCTCTCATGGAAACTCTCAACTCATTCTCTCTCATGGAGACATTAATACACATTAATATGGAGTGTATGCATTCACATAAAATTTAAGAATATAGCCACCATAAATTAGAGGATTGATGGCATTAACTATGTCTCATCTAATGCGGAAAATTTCTTACGCACAACCACCCAACTTAATTATTCTATTTGTTTTAGCATACCAGCTTCAATGTTATCTTATGCTAGTGGCAACCCATGGAACGTAGCTCTCCTTAATGGTTCGATTCCATTTGCAGCAGCATGCTCAGATTTTTTTTTCAACTTTCTCAACTTCAATAGCCACAGATAAATATCACAACAAGTATTCAACGCAGATCCAATGTCCAAGCTCCAAACTGCATTGAAAATTACTTTCGAGCATGGCTTTATTAACACTCCATGATTGAACCTTGATGGCTTTAAATGAAAATGGATTTCTACAGCTATCACACATGGTTAACATGGATGGAAACATTTAGAAACTTAACCTCATTAAAAATACCAAATTAAAAAATCCAGGCAAACACCGTTTGTTCTTCTCCAGAATTCAAATGAGTTGGCAGGCACTGTAGCAATAATCACACGAGTTCCACTTCTCGCAGTTAGCCCATGACAGAAGTTTTGCATCTTATCGTCGAGGTTTTGAAGGATGTGCAGGTTTCAATGTATCAAATACTCCATGCTGCCGCGTGGATACAGTCCTCGAACAGTTTTTTTTACCAAATGCCACCATTTGTGTATATTGTAGCCCTGAACATTTTGGGCACCTGGATTTAGAAAAACCTATGTATCATATCGGCTTTTTGAAGACCGTTCTGTCAATTTTCCTGTGTGTATGTTTCAATTTCTCATAATTTCTATTTCTCTTGCAGATCGACTCCACAGATTTTAATTGTGTGTTTGTTCCACACACCGATCAATGACACAACAAATTCTCCATGTACATGTCCGCACTCCTTTCCTGTAGGTTGGTGGCACCACAATATAAAAAAACACACTTAATATAAAAAAAAAGGCAGATGAAAACCTTCGAACTGGAATGGGTACTTTCCACAGCTTGCGAGGACGCTGCAACAGTCAGTATCCACCAATCAACGGCTCTCTATTTTACGATTGGAGCAACGTAAGCAACCATGAGCTCTTCAAAAACGCTGACATCTCACACTTCCACATAATTGTGTTCTTCAAATTTAGTTTCTTCCACTGCACTCAAAAATATCCAACAGTGCCATAAAATTATCAGATGTGGCACCTACAGGCCCCTCCATGGCCCATCACCTTTCCAAATCATTAGGCTCTGATACCACATATTAGAAAATGAATTAACTTAGAAACAAATAAATTACAGAAAACACATATAAAAATCAGACACAAAGTAATGGCGGAAAATACTGAAGTCTCATGGCTTGCTCACCTATTCTCTCTTATTAAAAGAATTTAGAGTTACAATTTAAATAGATGAGAGACAATTTCTTAAGATAGTCCGAGCTATATTAGACTCTTTTGGTTGAGATAATTTCTCACCAAAAACCCACTAAGATAGGAGTTACTAAACAAACTCCAATATTTGAGGAACAACCCAAGAGTTAGGCACATATTCCTAACTTGGAATATTTAATTAACTAATTTATGTTTGGATTTATTATTGTTTTTGTGAGAGAGGCTAACATCAAATTGAGGCTTCAAAAATAATTTGTTCGTTTAATGTCTCTTCAACATGAATTAGCCCTTATGTGCATCTGAACTTAAAGAACAACAACCCACATAATCCATGTAGGAATACATAAGAGCAAGAAAAAAGGTTTGTTGACGGAGTTCAACCCTCCTAGGCTACATCTTCGGGCCTATTAACATGACTAGACCACTCATATTAATTCAGTATTAAGAAAGTACATTAAAATTTTGCTGCAAATAATATGTGGCTATTACCCCTACAAGGTAATTCCCTCGTACAAATAACTCTCACAACAACAACAAATCAAAGGATCTCCTACAAAGATGACAGACTTCCACTGAAAAGATTCAGTGACATCATGTGCATCCTTCAGTTCCACATTGAAGCACATAATGAAAAATTCATAATGAAAGAATTTAAACCCAAATTGTACTATTCTAGTTACAACTTTTTCATATGAATTCTGAAGGTGAGGAAAACCCCTACCAGGTCTTCTTCATGCTCAGCACCCTCAGGAACTGCAACTAAACCTTGCTTGATCCACACACCTCTTAGCCTAAAACGTAAAAAAGGCCATCTAGATGTGCTCAAAATAGAAAAAAAAAGTCACCATTGGATTCATAACATCCAAAAACCTCTATGATGCATCTTTCTGAGCTCAATTTGGATAAAAGCTCAAATAGTTATGCTCCAAAGCCTGATTTATCCAAACATCCTTGGTCTTCAATCTTCAAAAAAACTAGGTATGTGTGCTCAATGGCTCCTGATACCTATTCCATTAAGTTCAGAATGCCCAAGAATGGTAATCTAGCCTCTTTTTGCACCTGATTTGGTCGAAAACTCCAAAAGTTATGACCATTTACATTTTCTCCACAATTTTAGACCTAAATTTAGATGACTGGAGCTAAATCTGGATAGTTGAGGTTAAACTGGTAGTTTTCCCTGAAATTAGTGGTCAACCAACTTAATATTCATTAAGTTAAGTAAGTGTGGTTAGCGTTAATTAAGCGCCGCTTAGCACTTAGGATAATCCCAGATTAAATGTGGATTAGGCGCTAGTTAATGCAGGTTTAGTGTTCAATTAAACTCGGATTAATATGGAACCCATAAACTTCATTATACAAAAATCCTATGTAAAAGGGCCCCATTGGCTCTGAAAACTACTCAAATGAGTTCATAATTCCCAAGAATGGTAATCTAGCCTCTTTCTGCACCTGATTTGGTCAAAAACTCCAAAAGTTATGTCCATTTAAATTTTCTCCACAATTTTAGGCCTAAATTTAGCTAACTGGAGCTAAATCCGGTTAGTTGGAGTTAAACTGGCAGTTTCCGCCGAAATTTGCGGTACACCAACTTAATCTTCATTAAGTTAAGTAAGTGTGGGTAGCGCTAATGCACCACTTAGCGCTAAACACGTGCTTAGGATGATCCCAGATTAAATGTGGATTTAGCGATAGTTAATACAGGCTTAATGTTTAATTAAACTTGGATTAATATTAAAACTCTGCTCTTAGATTATTCTCTGCCGGTGGTCTTCGGGCCATGGTCTTATGCGATGGGGGCTGGCCCCCTCTCCCCCCGCCGTTAAACATTTGAAAACATAAATAAATGTGCGATGCATTATATGTTAAGAAATTTGGTGTGGCGTGATGGCGGTTGGTGTGTGTGTTGCATGGGAGGTCACAGGGTCGAAACCCAACATCTCCACCCGGACTTAGAAAAAAATTTCTCCACCATGGGGGGAGGGGGGCACGTGGTGGTGCCGGGTTGCTCCATGTGTCCTTACCCCATTGGTCCAAATTTAAACCACTAAAAACATGCCATATCACCCAAAAATTCAACCAATCGAACTCTACCACTTGACTGGATGTCATTTTTTGGAGGACGAATATTGACCAAAAATTGACCCTACCCAGTCAAAATGCTAGGTCAACAGTACAGACTGCTAACTAGCCTCCCTATCACCCATTTTTTTTCTTGTTTGTGCAAATGGATAGAACTCATTTATGAGAGCATACGAAGTCCATTTTTCATGAAACGAAGTGCATCAGATTCAGAACGAGGAGCAATATGCGGTCATTTAGGTTTCGCGAAAGGATAATTTTAAGGATGGAAAATTATCTTAATGTTTAAAAAATTGGTGAATTTCACTAGTCCCTAATATGCAAACTATAAAATTTTTATTGATGTATTTGTAAAACTACTCAAATTTATAATGATATTATATCTATTGTTTATATAATGTTGGTGATTTTAAAGGTAAAATAATTTTATATTGTAAAATTTGGGTGAATCTTTTTTATAAAAAATGGAAATTGGAGAATCTTTTTTTTGGAAAAACCATGGAAAATTAGCCCATCTGCGAATATTAGCCCCTAAAATTTTCCATGGTTTCGCGCCATTCCGAGAACTTTGAACTTTGAGCATAAAATCGAGCACTTGATCAATGTTGGAGAATTTGTGACTTTTATTTTTCATTTCCATTTTTTTTTAAATAATATTTTTGAGTATTTGTAAAATGTATATTCCCAAAATTATTAGGTATTGCATTTTAGATGCTCAAATTTTTGTTTTTATTTTTATTTATTTATTTATTTATTTTTTTCTGTACCAAATCCAAATTCTAACTATTTCTTTGAAAAGATCCATGGATTTAACCTCCATACTATTTGAAATGCCCTCAATTCCATAGTAGTTATCCATGTCCTATAAATTAATACTAGCCTAGATCGATTCTAACCTTGGATCTATGAAACCTTAAGAGGGATTTGGTTTGTGTGTGAACTTGATAGATCCCAGATTACAATGGATCAAGGCTAGTTTAATATTAGCAATGTGAGATGCATCATGATGCAAATGTTTTGATGCTTATCTTCCCTTCTAGTCATTTAATTTATATGTCTGCTCTAAAAAAAAAAAAAAAATCAAAATAAACACACAACTTCACTCACATAACTTTTATGTCCATCTACCTTACTTTTGTAGGTCCATCTACCTTGCTTTGGCGTTGCTATTGAGTTAAGTATTTGCAAACCCTAAGTTTATTGAGGTACATTCCAAAATTTGTTTTAGCATTCATTCATTTTTTAATTTGATGTGTGAAGATATTTGAAGGGAACACTTCTGAAAATTTGAACTTTGAATATGTTAACATACATAACTTTTATGTCCATCTACCTTGATTTTCACATATCTATTGTCTTATCTATTTACAAACCCTAATTTTATTGAGGTACACTCTAAAATATGTTTTGATATTATTTCATTTTTTAATTTGACGTGTGAAGGAATTTGAAGGAAACATTAGGATAGGGGAGTAGAAGAACTTAACTCTTAATATATTGGAAGTAGCACTAGCACTTATGTTGTTAGTTTTGATTTAGTAATTTTGAATAATTTGATATCCACCTAATTAGGAAAATTGGTTTATTATGCAATTGAATTTTTAATAATAATAGTAATAATAATTTAATTTAAACAAAACATTACATAAGGAGATAGGGCAAGTAAACAAATTTAACCTTAAATAAGAGATGAAGCATTAGTCCTAGGAAGTATATGATATTTTGTATATGCATAACAATGATTCAACTTAATTTTATTATAAACGTACACACTTCGCCTTAAATAGGAGAGGAAGGATTAGTCTAGTCAATTATATGGGATTTTTTTCTACACAACAATTTGTCTACTTAAATTTATTAGAGATATTGTACGTACTTCACCTTTTAGAATTTGCATCTATGACTTTTTAAAAGGAAACACATGTTAGGAATCATTAATTCCACTCAAATTATACTTAATTATAATTGTACTTACCATAAGCAAATACTTATTTATTTTCTGCTACCTTATTAAAATAAGGTAAAATCATCACACAAATGAGTTACAATATTAATATTCAAATATTAATGTTAAAATAGAAATATAATATACACTCAAGAAACTCACCATAACAACTAAAATAAACTCACTCAAATCCAACATATGAAACACAAAAAAACATACATACATTCAAACAAAACTCATGCAAGAACAACATACCAAACATAAAACAACACAAATACATTCAAAACAAAAGCCTATACCACAGCATAGAAAATACTCTCCCATTCCCACTATCATCAATGATAAAGAGATACCAAAAGCATAGTTGTAGATGTGACATAGTATATGATAAAGAGAGTCATGCAGTAAAGTTGGAAGGCTTTGAAACTTGAAAGAAGTACTTCTATAAGGAGAACATAAGAACCTAACTTTGAATGTGGGAGGAAGGAGTGGTCACAGAGGCATTATTGATTTAATAATGGTAGTCAATTTGATTTCCATCTACTTTTAGTAATATGACATAACCTACTTTCTAGAATTTAAAATTGTAACTTTTTATTAAGAAAGATAGATAAAGTCAAATTGTACCTTCTTGGAATTTGAAACTGTAACCTCTTATTAAGATAGAAACACTCTATCCCGGTCACATTTATTGGCTTGGACCATTTATCATGCTCAAAAAATATAAGTGGTGATATAGTTATATTATTGATAAACAAAATTATTTATTTAATAGTTGACACAATAAATTATTGGTCGATTTTTTTAATAGTTGACACATAAATTTATTTTTGGATACATGGAGATGATTTAAAATTTATTTTTTGATATTTAAACGTTTTGACATAATTTCATGATTATTATCAAATTTTAGTTTTTTTTTCACTATGCAATTTTAATAAACTTGATATATTTTGTTTTTATGTTTTTGGATTATTTTAAACTAAAAATGTCTATAACATCTTAAGCATTAGGAATTAATGTTTGATATGTATCTGGAGGAGGTGTTCTCTTTCCTCTTCCTCAGAATCACATAACTAAATTTATGACCATGTTGACACTTTGCAATGTATGAAATTGAGTCTTAAAAAATAACATGTTCATTTAATGTCCCTTCAACATGAATTAGTCCCTATGTGAAACGGAACTTAAAGAACAACACTCACATAATGCATGTAGGCATACATAATAGCAAGACAAAAGGTTTGTTGACAGAGTTCAGCCCTCCTGGGCTACATCTCAGGGCATGTCAACATGACTAGACCACTCATATTAATTAAGTATTAAGGAAGTACATTAAAAGTTTTCTGAAAATAATATGTGGCTATTACCCCTACAAGGTAATGTCCTCCTATAAAGAAATCTCACAAAAGCAACAACTCAAAGCATCTCCTACAAGGATGACATACTTCCACTGAACTGAGTCAGTCACATCATGTGCATCCTTCAATTCCACATTGAAGCACATAATGAATACTTCATAATCAAAGAAGTTAAAATTGAATTGTGCTTAGTTGGTTATAGTTGCTGCATATGAATTATGAAGGTGAGTAAAACCCCTACAAGGTCTTATTCATGATGAACACCCTTAGGAACTGCAACTAAACCCTACTTGATCCATATACCTCTTAGCCTCAAACTTGAAAAATTCCATCTAGATGTGCTCAAAATAGAAAAGAATAAGTCACCATTGGATTCATAACATCCAAAAACCTCTATGCAGCGTCTTTCTTAGCTCAATTTGGATAAAATCTCAAACAAATATGCCCCAAAGCCTGATCGATCCATACATCCTTGGTCTTCAATCTTCAAAAATACTATGTATATGTCCTGAATGGCTCGTTGTACCTATTCCAATGAGTTCATAATGCCTAATAATGGTAATCTAGCCTCTTTCTGCACTTGATTTGGTCGAAAACGCCAAACGTTCAATGACCATTTACATTTTCTCCAAAATTTTAGGCCTAAATTTAGCTAACTTGAGCTAAATTCGGCTCGCTGGAGTTAAATTGGAAGTTTCCACTGAAATTAGCTGTCCACCAACTTAATCTTCTCTAAGTTAAGTAAACGTGGTTAGCCCTAATTAACCACCGCTTAGCGCTAAGCTCGTGCTTAGGATACTCCTCGATTAAATGTGGATTAGGCACTAGTTAATACATGTTTAGTGTTTAATTAAACTCAAATTAATATTAAAAATCCACTCTTAGATTAGTCTCTGCTGGTGGTATTCGGGCCATGGTCTTATGTGCTGGGGTTGGCCCCCTCTCCCCCATCATTAAATATTTTAAAACATAAATAAATGTTTGATGCATTATATGTTAAGAACTTTGGTGTGGTGTGGTTGTAGTTGGTGTGCATGTTGCATGGGAGGTCGCGGGGTCGAACCGCGGTGCCTACGCATAGACTTAGCAAAATTTTTCTCCACCATGGATGGGGCACGTGGCAACCCTAGGCTGCACCATGTGTCCTCACCCCATTGGATCAAATTTAAACCATTAAAAACATGCCAAATCACCCAAAAATTCAACAAATCGAACATTGCCACTTGAGAGGCTGTCATTCACTAAAGGATGGAGTTTGACCAAACATTGACCCTGCCAAGTCAGCATGCCACATCATTAGTACAGACTGCTGACTGGACTCCCTGTCACCCTTTTTTTGCATGTTTGTGTGAATGAAGAAAAAACATTTTCGGGAGCATACGGATTCCATTTTTTGCAAAATTAAGTGTGATAGATTTAGAACGACAAGAAATACGAGTTCGTTTAAGTTTCGTGGCATTCCAAGAACTTTTAATTTTGAGAATAAAACTAAGCACCTAATCATTCCTCCACACTAGGAACTTTTGGACTCCAAAATTTTACTTCCCTCGTCAATATAAAGAGGCTAGAACTCCAAATACCGACAAAAATCAATCCAAATTACAAAATTTTCAATTGTTGCCCCTCAAGCCCCAATCAAGGCACTTCACTTATCATCCTTTTGAAGACCTGTTGTCCTGTCAAGAGTCGAGCCAATAGTCTTATTGTTGTTGTAGGAATAAAAATACTACTGAGTAGACTCTGAATATTCTCTTTACGCTCATCTTTTCATGGATTGAACACACTTCATCTCTGCAGTTAAATTGTTGAAGACAAACTTGACTCCATCTTGGAAATAAAAAACAACGTAAATTTGCTTTAATGTCTTCAAGTTGAATTTGTACATAAGTAGTACACTGTTGCAAATAAAAATTTATGCACATATACGGAAGGAGTGGTATTTGAAATGATAATTACCTCCTTAGATTTTCCATTCATCTTCTCAACCTCTGATGATCATGATGATGGCCAACTTGAAGATGACTCTAGCCACCCACTTTTATCCTCTGGAATATAGTGTGTTTCTTGAAGACGCTTGCTAAATTGACATGCATCATTTTCCATATTTTGTCCAAATCCACTATTCGAACCATGATCACATAATCATGCACTGGTGATTAGCCCATCGTCTTATGCACTGGTGATTTTCCCCCTCTCCCCATGTCATTAAACTTTTTAAAACATAAATAAATGTGTGATGCATTATATGTTAAGAACTTTGGTGTGGCGTGGTGGTAGTTGGTGTGCATGTTGCATGGGAGGTTGCAGGGTCTAACCACGGTGCCTACGCCCATAATTAACAAAAATTTTCTCCACAATTGGGGGGGGGGGGCACATGAAGACCCTAGGCTGCACCATGTGTCCTCACCCCATTGGTCCAAATTTAAACCACTAAAAACACGCGAAATCACCCAACAATTTAACCAATTGAACTCTGCCACTTGGGAGGCAGTCATTCACTGGAGGATGGAATCTGACCAAACATTAACCTTGCCAAGTTAGCATGCCACATTAGTAGTACGGACTGCTGACTGGGCTCCTTGTCACCATTCTTTTGCTTGTTTGTTCAAACGAACAAAACCCATTTTCGGGAGCATACGAAGTACATTTTTCACGAAACGAAGTGCGATGAATTCAGAACAAATAAAAATATGAGGTTGTTCAAGTTTTGTGGCATTCTAATAACTTTTAATTTTGAGCATAAAAGTGAGCACCTGATCATTCCTCCCCAATAGGAACTTTTGGACTCCAAAAGTTTACTTCCCTAGTAAATATAAAAAGGCTAGAACTCAAAATACCCACAAAACTCAATCCAAATTACAAAATTTTCAATTGGTGCCTCTCAAGCCCCAATCAAGGCACTTCACCTATCATCCTCGTGAACACATGTTGTCCTATCAAGAGCCGAACCAATATTCTTATCATTGTTGTAGGAATAAAAATACTACTGAGTAGACTCTGAACATGCTATTTAAGCTCATATTTGCATGGCTTGAACAAACTTCATCTCTGCAGTTAAATTGTTGAAGACAAACTTGACTCCATCCTAGAATTAAAAAATAACATAAATTTTCTTTAATGTCTTCAAGCTGAATTTGTACATAAGTAGTTCACTGTTGCAAAAAAAAATTATTCACATATATGGAAGGAGTGGTATTTGAAATACTAATTACCTCATTAGATTTTCCATTCATATTCTCAGCCTCTGATGATCATGATGATCGCCAACTTGAAGATGACTCTACACACCCACTTTTATCCTCTGGCATATGGTGTACTTCTTGAAGATGCTTGCTAAATTGACATGCATCATTTTCCACATTTTTTCCAAATCCACTATTTGACCATGACCACATACTGGCTTCATCTATGAGGTTTCTCTTGTTGGTGTAGGAATTTAAATTTCTTCATCAAGCGCTTGCTGCATTAGAAAGTGCATGTGTCTCTTCTCCTCTTCAGCAATATCCAACATCCTTCTCAACTCTATGTTATCCATTCGAAGAGCCAAACCACAATCTCTTGGAGAATATTTTTGTTACCCATATTGCAACTTGGTCAACTGTAGCTCTGATACCAACTTATCTGTATCTAGACAAGGTGTTCTCTTTCCTCTTCCTTAGAATCACATGACTAAACGGACCGTGTTGACACTTTGCAATGCATGAAATTGAGGCTTCAAAAATAACTTGTTCATTTAATGTCTCTTCAACATGAATTAGTCCTTGTGTGCAACTGAACTTAAAGAAAAACACTCACATAATCCATGTAGGAATACAAAAGAGCAAGAAAAAATGTTTGTTGACGGAGTTCACCCCTCCTAGGCTACATCTTCGAGCGTATTAACATGACTAGACCACTCATATTGATTCTGTATTAAGGAAGTACATTAAAATTTTGCTGCAAATAATATGTGGATATTACCCCTACAAGGTAATGCCCTCGTACAAATAACTCTCACAACAACAACAAATCAAAGAATCTCCTACAAAGATGACATACTTCCACTGAACTGATTCAGTAACATCATGTGCATCCTTCAATTCCACATTGAAGCACATAATGAAAAATTCATAATGAAAGAAGTTAAACCTGAATTTTACTATTCTGGTTACAACTTCTGCATATGAATTCTGAAGGTGAGGAAAACCCCTACAAGGTCTTCTTCATGCTCAACACCCTCAGGAACTGCAACTAAACCCTGCTTGATCCATACACCTCTTAGTCTAAAACGTAAAAAATTCCATCTAGATGAGCTAAAAATAGAAAAAAATAAGTCACCATTGGATTCATAACATCCAAAAACCTCTATGATTCATCTTTCTGAGCTCAATTTGGATAAAATATCAAATAGTTATGCTCCAAAGACTAATTTATCCATACATCCTTGGTCTTAAATCTTCAAAACGACTGGGTAGATGTGCTCAATGGCTCCTGATACCTATTCCATTGAGTTCATAATGCCCAACAATGGTTATCTAGCCTCTTTTTGCACCTGATTTGGTCGAAAAATCCAAAAGTTATGACCATTTACATTTTCTCCACAATTTTAGGCCTAAATTTTGATAACTGGAGCTAAATCAGGATAGCTGAGGTTAAACTGGCATTTTTCCCTAAAATTAGTGGTCAACCAACTTAATATTCATTAAGTTAAGTAAGTGTCGTTAGCTTTAATTAAGCACTGCTTAGCGCTTAGGATAATCCCAAATTAAATGTGGATTAGGCTCTAGTTAATACAGGTTTAGTGTTCAATTAAACTCAGATTAATATGGAACCCATAGACTTCATTCTCTAAAAATACTATCTAAAAGGGCCCCATTGGCTCTGAAAAATATACTCTTAGATTATTCTTTGCTGATGGTCTTTGGGCCATGATCTTATGCACTGGGGGCTGGCCCCCTACCCCCCCACCGTTAAAAATTTGAAAACATTATATGTTAAGAAATTTGGTGTGGCGTGGTGGTAGTTGGTGTGTGTGTTGCATGGGGGGTCATAGGGTCGAAACCCAATGTCTCCACCATTGGGTGGGGGGGGCATGTGGCGGCGCCAGGTTGCTCCACGTGTCCTTACCCCATTGGTCCAAATTTAAACCACTAAAAACATGCCAAATCACCCAACAATTTAACCAATCGAACTCTACCACTTGGCTGGCTGTCATTTGTCAGAGGAAGAATATTGACCAAAAATTGACCCTACCCAGTTAGAATGCCACATCAACAGTACAGATTGTCGACTGGCCTCCCTGTCACCCATTTTTTTCTTGTTTGTTCAAATGGACATAACTCATTTCTGGGAGCATACGAAATCCATTTTTCGTGAAACGAAGTGTGTCAGATTCAGAACGAGGAGCAATACGCGGTCGTTTAGGTTTCGCGCCATTTCAAGAACTTTTAACTTTGAGCATAAAATCGAGCACCTGGTCAATGTTGGAGAATTTGTGAGTTTTCTTTTTCATTTCCATTTTTTTTTAAATAATATTTTTGAGTATTTGTAAAATGCATATTCCTAAAAATTTTAGGTATTGCATTTTAGAGGCTTGAATTTTTTTTTTCCCTGTACCAAATCCAAATTCTAACTATTTCTTTGAAAATATCCATGGATTTAACTTCCATAGTATTTGAAATGCCCTCAATTCCATTGTAGTTATCCGTGTCCTATAAATTAATACTAGCCTAGATTGATTCTAATCTTGGATCTATGAAACCTTAAGAGGGATTTGGTCTGTGTGTGAACTTGATAGATCCTAGATTACAATGGATCAAGGCTAGTTTAATATTAGCAATGTGAGATGCATCATGACGCAAATGTTTTGATGCTTATCTTCCCTTCTAGTCATTTAATTTATATGTCCTCTTTAAAAAAAAAATCAAAATAAACACACAAATTCACTCGCATAACTTTTATGTCCATCTACCTTAATTTTGTAGGACCATCTACCTTGCTTTGGCATTGCTATTGAGTCAAGTATTTGCAAACCCTAATTTTATTGAGGTACATTCTAAAATTTGTTTTAGCATCCATTCATTTTTTAATTTGATGTGTGAAGATATTTGAAGGGAACACTTTTGAAAAATTGAACTTTGAATATGTTAACATACATAACTTTCATGTCCATCTACCTTGATTTTCACATATCTATTGTCTTATCTATTTACAAACCCTAAGTTTATTGAGGTACACTCCAAAATATGTTTTTATATTAATCATTTTTTAATTTGACGTGTGAAGGAATTTGAAGGAAACATTAGGATAGGGGAGTAGAAGAACTTAACTTTGAATATATTGGAAGTAGCACTAACACTTATGTTGTTAGTTTTGATTTAGTAATTTTGAATAATTTGATATCCACCTAATTAGGAAATTGGTTTATTATGCAATTCAATTTTTAATAATAACAATAATAATAATTTAATTTAAACAAAACATTACATAAGGAGATAGGGAAAGTAAACAAGTTTAACCTTAAATAAGATATGAAGCATTAGTCCTAGGAAGTATATGATATTTTGTATATGCATAACAATTATTCAACTTAATTTTATTATAAACGTACACACTTCGCCTTAAATAGGAGAGGAAGGATTAGTCTAGTCAAGTATATGGGATTTTTTTCTACACGACAATTTGTCTACTTAAATTTATTAGAGATATTGTACATACTTCACCCTTTAGCATTTGCATCTATGAATTTTTTAAAGGAAAAACATGTTAGGAATCATTAAATCCACTCAAATTATACTTAATTATAATTGTACTTAACATAAGAAAATACTTACTTACTCTTCGCTACCTTATTAAAATAAGGTAAAATCATCGCACAAATGAGTTACAATATTAATATTCAAATATTAATGTTAAAATGGAAATATAATATACACTCAAGAAACTCCCCATATAAACAAATAAAATAAACTCACTCAAAACCAGCATATGAAACACAAAAAACCATACATACATTCCTAAAAACTCATGTAAGAACAAAATACCAAACATAAAACAACACAAATACATTCAAAACAAAAGCCTATACCACAACATAGAAAATACACTCACATTCCCACTATAATCAACGATAAAGAGGTACCAATTTAAGCATAGTTGTAGATGTGACATAGTATATGATAAAGAGAGTCATGCAGTGAAGTTGGAAGGCTTTGAAACTTGAAAGAAGCACTTCTATAAGGAGAACATAAGAACCTAACTTTGAATGTGGGAGGAAGGAGTGGTCACAGAGGCATTATTGCTTTAATAATGGTAGTCAATTTTATTTCTATCAAGTTTTAGTAATATGACATAACCTACTTTCTAGAATTTAAAATTATAACCTTTTATTAAGAAAGATAGATAAAGTCAAATTGTACCTTCTTGGAATTTGAAACTGTAACGTCTTAGTAAGATAGAAACACTCTATCTCGGTCACATTTATTGGCTTGGACAATTTATCATGCTCAAAAAATATAAGTGGTGATATAGTTATATTATTGATAAAAAAAATTATTTATTTAATAGTTGACACAATAAATTATTGGTCGATTTTTTAATAGTTGAAACATAAATTTATTTTTGGATACATGGAGATGATTTAAAATTTATTTTGATATTCAAATGTTTTGACATTATTTCATGATTATTATCAAATTTTAGTTTTTTTTTTTTCATTATGTAATATTAATAAACTTGATATATTTTGTTTTTATATTTTTGGATTATTTTAAACTAAAAATGTCTATAACATCTTAAGCATTAGGAATTAATGTTTGATATGTATCTGGAGGAGGTGTTCTCTTTCCTCTTCCTCGGAATCACATAACTAAAATTAGGACCATGTTGACACTTTGCAATGCATGAAATTGAGTCTTCAAAAGTAACATGTTCATTTAATGTCCCTTCAACATGAATTAGTCCTTATGTGAAATGAAACTTAAAGAACAAAACTCACATAATCCATGTAGGCATACATAAGAGCAAGACAAAAGTTTTGTTGATGGAGTTCACCCCTCTTGGGCTACATCTCAGGGCATGTTAACATGACTAGACCACTCATATTAATTCAGTATTAAGGAAGTACATTAAAAGTTTTCTGAAAATAATATGTGGCTATTATCCCTACAAGGTAATGTCCTCCTATAAAGAAATCTCACAAAAGAAACAACTTAAAGCATCTCCTACAAAGATGACATACCTCCACTGAACTAAGTCAGTCACATCATCTGCATCCTTCAATTCCACATTGAAGCACATAATGAAAACTTCATAGTCAAAGAAGTTAAAATTGAATTGTACTGAGTTGGTTATAGTTGCTACATATGAATTCTGAAGGTGAGGAAAACCCCTACAAGGTCTTCTTCATGATGAACACCCTTAGGAACTGCAACTAAACCCTACTTGATCCCTACACCTCTTAGCCTCAAACCTGAAAAATTCCATCTGGATGTGCTCAAAATAGAAAAGAATAAGTCACCATTGGATTCATAGAATCCAAAAACCTCTATGTAGCGTCTTTCTTAGCTCAATTTGGATAAAATATCAAACAAATATGCTCCAAAGCCTGATGGATCCATACATCCTTGGTCTTCAATCTTCAAAAATACTATGTATATGTGCTCAATGGCTCCTTGTACCTGTTCCAATGAGTTCATAATGCCTAATAATGGTAATCTAGCCTCTTTCTGCACCTGATTTGGTCGAAAATGTCAAACTTTTAGTGACCATTTACATTTTCTCTGCAATTTTAGGCCTAAATTTAGCTAACTCAAGCTAAATCCGGCTCACTGTAGTTAAATTGGCAGTTTCTGCTGAAATTAGCGGTCCACCAACTTAATCTTCACTAATTTAGGTAAACGTGGTTAGCGCTAATTAACCATCGCTTAGCGCTAAGCCCACACTTAGGATAATCATGGATTAAATGTGGATTAGGCGCTAGTTAATATATGTTTAGTGTCAATTAAACTCTGAATAATATTAAAAATTCACTCTTAGATTAGTCTCCGCTGGTGGTATTTGGGCCATGGTCTTGTGCGCTGGGGTTGGCCCCCTCTCCCCCCATCATTAAATATTTTAAAACATAAATAAATGTGTGATGCATTATATGTTAAGAACTTTGGTGTGGCGTGGTTGTAGTTGGTGTGCGTGTTGCATGGGATGTCGCGGGGTCAAACAGCGGTGCCTATGCCCAGACTTAACAAAATTTTTCTCCACCATGGAGTGGGCACGTGGCAACCCCAGTCTGCACCACATGTCCTCACCCCATTGGTCCAAATTTAAACCACTAGAAACACGCCAAATCATCCAACAATTCAACCAATCAAACATTGCCACTTGACAGGTTGTCATTCACCAAAGGATGGAATTTGACCAAACATTGACCCTACCAAGTCAGCATGCCACGTCAGTAGTATGGACTGCTGACTGGACTCCCTGTCACGATTTTTTTGCATGTTTGTGCAAACAAAGAAAACTCATTTTCGGGAGGATACGGAGTCAATTTTTTGTGAAATTAAATGCAAAGGATTCAGAATGACAAGAAATACGAGTTCGTTCAAGTTTCATGGCATTCCAATAACTTTTAATTTTGAGCATAAAAGTGAGCACCTGATCATTCCTCCCCAATAGGAACTTTTGAACTCCAAACGATTACTTCCCTAGTCAATATAAAAAGGCTGGAACTCAAAATACCCACAAAAATCAGTCCAAATTACAAAATTTTCAATTGGTGCCTCTCAAGCCCGAATCAAGGCACTTCACCTATCATCCTCGTGAAGACATGTTGTCCTATCAAGAGTCGAACCAATATTCTTATCGTTGTTGTAGGAATAAAAATACTACTGAGTAGAATCTGAACATGCTATTTAAGCTCATATTTGCATGGCTTGAACACACTTCATCTCTACAGTTAAATTTTTGAAGACAAACTTGACTCCATCCTAGAAATAAAAAGCAACATAAATTTGCTTTAATGTCTTAAAGTTGAATTTGTACATAAGTAGTACAGTGTTGCAAAAAAAATTATTCACATATATGGAAGGAGTGGTATTTGAAATGCTAATTACCTCCTTAGATTTTCCATTCATATTATCAGCCTCTGATAATCATGATGATCGCAAACTTGAAGATGACTCTACACACCCACTTTTATCCTCTGGCATATGGTGTACTTCTTGAAGATGCTTGCTAAATTGACATGCATCATTTTCCACATTTTGTCCAAATCCACTATTTGACCATGACCACATATCGGCTTTATCTATGAGGTTTGTCTTGTTGGTGCAGGAATTGAACTTTATGCTACTTTCTCATCAAGCGCTTGTTGCATTAGAAAGCGCATGTGTCTCTTCTCCTCTTCAGCAATATCCAACATCCTTCTCAACTCTATGTTCTCCATTCGAAGAGCCAAACCTCAATCTCTTGGAGAATATTTTTGTTACCCATCTTGCAACTTGGTCAACTGTAGCTCTGATACCAACTTATCTATATCTAGAGGAGGTGTTCTCTTTCCTCTTCCTTAGAATCACATGACTAAAATTTGGACCGTGTTGACACTTTGCAATGCATGAAATTGAGGCTTCAAAAATAACTTGTTCATTTAATGTCTCTTTAACATGAATTAGTCCTTTTGTGCAACTGAACTTAAAGAACAACACTCACATAATCCATGTAGAAATACAGAAGAGCAAGAAAAAAGGTTTGTTGACGGAGTTCACCCCTCCTGGGCTACACCTTCGGGCCTATTAACATGACTAGACCACTCATATTAATTCCGTATTAAGGAAGTACATTAAAATTTCACTGCAAATAATATGTGGATATTACCCCTACAAGGTAATGCCCTCATACAAATAACTCTCACAACAATAACAAATCAAAGAATCTCCTACAAAGATGACATACTTCCACTGAACTAATTCAGTGACATCATGTGTATCCTTCAATTCCACATTGAAGCACATAATGAAAAATTCATAATGAAAGAAGTTACCTGAATTGTACTATTCTGGTTACAGCTTCTGCATATGAATTCTTAAGGTGAGGAAAACCCCTACAAGGTCTTCTTCATGCTGAACACCCTCAGGAACTGCAACTAAACCCTGCTTGATCCATACACCTCTTAGCCTAAAACGTAAAAAATGCCATCTAGATGAGCTAAAAATAGAAAAAAATAAGTCACCATTGGATTCATAACATCCAAAAACCTTTATGATTAAGCTTTCTAAGCTCAATTTGGATAAAATATCAAATAGTTATGCTCCAAATCCTGATTTATCCATACATCCTTGGTCTTCAATCTTCAAAACGACTAGATATATGTGCGCAATGGATCTTGATACCTATTCCATTGAGTTCATAATGCCCAAGAATGGTAATCTAGCCTCTTTTTGCACCTGATTTGGTCGAAAACTCCAAAAGTTATGACCATTTACATTTTCTCCACAATTTTAGGCCTAAATTTTGATAACTGGAGCTAAATCAGGATAGTTGAGGTTAAACTGGCAGTTTTCCCTGAAATTAGTGGTTAACCAACTTAATATTCATTAAGTTAAGTAAGTGTCGTTAGCGTTAATTAAGCACCGCTTAACGCTTAGGATAATCCAATATTAAATGTGGATTAGGCACTAGTTAATACAGGTTTAGTGTTCAATTAAACTCGGATTAATATGGAACCCATAGAATTCATTCTATAAAAATCATATCTAAAAGGGCCCCATTGGCTGTGAAAAATACTCCAATGAGTTCATAATGCCCAAGAATGGTAATCTAGCCTCTTTCTGCACCTGATTTGGTTGAAAACTCCAAAAGTTATGACCATTTAAATTTTCTCCACAATTTTAGGCCTAAATTTAGCTAACTGGAGCTAAATCCGGTTAGTTGGAGTTAAACTGGTAGTTTCCGCCTAAATTTGCGATACGTCAACTTAATCTTCATTAAGTTAAGCAAGTGTGGTTAGTGCTAATTAAGCACCACTTAATGCTAAACCCATGCTTAGGATGATCCCATATTTAATGTGGATTTGGCAATAGTTAATACAAGCTTAGTGTTTAATTAAAATCATATTATTATTAAAACTCTGCTCTTAGATTATTCTCTACTGATGGTCTTTGGGCCATGATCTTATGCGCTGGGGGCTGGCCCCCTATCCCCCCACCGTTAAACATTTGAAAACATAAATAAATGTGTGATGCATTATATGTTAAGAACTTTGGTGTGGCGTGGTGGTAGTTGGTGCGTGTGTTTTGTGGGAGGTCACAGGGTCGAAACCCAATGTCTCCACCCGGACATAGAAAAAAATTTCTCCACCATTGGGGGGGGGGGCACGTGGCGGCGCCAGGCTGCTCCATGTGTCCTTACCCCATTGGTCCAAATTTAAACCACTAAAAATATGCCAAATCACCCAACAATTTAACCAATCGAACTCTACCACTTGGCCGGCTGTCATTTGTCAGAGGACGAATATTGACCAAAAATTGACCCTGCCCAGTCAGAATGCCACGTCAGCAATACAAACTGTTGACTGGCCTCCCTATCACCCATTTTTTTCTTGTTTGTTCAAATGTACAGAACTCATTTCTAGGAGCATACGAAATCCATTTTTCGTGAAACGAAGTGCGTCAAATTCATAATGAGCAGCAATACGCGGTCGTTTAGGTTTCGCGCCATTCCAAAAAATTTGAACTTTTAGTGTAAAATCGAGCACCTAATCAATGTTGGAGAATTTGTGAGTTTTCTTTTTCATTTCCATTTTTTTTAAATAATATTTTTGAGTATTTGTAAAATGTATATTCCCAAAAAATTTAGGTATTGCATTTTAGAGGCTCAAATTTATTTTTTTCCTGTACCAAATCCAAATTCTAACTGTTTCTTTGAAAAGATCCATGGATTTAACCTCCATAGTATTTGAAATTCCCTCAATTCCATAGTAGTTATCCATGTCCTATAAATTAATACAAGCCTAGATCGATTCTAATCTTGGATCTATGAAACCTTAAGAGGGATTTGGTCTGTGTGTGAACTTGATAGATCCTAGATTACAATGGATCAACGCTAGTTTAATATTAGCAATGTGAGATGCTCATGACGCAAATGTTTTGAGCTTATCTTCCCTTCTAGTCATTTAATTTATATGTCCGCTTTTAAAAAAAAATCAAAATAAAGACACAAATTCACTCACATAAATTTTATGTCCATCTACCTTACTTTTGTAGGTCCATCTACCTTGCTTTGGCGTTGCTATTGAGTTAAGTATTTGCAAACCCTAAGTTTATTGAGGTACATTCCAAAATTTGTTTTAGCATTCATTCATATTTTAATTTGATGTGTGAAGATATTTGAAGGGAACACTTCTGAAAAATTGAACTTTGAATATGTTAACATACATAAATTTTATGCCCATATACCTTTATTTTCACATATCTATTGTCTTATCTATTTACAAACCCTAAGTTTATTGAGGTACACTCCAAAATATGTTTTGATATTAATTCATTTTTTAATTTGACGTGTGAAGGAATTTGAAGGAAACATTAGGATAGGGGAGTAGAAGAACTTAACTCTGAATATATTGGAAGTAGCACTAACACTTATGTTGTTAGTTTTGATTTAGTAATTTTGAATAATTTGATATCCACCTAATTAGGAAAATTGGTTTATTATGCAATTCAATTTTTAATAATAACAGTAATAATAATTTAATTTACACGAAACATTACATAAGGAGATAGGGAAAGTAAACAAATTTAACCTTAAATAAGAGATGAAGCATTAGTCCTAGGAAGTATATGATATTTTGTATATGCATAACAATTATTCAACTTAATTTTATTATAAATGTACACCCTTTATAATTTGCATCTATGACTTTTTAAAAGGAAACACATGTTAGGAATCATTAAATCCACTCAAATTATACTTAATTATGATTGTACTTACCATAATCAAATACTTACTTATTCTCCGCTACCTTATTAAAATAAGGTAAAATCATCACACAAATGAGTCACAATATTAATATTCAAATATTAATGTTAAAATGGAAATATAATATACACTCAAGAAACTCACCATATAAACAACTAAAATAAACTGACTCAAAACCAACATATGAAACACAAAAAAACATACATACATTCCTAAAAAACTCATGCAAGAACAACATACCAAACATAAAACAACGCAAATACATTCAAAACAAAAGCCTATACCATAGCATAGAAAATACACTCCCATTCCCACTATCATCAACGATAAAGAGATACCAATTTAAGCATAGTTGTAGATGTGACATAGTATATGATAAAGAGAGTCACGCAGTAAAGTTGGAAGGCTTTGAAACTTGAAAGAAGCACTTCTATAAGGAGAACATAAGAACCTAACTTTGAATGTGGGAGGAAGGAGTGGTCACAGAGGCATTATTGCTTTAATAATGGTAGTCAGTTTGATTTCTATCTAGTTTTAGTAATATGACATAACCTACTTTCTAGAATTTAAAATTATAACCTTTTATTAAGAAAGATAGATACAATCAAATTGTACATTCTTGGAATTTGAAACTGTAACGTCTTATTAAGATAGAAACACTCTATCTCGGTCACATTTATTGGCTTGGATAATTTATCATGCTCAAAAAATATAAGTGGTGATATAGTTATATTATTGATAAACAAAATTATTTATTTAATAGTTGACACAAAAAATTATTGGTCGATTTTTTTAATAGTTGAAACATAAATTTATTTTTGGATACATGGAGATGATTTAAAATTTATTTTTGATATTTAAATGTTTTGACATTATTTCATGATTATTATCAAATTTTAGTTTTTTTTTCATTATGTAATATTAATAAACTCGATATATTTTGTTTTTATGTTTTTGGATTATTTTAAACTAAAAATGTCTATAACATCTTAAGCATTAGGAATTAATGTTTGATATGTATTTGGAGGAGGTGTTCTCTTTCCTCTTCCTCAGAATCACATAACTAAACTTAGGACCATGTTGACACTTTGCAATGCATGAAATTGAGTCTTCAAAAATAACATGTTCATTTAATGTCCCTTCAACATGAATTATTCCTTATGTGAAACAAAACTTAAAGAACAACACTCACATAATCCATGTAGGCATACATAAGATCAAGACAAAAGTTTTGTTAACGGAGTTCACCCCTCCTGGGCTACATCTCAGGGCCTGTCAACATGACTAGACCACTCATATTAATTCAGTATTAAGGAAGTAAATTAATTTTTTTTCTGAAAATAATATGGGGCTATTATCCCTAAAAGGTAATGTCCTCCTATAAAGAAATCTCACAAAAGCAACAACTCAAAACATCTCCTACAAAGAAGACATACTTCCACTGAACTGAGTCAGTCACATCATCTGCATCTTTCAATTCCACATTGAAGGACATAATGAAAACTTCATAGTCAAAGAAGTTAAATTTGAATTGTACTCAGTTGGTTATAGTTGCTGCATATGAATTCTAAAGGTGAGGAAAACCCCTACAAGGTCTTCTTCATGATGAACACCCTTAGGAACTGCAACTAAACCCTTCTTGATCCATACACCTCTTAGCCTCAAACCTGAAAAATTCCATCTAGATGTGCTCAAAATAGAAAATAATAAGTCACCATTGGATTCATAGCATCTAAAAACCTCTATACAGCCTCTTTCTTAGCTCAATTTTAAAATATCAAACAAATATGCTCCAAAGCCTGATGGATCCATACATCCTTGGTCTTAAATCTTCAAAAATAATATGTATATGTGCTCAATGGCTCCTTGTACCTGTTCCAATGAGTTCGTAATGCCTAATAATGGTAATATAGCCTCTTTTTGCACTTGATTTGGTCGAAAACGCCAAACGTTCAGTGACCATTTACATTTTCTCCGCAATTTTAGGCTTAAATTTAGCTAACTCGAGCTAAATTCGGCTCGTTGGAGTTAAATTGGTAGTTTCCGCTGAAATTAGCGGTCCACCAACTTAATCTTCACTAATTTTGGTAAACATGGTTAGTGCTAATTAACCATCGCTTAGCGCCAAGCCCGCGCTTAGAATAATCCTAGATTAAATTTGGATTAGGTGCTAGTTAATACATGTTTAGTGTTAATTAAACTCGGACTAATATTAAAACTCCACTCTTAGATTAGTCTCCGCTGGTGGTATTCGGGCCATGGTCTTATGCGCTGAGATTGGCCCCCTCTCCCCCCATCATTAAATATTTTAAAACATAAAAAAATGTGTGATGCATTATATGTTAAGAACTTTGGTGTGGCGTGGTTGTCGTTGGTGTGTGTTTTGCATGGGAGGTCATGGGGTCGAAAAGCGGTGCTTATGCCTAGAATTAACAAAATTTTTCTCCTCCATGGAGGGGGCAGCATGCAACCCCAGGCTGCACCACGTGTCCTCACACCATTGGTCCAAATTTAAACCATTAAAAACACGCCAAATCACCCAACAATTTAACCAATCGAACATTGCCACTTGACAGGATGTCATTCACCAAAGGATGGAATTTGACCAAACATTGACCGTACTAAGTCAGCATGTCATGTCAGTAGTACGGACTGCTAACTGGACTCCTTGTCACCATTTTTTTTGCATGTTTGTGCAAATGAAGAAAAATCATTTTCGGGAGCATCGGAGTCCATTTTTTGCAAAATTAAGTGCGACAGATTCAGAACGACAAGAAATACGAGTTCGTTTAAGTTTCGTGGAATTCCAAGAACTTTTAATTTTGAGCATAAAACTAAGCACCTGATCATTCCTCCACACTAGGAACTTTTGGACTCAAAATTTTTACTTCCCTCATCAATATAAAGAGGCCGGAACTCAAAATACCCACAAAAATCAATCCAAATTACAAAATTTTCAATTGGTGCCCCTCAAGCCCCAATGAAGGCACTTCACTTATCATCCTTGTGAAGACCTGTTGTCCTGTCAAGAGTCGAGCCAATATCCTTATCATTGTTGTAGGAATAAAAATATTGCTGAGTAGACTCTGAATATGCTCTTTACGCTCATCTTTTCATGGATTGAACACACTTCATCTCTGCAGTTAAATTGTTGAAGACAAACTTGACTCCATCTTGGAAAGAAAAAACAACGTAAATTTGCTTTAATGTCTTCAAGTTGAATTTGTACATAAGTAGTACACTGTTGCAAATAAAAATTTATGCACATATATGGAAGGAGTGGTATTTGAAATGATAATTAACTCCTTAGATTTTCCATTAATCTTCTCAACCTCTTGTGATCATGGTGATGGCCAACTTGAAGATGACTCTAGCCACCCACTTTTATCCTATGGCATATGGTGTATTTCTTGAAGATGCTTGCTAAATTGACATGCATCATTTTCCATATTTCTTCCAAATCCACTATTTGAACCATGATCACATATTGGCTTCATCTTTTAGGTTTCTCTTGTTGGTGCAGTAGTTTAACTTTCTGCTACTTTCTCATCAAGTACTTGCTTCATTTGAAAGTGCATGTGCCTCTTCTCCTCTTCAGCAATATCCAACATCCTTCTCAACTCTCTCCATTCGAAGAGCCAAATTTCGCTCCTCGATCTCTTCGAGACTCTTTTTGCTACCCATCTTGCAACTTGGTAAACTGTAGCTCTGATACAAAATTATTTTTATATAGAGGAGGTGTTCTCTTTCCTCTTCCTTAGAATCACATGACTAAACTTAGGACCGTGTTGCACTTTGCAATGCATGAAATTGAGTCTTCAAAAATAACTTTATTCATTTAATATCTCTTCAACATGAATTAGTCCTTATGTGCAACTCAACTTAAAGAAAAACACTCACATAATCCATGTACGAATAGAGAAGAGTAAGAAAAAAGGTTTGTTGATGGAGTTCACCCCTCCTGGGCTACATCTCTAGGCCTATTAACATGACTAGACAAATCATATTAATTCAGTATTAAGGAAGTACATTAAAAAATTTCTGCAAATAATATGTGGCTATTACCCCTACAAGGTAATTCCCTTGTACAAATAATTCTCACAATAACAACAAATCAAATCATCTCCTACAAAGATGACATACTTCCACTAAACTGAGTGAGTGACATCATGTTCATCCTTCAATTCCACATTGAAGCACATAATTAAAACTTCATAATGAAATATATTAAACCTTGAATTGTACTTTGTGTGCTATAGCTGCTGCATATGAATTCTAAAGGTGAGGAAAACCCCTACAAGGTCTTCTTCATGCTGAACACACTCAAGAACTGCAACTAAACCCTGCTTGATCCATACACATCTTAGCCTAAAAGGTAAAAAAATCCATCTAGATGTTCTCAAAATAGAAAAAAATGAGTCACCATTGGATTCATAGCATCTAAAAACCTCTATGCTGCCTCTTTCTGAGTTTAATTTGGATAAAAGCTCAATCAATTATGTTCCAAAGCCTGATTGATCCATACATCCTTCAATCTTCAAAAGGAATATGTAGATGTGCTCAATGGCTCCTCATACCTATTCCAATAAGTTCAGAATGCCAAATAATGGTAATATAGCCTCTTTTTGCACTTGATTTGGTCGAAAACTCCAAAAGTTATGACCATTCACATTTTCTCCACAATTTTAGGCCTAAATTTACCTAACTGGAGCTAAATCTGGATAGCTGGTGTTAAACTGGCAGTTTACACTGAAATTAGTGGTCGGAAAACTTAATATTCATTAAGTTAGGTAAGTGTGGTTAGCGCTAAACTCGTGCTTAGGATAATCCCAGATTAAATGTGGATTAGGCGTTAGTTAATACAGGTTTAGTGTTTAATTAAACTCAAATTAATATGGTACCCATAGACTTCATTCTACAAAAATACTATCTAAAAGGGCCCCATTGGATCTAAAAACTACTCCAATGAGTTCAAAATTCCCAAGAATGGTAATCTAGCCTCTTTTTGCACCTGATTTGGTTGAAAACTCCAAAATTTATGACCATTTAATTTTTCTCCACAATTTTAGGCCTAAATTTAGCTAACTTGAGCTAAAACCGGTTAGCTGGAGTTAAACTGGCAGTTTCTGCCGAAACTAGAGGTCCACCAAATTAATATTTAGTAATTTAAATAAGTGTGGTTACTGCTAACTAAGCACCACTTAGTGCTAAACCCGTTCTTAGGATAATCCTAGATTAAATGTGGATTAGGCTATAGTTAATACAGGCTTAGTGTTTAATTAAACTCGTATTAATATTAAAACTCTACTCTTATATTATTCTTCGTCGATGGTATTCGGGCCATGATCTTATGTGCTGGGGGCTGGCCCTCTCTCCCCCCACCATTAAACATTTGAAAACATAAATAAATGTTCAATGCATTATATGTTAAGAAATTTGGTGTGGCATGGTGGTAGTTGGTGTGTGTGTTGCATGGGAGGTCGCAGGGTCAAAACACGGTGTCTCCACCTGGAATTAACAAAAAATTTCTCCACCATGGGGGAGCACGTGGCAACGCCAGGCTGCACCATGTGTCTTCTCCCCATTTGTCTAAATTTAAACCACTAAAAACACGCCAAATCACCCAAAAAATAAACCAATCGAACTCTGCCACTTGGCAGGTTTTCATTCGCTAGAGGATGAATTTTGACCAAAAATTGACCCTACCCAGTCACAATTCTACGTCATCAGTACATACTGCTAACTGGCCTCCCTGTCACCCATTTTTTTCTTGCTTGTGCAAATGGACATAACTCATTTCTGGGAGCATATGGAATCCATTTTTCGTGAAACAAAGTGCGCCAGATTTAGAACGAGGAGCAATACGCGACCATTCAGGTTTCACGCCATTTTGAGAACTTTGAATTTTGAAAATAAAATCAAGCAACAGATCAATGTTGAAGAATTTGTTAGTTTTCTTTTTCATTTCCATTTTTTTTAGTAATATTTTTGAGTATTTGTAAAATGTATATTCCCAAACATTTTAGGTATTACATTTTAGAGGCTTGATTTTTTATTTTTATTTCCTCTGTACCAAATACAAATTATAACTATTTATTTAAAAAGATCCATGGATTTAACCTCCATACTATTTTAAATGCCCTCAATTCCATAGTAGTTATCCATGTCCTATAAATTAATACTAGTCTAGATCGATTTTAACCTTGGATCTATGAAAGCTTAAGAGGGATTTGGTATGTGTGTGCACTTGATAGATCCAAGATTATGATGGATCTAGGTCGGCTTGATACTAGCAATGTGAGACGTATCATGACGCAAGTGTTTTGATGCTTATCTTCCCTTCTAGGCATTTTATTTATATGTCCGCTCTACCAAAATTAAAATTGAAAAATAAAAATAAAAATAGATAAACACACAACTTCACTCACATAACTTTTATGTCCGTCTACCATACTTTTGTAGGTCCATCTACCTTGCTTTTGGTGTTTCTATTGAGTTATGTATTTGGAAATCCTAATTTTATTGAGGTGAATTCCAAAATTTGTTTTAGCATTCATTCATTTTTTCATTTGATGCTTGAAGATATTTGAAGGAAACACTTCTGAAAAATTGAACTTTGAATATGTTAACATAAATAAATTTTATGTCCATCTACCTTGCTTTTCACATATATATTAGCTTATATATTTACAAACCCTAAGTTTATTGAGGTACGTTCCAAAATATGTTTTGATATTAATTCATTTTTTAATTTAATTTGTGAAGGAATTTGAAGGAAACATTAGGATAGGGGAGTAGAAGAACTTAACTCTGAATATATTGGAAGTAGCACTAACACTTATGTTGTTAGTTTTGATTTAGTAATTTTGATTAATTTAATATCCACCTAATTAATAAAATTGGTTTATTATGAAATTGAATTTTTAATAATAACAATAATAATAATTTAATTTAAACGAAAAATTACATAAGGAGATAGGGAAAGTAAACAAATTTAACCTTAAATAAGAGATGAAGCATTATTCCTAGGAAGTATATGATAAATTGTATATGCATATCAATTTTTCAACTTAAGTTTATTATAAACATGCACACTTTGCCTTAAATAGGAGAGGAAGGATTATTCTAGTCAAGTATATGAGATTTTTTTCTACACAACAATTTGTCTACTTAAATTTATTAGAGGCGTTGTAGATACTTCACCCTTTAGAATTTTCATATATAAGCTTTTAAAAGGAAACACATGTTAGGAATCATTAAATCCACTCAAATTATACTTAATTATAATTGTGCTTACCATAAGCAAATACTTACTTATTCGCCGCTACCCTATTAAAATAAGGTAAAATCATCACACAAATGAGTTACAATATTAATACTCAAATATTAATGTTAAAATGGAAATATAATATACACTCAAGAAACTCACCATATAAACAACTAAATAAAATCACTCAAAACCAACATATGAAACACAAAACAATAGAAATACATTCCAAAAAAACTCATGCGAGAACAACATACCAAACATAAAACAACGCAAATAAATTCCAAACAAAAGCCTATACCACAACATAGAAAATACACTCCCAATCCCACTATCATCAATGATAAAGAGATACCAAAGCATAGTTGTAGATGTGGCATGGTGTATGATAAAGAGATTCATGCAGTAAAGTTGTGTAGTTGTAAAAACACACTACTCATGTTTATTGCAAAGTTTAGATGTTTTGATTTTATCTGAAAGTTTACTCATTAAATGATTGAAAACAATTGTTTCTATGAAGAGGCCCGACCCAAACCCGAATAGGACTCCCATTCCAATCCCTCTTCGCTTGTCGAAGGTATGTTTTGTCAAGAATCCTTCATCATATTGTCCAATATGAAGAGGATGCAAGCATTGGACATGTTCGCATACTCGCTCATAACGTGCCTGGTGGCTCTTAATTTTCAAGGATCCCTCTTAGTTTCAGGGATCCCAATTGAGTTTTTCCTCCACCAGGAAGAATTTAAAATTTATGTGCTACAAGAAAATACATTTTGAAACATTCTTTTGACATTCATTGATATTTAATTTGATATATGCATTTTAAAATATTTTTTAATTTTCATTCATCTTATATATATATATACACACACACACACACACACACCCACCCACGTGTGTGGAAGGTTTTGAAACTTGAAAAAAACACTTCTATAAGGAGAACATAAGAACCTAACTTTTAATGTGGGAGGAAGGAGTGATCACAATAGTCACAGTGGCATTATTGCTTTAATAATGCTAGTCAATTTTATTTCTAGCTAGTTTTACTAATATGACACAATCTACATTTTAGAATTTAAAATTGTAACCTTTTATTAAGAAAGACTGATACAGTCAAATTGTACCTTCTTGGAATTTGAAACTGTAACCTCTTATTAAGATAGAAACACTCTATCGTGGTCATATTTATTGGCTCGGACACTTTATCATGCTCAAGAAATATAAGTGGTGATATAGTTATATTATTGATAAACAAAATTTTGTATTATAATTTGTTTGTAAATTAAGTGATAATGAACTTCCAACTTGACCAACCATCCACAAATAGCATCCTGCAACTCATAGAATATGATTGACATGTCTAAAAATAGACTTTGCGCCAAAAATAGCCTGCGGGCCCACTTAGTGTAGGCGACTCTTTTCACTAAGCTCATCATCTTGTTGAATCTCAACACTCCCTCTCAACAAGATAGGGATTATCTGCCGACCCGATCCTTTCTCTATGGTATTCGAATTTTCTCCTGGTGAGCAACTTCGTCAGAATATCTGCATCCTGATCCTCCGTAGGAATGTAAGAAAGCAACATGATCTTCCGCTGCACACAATCTCTGATATGATGGTACCGAATGTCAATATGTTTAGATCTATCATGAAATACTAGATTAATCGAGAGTTTAATGCAACTCTGATTATCACAATATATCACAATAGGATCTAAATAAGAACCGAACAAACCGACCAGGATATTCCTCATCCATATAGCCTCGCATGTAGCCAAACTTGTTGCCATGTACTCGGCCTCCGCTGAACTGAGTGCCACGGATCTTTGTTTCTTGCTGTACCAAGAAACTGGTGTAGATCCGATACTAAAAATCCCTCCAGATGTGCTCTTTCTGTCCATTGGGCTTCCTGCCCAATCTGGATCCATGAAGCCATGCAGCTTCAACTCATCCGACTGTCTGTACCACAATCCATACCCAGATGTGCCCTTGAGAAACCTCAGGACATGCTTGCCTGCCTTCCAAAAGAGCTTGGTAGGCTTCACCATCGCTTGTGAAAGATGGTTCACAACATAGCATATGTCCGGTCTTATATTGACTAAATACATGAGCGAACCAACCAACTGTCGATAAATAGTGGCATCCACTACCTCTGCCGATGTAGCATCCTCTTTCCTCCAACCACCAAGAAGAGGAGTGTCGATAAGCTTGAAGCCTTGCATGTGAAACTTCTCCAGTATCTCCTGGGCATACTTGCCTTGAGACACAAACAATTCACCTTTCCGCTACCAAATTTCCAATCCTAGGAAATAATGAAGGAGGCCCAAGTCCTTCATCTTGAACTCCTTTGCAAGATCTGCCTTGCATGAGTGTATCAACAGTTCATCACCTGTTATTATTAAATCATCTACATAAAGAACAATGATCAAAATCTTACCCTCCACCACAATCTGGTATAGGTTTGGATCTGCCTCACTCTTGGCAAAACCAAGTCCAGTGAAATAACTGTCTATCTATGTGTACCAAGCACGAGGTGCTTGTTTCATCCCATACAATGCTCTTTTGAGCCTGCACACATGCGACTCGCTGCTGAAGATTTCGAATCCTTCAGGCTGCTCAATGTACACCTCCTCCTCAATGATTTCGTTGAGGAACGCAGTATTCAAATCCATCTGATGAATGTGCCAACCCATCTGCACTGAGAGAGAAAGTATGGTCTGTATGGAAGAATACCTTGCGACAGGTGCAAAGGTTTATTCATAGTTGATCCCCTCGATCTATGAGAAGCCCCGGGAAACAAATCTTGCCTTATACTTCTCAATGCTCCCATCAGTAGCTTGCTTCACTTTGTAGATCCATCTCTAACCTACCACTGATTTCCTTTCTGGCCTTGGGACAATCTCCCATGCACTGTTTCTGACAATCGACTCATACTCTTCCACCATGGCATCTACCCATGCGGGATCCTCCACAGCTTCCTCGAAAGAGGATGGCTCCGTCATGATACACTTGCTCATCAGAGCCATGTATCCAGTAAATCGGTCAGGTGACTGTCTTTGTCTGCGCTGTGATGTAGGAACTCCTACATTCTGCACTGCATCAAGATTCAGTCGCTCAACTTCTATAGTGCACTTCCGCCCTCTGATGTTTGATGCTACATGAGTGGTTTCTTCCACTCCATGAACCTCCTCTTGTGGCTGATCCACATATTGAGGCTCATCTTTAGGAACAAGTAGCTCCTCCTCTGCATGAAAGTGTAGCTCCCTCTCAAGCGACAACTTCATGGCTTTCTCCTCATGAAATTTTATATCTCGTCACACAACAGTCATCCGACTGTCTAAAAAATACACACGATAATTGTGGGGTGTTTCTGTGTACCCCACAAATATCCCAACCTCTGCGGTCAGCTCCACCTTCTTCCTGGCATCCTTCATCACATGAATGTAAACAGGTGAGCCAAAAATCTTTAAATGAGAAATATCAGGCTTCTTACCAGAAAACGCCTCTTCGGGTGTACTCATGCCAAGTACTCTATGAGGACAATGGTTTTGCACATAAACTGCAGTGTTGCATGCCTCAACCCACAAGTGTATGGGAAGGCGCTGATCATGCAACATCACCTGTGCAGCACCTACGATCGTTCTGTTCTTTCTCTCCGTGACCCCATTTTGTTGTGGGTTATGAGGCGCTATGAGTTCTCTTCGAATTCCTTCTTTGCTACAGAAGTATTTGAATTTTACAGAGATGTATTCACCACCATTATTGCTCTGGAGAGCTTTCACCTGCTTCCCCGACTCTTTCTCAACCAGCACCTTGAACTCATAGAACTTTGAGTATGTCTCGCTCTTCTTTTGCATGAAGAAGATCCAGCACTTATGAGAAAATTCATCAACAAATATCACATAATACCTGTTCTTTGCTGTTGAATCAACCAAGAAAGGTCCACACATGTCTGTGTGAATTCTCTCAAGGATCATCGAGGCGTGACTATCCTTCTCATGAAAAGTGGTCTTCACAAATTTTCCCAAAGTACATCCCTTGCACTGATCTGACTACGCAAGTGTACCTTTGGGAAGCCCAGTAGAAATCTGCTGCAAAATTTTCAAAGCGCCATGGTGAAGATGGCCCAATCTCCTGTGCCACAATTTTCCCTCATCTCGGCTCACCATTCCTTCTGCTTTGCCTGCCATTGATGTGCAGCCATATACCTGAAATTGATAAAGATTATTAACTCGAATCCCTATCCTCCTAGTTTGACCAGTTGTTTTATGTCGAAGGAAGGCTTTTCCCTAGCTAAAAACAACATCGTAACCCTTGTCTTCCAACATTGCCATGAAGATCTGATTCTTCTTCAATCCTGGAACATGCATGACATCCTTCAAGATGAAAGGTTTACTGAACTCCCTCTCAAAGGAAATGGTCCCGATACCTATCGCACTGTATCTACCATCATCGCCCATCTCAATGTGCACTCCAAGATCCTTTTCATCCAGATCACTAAACAAATCTTTGTCTCCGGTTATATGGAAAGATGCACCACTGTCAAGAAACCACATTGATCCCATCACACTTGAAACCAAGCATGCGATCAAAAAAAAATCCAGCTCAAACTGCGAGGCTAAGGCCTCTCCAGCTGCAGATCAAGCTGCTTGCTTATTCTACTTCTTCTGTGGACAATTAGTGGCGAAATGCCCGTGCTGGTGACAGTGAAAACACTTCACCTTGGACAAATCCTGCTTCTTGCCTTTAGCTTCAAATTTGGAAGTTTTCTTCCCTTTTCCTGTCCAATATTTGGTAGCCAAAGTGCAATTTTCTTCATCTTCATTCTTCGTTGAAGATCCATCCCTAGTACCCTGCCTTATCTCCTCCTGCACAAGATCCGACCAATGTCGCTCCCATCCTGGCAGTTTCTCCCATCCATTGACAGAGTCTTCGTAGACATGCCAACTCTTCGGAAGCCCGAGGAGAGCCAAGCTCACCAAGTATTCTTCATCAACAGTAACCCCCACACTTCCCAGCTCATCCTTGCAGTGAACAAACTTTGTGAGGTATTTTGGTATACTGTCGCCTTTCTCCATTTTTATTTTTCTAAGCTTGTCTTTAAGCGCCAACTTCCTCTTGTCACTTCTACTTTGGAACAAGTCTATCAAAGCCTTCCAAATTAAGAATGGAGTGGATTTCCTGTGAAGGTTGGACACAATGTGGTCCTTCACACCTTCCAACAGAGTCCTTCGACACTTTGCTACCTTATTTTGCCATGCGTCAAGTGCAGCTGCATCGCTAGAACCTGGCTTAGGAACATTGCTATCGATGAAATCCTTCAGCCCATTATCATCCATCATTGCCTCCATCCTGTCCTTCCATGATATGTAATTCGAGCTCCCATCAAGGGCATACTCCAATCGGAATCCGTTGAAATACATTTCAATGAATGTTCAACTTCGACACCAAGAAAACACTGCAGCAAATTCGAATTCCACCAGCACAAAACTCAACCGCTTCAATAATTGCAATCTCTTCCAATGATCAATACAGCTCCGATACCATGTAGAAATTATATAACTTATGTGTTATATGTCCAATATTCTCCTAATCTCACACTATTTTAACTTCATGCAAAATACATAATCTATTCCACCATTGATCATCTGTGGAAATTAAATCAAGATTGCAATGCACACATGAAACAATAAAAGTTCACATAAATTAACACATTTGTTTAACGGGAAAGCCTGAAGCTGAAAACCCCAACTATCTGTATATAATATATTTCATATAGATCATGTAACAATCCTCATACAAAGCTCTCCGGATGCGGATGACACCCGAGCATGATGGGACACCCGTCCCAAGTTGCATCCCAAGGTCGATGGCGTGGGGTGGCCATGTGGCCTCCCACAAGGGCATTAATATTGCCATTAATCCCACCAAAATGCACTCCATTAAGACCTTCATCTCGAACCGTCGCTGCCCTTTGCACCTCCCCTGGTTCATTATGGATTTTCATTTTGATTTTGATTTATTGTATGGCAAGCACTCAGTCTGCAGATCCATCGCTCTGCAGAGAAGTTCATGTCTGCCCGCCCGTGCCAAGCCAAGTGCTCGTACGCACACTTGTAGACGATGTATGCTCCTCTGTTGCTTGGAAACTATCCCGGAGTGCCATTTTTCTCAAAGTAGCTTCTTTTTTCGAAATCCCTGCCTATCTCACCTTGCTCCTCTGTGCAACATCTCTTCCGCCCGTCCCACAAGTGACGATGGGAGCTCTTCCCTGCAACCATGCCCAGGCTGCACCATAGGATGTGAAGTTGATGCGGGAGCAGTAGCGGCCGCGCCATCCGATCCCGATCCTCCCCCAGCTCGGATTCCTCCTCTGAGGACTTCTCTTGTGACCACATTCCTGAAACCCGGAGCTGAAGGGGCAGACTTCATTTTAATGAGCATGCTCACTCCTTCCCAAGCTCTCTGCCTCCCCATGTGCCTTCTCCCGTGCCTCCCCCTGTGCACGCTCCTGTGCCTCCGGCTCTCCACTCTGTCGCCTCTCTTGCCCCCTCTCCGACAGCCTCCATCCCCCTTCATCAGTCCTCTCAACGTGTGGAGTTCTGCTTTGATTTCTCGATGGATAAGCCGATCATTACTGCCTATATCACGATCACTATCCGGGAGGAGGCAACCAGCCCTGCACCCCCCTCTATCAATGTCCCTGGTCCCTCTATCGTTATCCCTGGCCCCTTTGTTTCTCTCGCTCCCACTCCTGCAGAAAAAGCCAAGGAATCCCTGGCACAGCTGAAAATCGCCTGTGATGATATAATGCAGGTTCAGGTGAATGACGATAAAGGAAAAGACACCACGGTTCCCACTGAAGATGATGAAGGAAGCAGTGATCCTGCTAGTCTGATCCTCTACTGCGCAATCCCTGCTAAAGAATGGCTCTGAATGAGTTCAAACTACTTCAGCCTTGCTCACGCAATCCTCATTGGCATCTCCACTGAGTGTTGGATGCAATCAATGCATCACTATAGTCAAAACTGATAGTCACACTTGCTCTTTCACCTATCTCTCCATTGGTCTCCACTGAAACTGCCATGCACTGTAGTTAACTGATGTATTCTTTAGTTTATTAATGAGTTATTATTTGTGAATTAATTAACTAATTAATTCACTCCACTCTCACTAGTGTATCATTTAGTTAGACTAGATACAACTAGCTCAATTGAGTCTAACTGAGTTAAACTAAATACAACTCCACCAACTACTTCTCCAACTCCACCAAACTCTGTCACATGAGTTCTAACTAAAGTCCTCCATGCATTAGCTCTATTAAACCCTCAGGAATAGCGTAATTCCTTTTGTCAGCTGTTGTGCCACATCTGTGCACTTAACTGAAGTGCTCCAAGAGAATAAGATAATGTTTAGAGTCCAAATATTATTAAGAGCTAATAATATTCGACATATTTATTTTTAGACTGGCAGTCTAAAAATAGACTCCGCCCAATATGTCTAAAAATAGAAGTCCATCTATTTTTCCAACTTGACCAACCATCCACAAATAGCATCCTGCAACTCATAGAATATGATCGACATGTCTAAAAATAGACTTTGCACCAAAAATAGCCTGCACTGGGGGCTGACCCCCTCTCCACCCACCAATCACATTTTAGGGGATGACATCATCCTCGTGGTTGAGGTGGCATCACTTGAGTTAAATGTACTTACTTGTCACATTCTCAATGGTGGATAAAAACTCATGGTTAACCATAGTAGTATTCTAAGTACTTTTAAAGTCACAAAATAAAGTACTCATAATAAATGTTATTTCACACTTTTTGAATAAAATATTATTATTATCATTTCATATCTTTTGAAAGAAACAATGCATATATCTATACAATCTTCATTTCTTTACACACTTTTCATGTATCATATTAATTTTTATATTATATTTTATTTCTTCTTATGTTATAAATCAAATCAATTCAATATGTAATATAAACTTAATACACAAAATAATATATTACATTTATTTTATTATATTATTTGATTTTTATATAACATATTAATTACATGTTATTATTATATTTAATTTTATAATTTAAATAATAAATTTTTTAATTAATGGTACGTTGTACAACTAAGAATTTATGAATTTATATTTATAATTTATTTTAATTTATTTAAGTACAAAGTACAAATGCATTAGTTGTTCAATGATAATGAATTTTTCTTGAAAAACTCATTTTTATTTATAGTCACATCAATACAGTTTTCTATATTAATTTTATTTTGGTACAACTTTTCAATTGAATTTAACTATGATTACATGGATTTTGGTGCAAAAAGTGAATTTTAAATTCATAAATATTATTTTATTGGTTTAGCTATTATTTTATTATTTCCTTAGGAGGCCCATTATAGATCTCAAAATTCCCCTAATGGGAGGTCGCAGAGTCGAAACCCGACATCTCCACTGGGACTTAACAAAGTTTTTCTCCACCATGGGAGGGGGGGCATGTGGCAGCGCCAGGTTGCGCCATGTGTCCTCAGCCAATTGATCCAAATTAAAAACACTAAAAACACGCCAAATCGCCCATTAATTCAATCAATTGAACTCTGCCACTTGGCAGGCCATCATTCATTGGAGGACGAATTTTGACCAAAAATTGAACCTGCCCAATCACAATGCCACGTCAGCAGTACAGATTGTTGAATAGACTCTATGTCACCCATTTTTTTCCTGTTTATGCAAATGGACAAAACTCATTTTTGGGAGCATACAGAGTCCATTTTTAGTTAAACAAATTGCGTCGGATTCAGAATGAGGAGCAATACGTGGTCGTTCAGGTTTCGTGCCATTCCGAGAACTTTTCATTTTGAGCATAAAATCGAGCACCTGATCAATGTTGGTGAATTTTTTAGTTTTATTTTTAAATAATATTTTTGAGTACTTGTAAAATGTATATTCCAAAACATTTTAGGTATTGCATTTTAGAGGCTAAAATTTTATTTTTATTTTTATTTTTTTAATTTTCTTTTTGGTACCAATCCAAATTCAAACCATTTCTTTGAAAATATCTATGGATTTTACCTCCATAGTATTTTAAATGCCCTCAATTCCATAGTAGTTATCCATGTCTTATAAATTAATACTAGCCTAGATCGATTTTAACCTTGGATCTATGAAACCTTAAGAGGGATTTGGTCTCTGTCTGCACATGATAGATCGCAAATTATAATGGATCAAGGCTGGTTTAATATTAGCAATGTGAGATGTACCACGACACAAATGTTTTGATGCTTATCTTCCCTTCTGGTCATTTAATTTATATGTCCGCTCTACTAAAATTAAAATTCAAAATTAAAATAAATAAACACACTTCACTCACATAACTTTTATGTCCATCTACCTTACTTTTGTAGGTCCATCTACCTCGCTTTTGGTGTTGCTATTGAGTTATGTACTTTCAAACCCTAAGTTTATTGAGGTACATTCCAATTTTTTTTTTAGCATTCATTCATTTTTTAATTTGATGTGTGAAGGTATTTGAAGGAAACACTTCTCAAAAATTGAACTTTGAATATGTTAACATACATAACTTTTATGTCCATCTACCTTGCTTTCACATAGCTATTGGCTTATCTTTTTACAAACCCTAAGTTTATTGAGGTACATTCCAAAATATGTTTTGAGATTAATTCATTTTTTAATTTGATGTGTGAAGGAATTTGAAGGAAACATTAGGATAGGGGAGTAGAAGAACTTAACTCTGAATATATTGGAAGTAGCACTAACACTTATGTTGTTAGTTTTGATTTAGTAATTGTGATTAATTTGATATCCACCTAATTAGGAAAAAAAATTATTATGCAATTGAATTTTTAATAATAACAATAATAATAATTTAATTTAGAGGAAACATTACATAAGGAGATAGGTAAAGTAAACAAATTTAACCTTAAATAAGAGATGAAGCATTAGTCCTAGGAAGTATATGATATTTTGTATATGCATAACAAATTTTCAACTTAAGTTTATTAGAAACGTACACACTTCGCCTTAAATAGGAGAGGAAGGATTAGTCTAGTCAAGTATATGGGATTTTTTTCTACACAACATTTTTTCTACTTAAATTTATTAGAGATATTGTACAAATTCACCCTTTAGAATTTGCATATATGACCTTTTAAAAGGAAACACATGTTAGGAATCGTTAAATCCACTCAAATTATACTTAATTATAATTGTACTTATCATAAGCAAATACTTACTTATTATCCGCTACCTTATTAAAATAAGGTAAAATCATCACACAAATTTGTTACAATATTAATATTCAAATATTAATGTTAAAATGGAAATATAATATACACTCGAGAAATTCATCATATAAACAACTAAAATAAACTCACTCAACACCAACATATGAAACAAAAAACAACAGAAATACATTCCGAAAAAACTCATGCAAGAACAACATACCAAACTTAAAACAACGCAAATACATTCGAAACAAAAGGCTATACCACAACATAGAAAATAGACTCCCATTCCCACTATCATCAATGATAAAAAAATACCAAATCATAGTTGTAGATGTGGCATGGTATATGATAAAGAGGGCCATGGAGTAAAGTTGTGTAGTTGTAAAAACACACTACTCATGTTTATTGTAAAGTTCATATGTTTTGATTTTATTTGAAAGTTTACTCATTAAATTATTGAAAATGATTGTTTCTATGGCGAGGCCCGACCAAAATCCAAACAGGATTCCCATTTTCAATCCCTCTCCGCTTGTCGAAGATATGTTTTTTTTTTAGAGATACCAAAGCACAGTTGTAGTGTGACATGGTATATGATAAAGAGAGTCACGGAGTAAAGTTGTGCAGTTGTAAAAACAAATTGTTTAGGTTTATTGCAAAGTTTAGATATAATGATTAGATTATTGAAAAAGTCTTCATTATATTGTCAAGAGGCAATTCATATTTTTAACATTCATTCAAGCAGACCCAATTCATATTTTTAACATTCATTCATCTTTTAATTTGATATATGTATTCCAAAATATTTTTGAACATTTGATATATGCAAGGCTTTGAAGGAAGCACTCCTAAAAGGAGAGCATAAGAACCTAACTTTGAATATGGGAGTAAGGAAGGAAGGAATGGTCACAATGGCATTATTAAATCACTCAATTTTATTTCTAGCTAGTTTTAGTTTTAGTAATATGTATGACATACTCTACATTTTAGAATTTAAAACTGTAACCATTTATTAAGAAAGAAAGATACAGTCAAACTATACCCTCTTGGAAGAATTTGAAACTGTAAGCTTAGAAATTCTGTCACATTTATTGGATACAAATCATCTTGAAGCTTGCTTAGACGTAGATGTTTGAATATTTATTTATTTAAGGGGAAGGAAGGCTCTTGACAACGACTGTTTCGACGGTGAGGCCCGACCCAGATCCAAATAGGACTCCCATTTGAAATCCCCCTCAGCTGGTTGAACATCCGTTTTTTCGAGACGCCTTCCTGGTGTCATCCAATATGAAGTGGACGCACGCACTGGACATGTTTCCTAGTCATTGTATTGTTATTGTCATTGTATTGTTCTCATACCATGAATTAGTTGAGTTAATATTATGTTTATTAATATTATACTTCTATTAATTTTATAGTCCAATAATATGACTTATTATGACAATGCTTATAGTCCAATATCATGGTTCATCATACCAATGTTTTGTTTGAATATCATGGGTCAAATACCATGCCTTATCATACCAATGCTTTGTTTGAATATCATGGGTCAAATACCATGCCTTATCATACAAATTCTTTGTTTGAATATCAAATAGCATTAGTTCTCTAAAAATACTCCGTTTGAATATCAAATAGCATTAGCTCTCTGAAAATACTCCGCGGACTCTACTTCCAGCTTGTAGAAGTTGTTGGTGATGATCCTCCAGCTTTGTCGGTTGTTGTGTCTCTAACGGATCTAAAATGAATGACTCGCGCTCTCGATAATTGCGTCCCTCAACTGTGGAAGAATCTGGAGGCGACTTAGACGCACTTCCTTGGAAATCCATCTAACAATGTATCGACTCGAAAAGATCCAGGGGAGATTATGTGGCAGTATGTCCCAAAAAATGTGTCACGTGGACTGTGTGAACATGTGTGGCATGAATTGTAAAAAAAAAAAAAAAAAAACACAAGTGCATTGTTTAATTAGGCAGATAGACCTTCCTTTTGAATCAACTCACTTTACCTATTCAACTACCTTTTTGTTGTGCTAGTGACATCTATCCTGATTGGGTGCTGGTGAGATTTGTCTTGAATACGATAAATAATCCTACAAAATTGAAAAGAAATGCATTCACATTGTGAGGCTGGCATTGCGAGAATGTAACCGTCATGTGTCCAATGAAAATTACGACATGAGCTTTTAGTTCTTGGTTTCCCCACCATCAAGATGTAACTCCATTGAGATTCCCTTTGATGAACACAACGATGAACACAACGCATTGATGATTTATGTGCTCCTCCCACCAAAGTATCTTTTCCATCCATAAGCTCAGTTGTTGTTGCTTATTTGCAGGCCAAAGCTTGCAGGCTGGTTACCTAAGATGGAAATGCACAATGCAGGGAACTGAGAAGAGGGAGTGATAGTTAGCAGAAGAAAATAGTTGTTGATAGTGCAAGTATAAACGATGTTTTGCAGGGAGCTTGAGCCAACGCATAGAGGAACAGTGCACACCGTTTTGTAGGGACCCTAAGCCAGTGCATAGAGAAACCTGATGTGAAGCCCAATGAATTTATTTTCCACACTGCATTACATAACAACCCATGGGAATCAAATAATGCATAACGAGAGCACTTCTGGAGCTGAAGACAAGGGAAGAAATCATCCAAATAGTTTGTAGCATTAGGACTGAAAGAGACGTTGCCGACATTTTTAGACCATGCCCTAACTTCCCAGGACATTATAACATGTGTAATATTTTCTCTAGGAGGTTCTGGGTATGAAAATCTCACGAACTAGATCACTATATGTTTTAATTATCACCCTGATGTTCCTTTTTCGGTAACTTGGTGTATGTGTGTGGAAACGTAAAACTATTTTCATTAAAAACAATCATCTAGCTTGGGATTCCATTCATTGTTTTATTGCCGGGGGATCATTACTTGCCATGACGACTGCCTGTGATTGAGGCCCTCGTAAATCTTGGAAAATGCTGCATTTGCTGGGCTCAAACACTTATCAATATGGAATATTGAAAATTTTATTTTTCCCATTCTAAAGTTTTATTTTCACAGAATACATTTTGCATTAACTATTTGTTTTGGATTCATGGAATTTTTTTGTCTTTGGCTGCAGGTGCTTTTATGGTGGAGTTTCCTCCATATTCGAGTTCTTCAAACATTTACTTTAAAGAATTACCCCCGTTTCTTCTCTCAAAATAAATTAGGGCTATCTATTGATTGATATTTTTATGTACCTAACGCGTGAATAATACTGAAGAACTCAATATTACTGAAGAACTCGAGAAAATTAAGGCTTAGGATTTGACTAATTGCTGCAATATCAAGTTCAAAGTGAGTACATTAAATGGCCCTCTCTGGGTAGAAAAATCGTTTATTTCGGGAAAGCCTTGAAGTCAAGGGGATCTCAAATATCTTCTTTTGGTAGGGAAATTCAAGCTAATGAATTAATTAAAAATCTATCTGAACCTGAACCGTCAGAGTGAATTCCTAATGTTGAAACTTATTTATTCTTCAATGAATGAGATGCTGGATTATGTTCTGTGTAAGGTTCCAAAATGATAAATTATTTATAATTCAAAAAAACTAAATAATTTATCATTTTGGAACCTTACATAGAACAGAATCCAGCATCTCATTCATTGAAGAATAAATAAGTTTCAACATTAGGAATTCACTCTGACGGTTCAGGTTCAGATAGATGTTTAATTAATTCATTAGCTTGAATTGTCCTACCAAAAGAAGATATTTGAGATCCCCTTGACTTCAAGGCTTTCCCGAAATCAACGATTTTTCTACCCAGAGAGGGCCATTTAATGTACTCACTTTGAACTTGATATTGCAGCAATTAGTCAAATCCTAAGCCTTAAATTTTCTTGAGTTCTTCAGTATTATTCACGCACTAGGTACATAAAAATATCAGTCAACAGATAGCCCTAATTTATTCTGGGAGAAGAAACGGGGGTAATTTCGGTTTTGGTATAATATGTTGTGAAACACAAGGATTTGAATTAAGAGAAAGTTTTCATCTAGACATACATGAGGACTCGATTGTCACTTCTTGCAACAACTAATGTAGTTGATGTTGGATCTGCAGAGATGCATGAAATGCTCACACCTTAAAAATCCTTCAATGTAAAGCTTTTTCTTCCATTCATCACTTCCCAAGTATAAATGTGACCATGGGATGTTTCTATTACTCCATTCTGAGACAACACATATGCCATAGAAGCCCTTGTATCTATATTATCTCCCAACCGAAGAACTTTATTTTCTAGAAATGCAAGCCTCCATGATCATTTTCTCTTTAGTTCATCACAATTTTCATCTTGATTTATCTGAATTTTATCTATATTGGGTTGTGCAACAAGTACCAGAAGACAAACAACTATATATTCTTTATTGAAATCCAAATGTGAACATGCATGATTACTACTCAACCTTGACTCTTGATGTTCTCTTGGCACAATGTTGTTTAAATTATTCTCTTTAAAGTCATGTCTATTTTAAACTTCATCTATAAGTTTACAATCTGTGAAATTCCTACTCATCTTCCCACACGAACATCGACTGAAAACTCCTAAAACAATAGATTGGAAGATGTTGTAATCCACACTACAAAATGTTGAAAGCATAAAGCGCCTAGAAATATCTAAGATCGCATAGTATCCATTGCAATTGTGTCCAATAACAAGATGTGAAAGATGAGGAATAGCCAAAAATTCCCATATGTGCATTATTTTACAACCATCAATTGGTAAAATGAATTCCTCCGAACACATGCTCCATCTCGAGTCCATCCTCCACCCACGTATCCCTCCATTTTCTCCAGCTGCAATGATATAGTGTGGTGCACAAACCAATATACAATACATACTCTCCAAAGAAGACAATTGTGCTAACATTGAAATGTCCCCATTTTTCACTGAAACCAATTTAACACCATGCCCTTCACATTGACCTAGTGAAATACATTTTGAGCGTGGACAATTTACTCTTGATTCTCTCAGATCTTGAATTCTGATGCATTCAAGTAGATCAAGATTATTCCCATCTGCTGTGAACCGTATTCCATATTTCTCAAATGCATACTTTATCTCAAAGCAAGCTTCTCCATCCGATAGAATAACTCTTGTGTAACCAAGCAGACAGGAATAATTGGATGAGTCCTCTACAATCACCACCTTGTAAATGAAAAGAATTATTTCCCTTTTTTGTAGAAGACCACAGACAACACAGAGATGGGCATTTTTACCCTAAACACTCAAACAAGAAGGAAAGAACCAGAATAGGATTCTCATAGGAACCAAGTTCCGTAAACACCATTTCTCTTTGATTTCCATTAGTATAATCATTAATATTTATTATAATAGTCAAAATTATTATAATATCATCCTGACTAGGGAATTCTGGCTTCAATTTCTTCAACAAAGAACCAGCACTCAAATTGTTGTTTTCAACAACTTCAATGTTTAGGGTAGAAGGAGGCACATCTAAAAAAGTCAAAACAGGGGAAATACACTTTGATTCTTCGTTCAACGTCTCTATCAATGCACTCTGACAATATGATCGAACATTAACAATTTAATCCTGCTTCAGGTTTTACTTTCTTGTAAATGCATTGGGGATATTAGATATTCCATAATGATTACTTATGCCAATTATTATACATGAAGCCAATTACAAATCACTGAAGGTAGGTAATATTTTATGTTGCATTCTGGAAGTTATGTCTGAATTTTGGACTTGCTTATCCTAAAAAGATCCTACAGAGACATCCAAAGCTTGTTCAAATAACCAGTGATCACACCCTTGTTTACACAATATGTGGGAAACAAGCAGCTTAGATTCAACCCAAGAAGAAGATCTCCCATAAGAACATATTTTGTTAGTTGGCAGCCCATAACACTTTGCTCGAGACTCAATATCTATTTTTTTATCAACTGAAATACAACCTTCCACGGATCTAGGAATAAATCCATTATCATCAGTGAGCTAGCAACAAGATACATATACGTAAATCTCAGGTCTTGTTACCAATAACTCATTCGAAAAATTTCTACCCAAACATTGTTCAATTGAATAAGCACCATTATGTTCCTCATTAAGGTTTCCTATACTACACACTTCAAAGATGCTAGACTGTGCATCAACAACACAATATTGGCTTCGTAGGGCACTAGACTGCACCATTTTATATCCAGTATCTACAGTATGACACTTTTCATGCTGGCATATTTGATAGCCAGGGTTTTCAAGGTATTGTCCAGGAAATTCATATTTGGCCATGTATTCTCTCCTGGAGATAGTGGGAGCACGTGGGGCATCTTCAAACTGAATTTTTTTATAATTTCCCCAATTTGAAATGAAAATTACAGAATATGGATCAAAGGTAGTAGATACATATTTTACATGCCTCTCAAAATTAAATTCAGTCAAAGCAATTTCTATGTTAAGGCTGTCATCAACAGCATTATCCTCACTGGCCTCTCTAAAGCTTTTGCATTCCAAAATATGCACCAATGTCGGATTTCTTTTGACATCATATATATCTAAATCTAAACTTCTCTTTCTTCTCAGATATTTTTTCTCAGCATTTGTAGAACATGGAGGATCTGTCTCATACAAAGGTCGTACTTCATAGACAGGAATTTTGTAGCTCACTAATGCACTGAGATGAGATGAATTCTTCTAGACAACATTATTGGAACATTGGTCATCCTCAAAATTGTCTACGAAAACATCGTCTATGACCATAGAATCTTGCCTAGGATTACCTAAATAGTCCCTTTTATAATCCTTTATCAAAAAAGGAAATTTATCCACGTCAGTACTTTATTTAACATGAACTCTGGATCCCAAAGGAACATCCACCTCCAAACCCTTAGCTACATTCTCTACTGTTTTTGAAAATCATTTCTTTTTTGACTTTGTAATTAGATCAAAGGCAGGAGATATACAAGATCGATCTCTCTCTTCATTCTTTTATTTAGCACTTGAAATTGATCTAGGGTAAAATCTGCTTACCCTTAACCAAGACCTTTTTCTTCAGCTGATAAATTAGAATCGCATTTAAGTAAAGCGTTAATGAAAATAAAATGAACAACACCTTGCTGTAAATAAGAGGAACATAATTGTTAAGATCAACAATCATAAGAACACGTCATTTGATAATGGAGTTTGTCCAGGAGGGACTACATATCTGGGCCTCGGTGTCAAGATGGTATAGGCCACTACATTAAGTGTTGTAAGAAGAAGATGTACATGGATGTATCTCTCTGACGTACAAGGAAACTGCCCTCACGCAGGAGTGGCTAGACCTCTCTATGAGATGTTCCACTTCGAAACTCTCATTCATAACAATGCTCCTATCAGTATGACAACAATCTATGCATAAAGACTATGAGTATCCCACCAATATGGCAAACAAGGGATCTCAAATGACATACGTGTGACAATGAGTATCCCGCGAACATGGCATCAAAGGGATCTCCAAATAATACAAGTCCATGACAAAAATTACATCAATAACAAAACAAGACAAGATTCCAGGACTCATATATCAACAGGGATCTGTACAACACTATGCATCTCAGGGACAAAGAAGTACATGAAATAAACTCATCATATACCTCTTGCTGAAGATGACTGAAGAATGGATGCTGCTGTTGTTGGATCTGAAAACACCATCACAATTGTGGCGTTGAGAGGTGTGAAATCGATTGCTCACTTGCTGAAAACTAACACCTGCAACTTCACTTCAAAAACTGACCGAAAAATAGAAAACTCAAATGAGAAATCTGAATATGCCATCAGATTCGTGAAGTTGAGTAGTGCAGAAAAGACTGTCCATTTTCTGAATTCTAAAAAAGTGAATATCTGGGGCAAAAAGGAATCTTAATGCAGCAGCCTATACCATCTTGACATCGAGGCCCGGAGATGTAGTCCGTCCTGGACGATCTCCGTTATCAAACGATGTTTTCTTATGATTGTTGATCTTGACATTTATGTTCCTCTTCTTTACAGCAAGTCGTTGTTCATTTTATGTTCATTAATTCTTTACTTAAATGTGATTCTAATTTATCAGCTGAAGTAAAAGGTATTGGTGAAGGGTAAACATATTTTACCCTGGATCAAAAACAACCATGAGAAACTCTCCATTGGTTGCATTCACATCATCTTTGATCTCACTAAAGACTGATTTTTTAAAGCTCCTGTTCAATTCCAAGGTCCCCCATAATAACATCACCTGGCTTGGACATTTATGGTATATTGTTTGCTTCCATAAGTTACATTTTATTATCAAGACATAATTTTATTAATGGTGGGTATACTTCAGTAGTTTCCATTCTACTTATTCCACGCACAAAATTTCCCTGTTTTATATTAGTAAAAGAGAAAATTGGCACTATATTTTTAATTGTCTATGGTACACAAGAATTTTCAGGAGTCTTCAATTCAGTTGAAGTATCTACACATAACACCTCAACTTCCATAGCTAGATTGCAATTTGGAATGGGTCTCCAACTAGCAAACTATTGCGTATGACTGCAAATTCAGAAGCATCAACATGAGAGACCATGCACATTTCCCTTGAAGACTTCCCAATTTTCTTTCTAACTACATGGAGTTGATCAAAAGATTCATTATTAGGATCATGTTCAGCAATGGAAGAAGCGTGTAAATTCCCTTTTGATATATTCTTTCTTTTCTTTCTGGCGACTTGTTTAAGGAAGGGAAATTCCTGTGGGAGAAACACCATTATCATCGACTTTGCAAATTCTTGTCCCATGTAATCTGAATCTTCCTTGTCTAAATTTATATCCAGTGATTGGGTGGCATTACATTGTCTATTCTATTCCGAGGAACTCAGACTACACTCATTAGAAAGTATCTAACCTTTCCCCATATAGTTCAAGGACAGACTGCAAAGGAATAACACTAGCTCGAGGAATAAATTGATTAGATTTCTCAACTTTCAGTTGACCCTCATCATCCTTTATGTCTTGTAATACTTCTTCACAATCTCTAATAGAGGACTCAGGCATGGAACCATCTCGCAATTTATCCAGTAGTGTGCATTGTTGCGGGAAATATGACTCTACTTGAGAACCTGAAAGTATGCCCTTGCCAATGTTAGATATTCTTGAATGGTTTTGCATGCCTAGTTCTTCATTTATGATTTCAGCTACAGTCCCCCATGCCCAAAATGTGAAATTTCCATTCTCTTTAGATGAGAAGGTTGATCTGAAATGAATGGCCTATTGGCAATGCATTTTTTATTTATCAGAATACCAAGACAAGTATTTGCATCCTTAGACAGATAAACATAATTTAATGATATATATTTTTTTTTCAATGTCAAGGGAATCTGGCACAAATAATCCAGTTTTCCCTACAATATCGAAGCGTTCAAAAGGCTGATTTTTGTTATTGTCATTCTCAATTTCCATTGCAGGAATACCACAATCCATGTTAAGTTTAGGAGGGTCTAGACATGCTACACAAGCAACCTTTTTTTAATGAAGCCTCAAGTGTTTTCTTCTTATTGATCCTTCTCTTGTTGCAGTTGGAAGTTTCCCAATACCTGACTGCAAAGTGTCTCTATTTAGATCAATATCTTCAATGTTCTGAATTGTTGTCCCATTTTCATTTGCAACAAGTTCACTGAATAAGCGTTGAACCAATGGATTTGTAAATCCAAAATGCTCAGCACCATCAATTATCGGGAACTAATCTCTATGGAACTTTTGAACTCGCATGTCATTTTTCTTCTGTATTTTTTCCCAGGCAATGGTAGGAGTTTCCCCTAGCACGAAATCCCTTTTTCAGAAATAATCGTAGATGTGTCCAGCATAATTGTGCCCAGATTTATATCCAATGGGATAGGGATATCTGTCTTTACCCGAAAACTTCTCTAGTATTTTTTTCTCCCATGGTCCTTTGTACAGGGTGCCAAGAACAATAATCTCCAAACCGTCATGTATTCCTCCATTGTCCATCTTCTGTTGTGGAAGGTAAAATCAATAGTTGAAGCTATTATCACATCTTATATGCTGGTTAGCCTAATTGATTGCAAAGATCAGTTTAACTAGCTTAGCATAAGTTTAAATCTTGCCCTGGAGTTATAGATTTAGTTTCCCAAAGTTTTAGATTTAGTTTGCTTTGAAATTGGAAATAATGGAGAAAAAAATTAAATGCCTTGAAATTGATAATAATGAGAAATAAATAAAAAAATTATCACCAAAGAATACTACATTTCAGTTCAAGTCTCATAACACAACCCACAAGACTTATCAATTTTTTTCAATATTATAGCTTCAGTGGCTTCCCCAAAATGGCATTATGGCTTCAATAATTTAAAAAGGGCAATATGTTTTTAAATACTCCCGAGGAAAAAAATGGTTATCCTAAATACGCTTCTTTGTAAAAGATATCCAATGTAATGTTTTCAACATGATTTCCAAAAAAGCTACAAGGCAAGAAACAAAATATTGAGACTTCCACTATTCATAAAAAAAAAGTTGTTTTCTAACTATTTCTCTCTTAATTTATTGAGCATGTTATTAGCTTGCTTCCACTATGTTAATGTTTCATCCATTTCGAGTAATTTTTTATACAAGTAAAAATTATGATCACATAGATATTTATTTTATTTTATCATTTTTAGGATTCTTTTGAAAAAACTACGAAAATATTATTATCCCTTCAATACTTCAATAGGTGCCTTCATTAAGTTTCATCCATTTTGAGTTAAAAGAAGAATTTTTAAATTAAATAAAATTTATGATCATTAAAAAAATAATTTAAAAATTAAATATAATTTATGATTATATAGATATTAAAATTTTCTTCTATCATTTTTAAAATTAAATTATTTTCCCCAGTATCCATCCAAAAATATGTTGGTATCTTGATTCTAACGATTCTTTTAAAATATATCTTTATTTTTTTTTTCTATTTTAAGGATTTTCTTTCAAATATTGTTTTATTATATTTTTTGGGGGCTATCGAGCTTGTATCAAGTTGTTTTATTTAAAGATTTAAATTGTTTTGTTATATTAAAAAAATAGTTTTTTGGAGATTTTTATTTACTTTTAGAAGTTTTGGTTTTTTTTAAACAAGTTGTGTGGTTTTAGTTTTTGTTTACATAAACATGTGTATAGAGAATGTGTTTGCACTTTAAGTGTAATATATATATATATATATATATATATATATATATATGTATGTATGTATGTATGTATGTATGTATGTATGTATGTATGTATGTATGTATGTATGTATATAACTCTAAATTTTGGACAAATTATTCTTTGCTCACAAAGAAAATATAACATCTTACTCTAAATGAAATACAATAATTAGAAAAATTGAATTTAAATTGTTTTTTATTTCATTAACTAAATTACAAGAATTAGAAGAATATAACTTTTAAATATTTGAATGAATTACATATTTCATAATAATTTGAGAACCAGTTTTTCAATTCCTTTTTTCATTAAAATAAAATTGATTGAAATATTTGAGAACCTTTAATTTGCAAAAAAAATTGTTTCTTTTCCAAAGAAACACTATGTAAAAAATGGAAGAGAGTAACCCTTTAGGAAGGGTTATTTGAAAACTATTAATTCACAAAAAGAGGATAATGACCCTTTCCCCACCCTTATGAAGGGAGAGCCAATTATTTTTTGCAAAAGGAAAATGGAATATTTAAGCTTTGAATGTGTTTTTTTCACTAGAGAAGTTTTATGCATTTTAATTGTGGAAGTCTATTCATAAAAAGTTATCCTATAATATTATAAATGATTGTGTTATAAATGATGGGACTATCAAGGAATGTGACAACAAAAATCCGAAGTGTTATAAATAATGGGACTATTGGAGAATGTGACCACAAAAAAAAAGTCAGAATAATTTAATACAATCATGCATACCTTTTACATGTTACATGCCATATATTGCATAGCACTAGACCATATCTACTAAAGACTAAGTCTCTTCGAATCATTTTAAAATATTATGTACTATTTTTATTTTCAGTGTGTGCTTTAAAATGCAAAACAATGCAATACATGCCTACAAATGCATTCCTCAAATAACTTTTCCAATTAAACAAACCTATCGGTGTCTCTTTGCACCTTTTGGGGCAATTGCTAGTAATGTATAAAAACAAAAACACGTGAATTGCAATAGATATTTTCAAATGGAAATGGGTTATAAACTCATTTTGTTTTTTAGTAATGATAAGTAAATAAGTTTGATATGTTATTTTTTAAAAGGTAGTTACTTAAAATGTAGTTTTGAGTATAAAAAATAATTATGTGTTTTAAAATAATTTCCAATAATTTAAATTTAATAAATAATATAGTTAGAATTTATAATTTTAATTAAAATATATATATATTATTAAAATAAATTCTTAGAAAAGACAATGGTGAAGGTTTTGGCCACTAATTGAAAGTACAATGGGGAATTTCAGTCTCCAGAGGATGCGAATATTGAGGAATTTCGCATGGTCATTGCAAACAATCAACCTAAGGAAAATGCAAGTTTCGCAAAATTTGTTAAGAGACTAGAACAGGCTCCGAAGGTGGTAATCCCTCCAACCATCTTGACTAGGAAGGCCCAGGATCTTGTGGATTGAGATTTAATTAGGAAATTAAAGGGCATTTTTCTGCCACCCCAAAACATAATAAATTTTGGTTCTGCATTATTGGATTCCTCTTTGTAAGGGAAGAATTGATACATTTTTTGTGGCATCGGGTTTTTTATTTTCTGTTTTAATTTAAGGAGGACAAGGATTTGGTTTTAAAAAATGAACCTTATTTTTTGGGGTCCTAGGCTTTGTACCTTAATTAATGGACTTTGGATTTCAACCTGAACTTGGACATCCCTAAAGCGGTCATGGTGTGGGTAAACTCCTCAATATTCCTATGAATCTATGGAACATGGGTGCAATTACGAATTCTCTATGAAATTTTTTGGATATTGCAAATCCTAAGAACAACTTTTCGTGTGCACAAATATTCATAGACATAGACTTGGAGAATGGTCTCCTATTTCAAATCAAAGTTTCTTTGAATGGATGGACACATATGCAACCTTTGGACTACAATTAGTTACCCTTCAAATGTAGGCATTATCATGAATATGGAAATTTTGTTAGAAATTTCAAAAACAAGAATTTGAAACAAGATGAAACTGGCCAACACGAAAAATAGATGCAAGTTAAAAGAAAGAATCCCTCGAAGCAAGGAGTTCCTATGGTGCCAAAAGAGAATATTTAGGAAAGGAACCAATTCGCAATCGTAGCAGAGGTTGAAAACCAATCAGAAGTGGAGGAAGGCCAAATTATGGCACAAGGAGGAACAAAAATAAAATAAAATTGGCCGACAGGAAAACCAGATGCAAGTTAAAAGAAAGAATCCCTCGAAGCAAGGAGTTCCTACGACGCCAAAAGAGAATATTTAGGAAAGGAACCAATTTGCAACCGTAGTAGAGGTTGGAAACCAATTAGAAGTGGGGGAATGCCAAATTAAGGCACAAGGAGAAACAATGAAAAAAAAAACAAGGAGTCAAGATGAGGTTACTCTAACCCTAGAAGAGCCAGTTTTGTAGCAGGTGTTGTTAATTAAAAATATGGGTCCAGAATCTTTTGGTGTTCAAGAAAAGAAGGATCAGGAGCATTCAAGTGCCCAAAAATGATGCTAGGAAATAATTTCGGAACTACGATAACTTGAGTATGCAAGAGAAAAATCAAGGGGGACTTAAGGCATGCTTAACAACATAATAGAAAGGGTTAAAGAACCAAAGCCAAAGATTCCCTCCAAGACAATCCGCGGGGATCAAGCTAACGGGTAAGTGAAATACAACGCACATTACAAATGCAAATAATCTCTTGGAATTGCAAAGGGATGAGACAAAAGAAGGAAGAGATCACAAATTTTTTTAAACTAGAGCACCCTTCCCTCGTGCTAATTGAAGAAATGAAACTGGATGAAAAGGAAGAAATAAGAATTGGGAAGAAAAACTAGAGAATCTGTGAGGGTGCGACATGCAATTACAAAGGAACATTGGGAGGAATTCTTACAATTTGTGACCTATCCAAAATACAACTAATCCAAGCTATAATCAATCACAACTATATAATTACCAGAGTACAAATTAGAGAGGTAAATATAGTTATATTTATCTTCAATATATATGCTCCAGTGTACATTGAAGGAAAACAAGATTGTTGGAATTGTTTATCAGAATATGTAGAAGACAATAACTATCAAAATGTAGTAATAGGAGGGGATCCGAACATGATCTTATATTTAAGGGAATAAAAGGAGGAAGGGAGGACCTAATACTAATGTGGTACTGTATTGAAGGATTAATGGCTTGTTAGGATTGGATATGTAACACCCAATAATTGGGAATATACTTGGACTATCGAAAGAGTGGGAAGGGCACATATCACAACTAGGTTAGACATTATTTTGGTTCAAAGCTCAATTTTTTTAGCAAAATGGGAGGTAAATTCAAAGATATTTCTATTATCATTCTTACATCATCACCCAGTATCTTTGATAATAGAGGAAATAAACAAGGGAGACCCAATTCCCTTATGGCTTAACCCACTTTGGGTCAAGCGTGAAGCATTTATTCCTTTAATAAAATAGGTGTGGGTGGATCTTGTTCAAGGATCACCCTCTTATGTTTGGGAAGAAAAACTCATAGTAACAAAAATAATGTTAAAGGAGTGTGACAAAAATAATTATAAATTGCCTCAGAAAGAAAATAATGAAATCTTGAACTTGATGAAATAAAAGACAGTCAAATTAGAGAGGCGAGATGTAACAAAACAAGGATTAACCAAAAAAAAAAAAAATTGAGTCAAATTATGGGATCAAAACTTAAGCTATTTTTGTAAGCATGCTAAGGCACGAGAAATGATAAAAATAGTCACAGAAATCAAAGGGTGTGGCATACAACTGAGAGAATTCTAGTAGGAGGGGTAGCAAGAATCCAAATGCCATTTCAGAAATATTTACAAGGAATGTGGGGAAGATGCAAAAGAATAGATAGAGGAAGTGTTGGAAGAAGTACCTCGACTAATTGGAGAATGGGAGAATGGGAAGCTTACGAGAAAAATTGGGGACAAGGAAATTTGGGAAGTTATATAATATTTGGAGAAAGATAATTCACTAGAATTGGATTGTTACAACATCAATTTCTACAAATAATGTTGAGAAATTATTAAATATAATCTCTGATGTATGCTTAATGACCCTATTATAAATGACAGAGTGGGGCGTCCAACAAAATCATCCTTTTTGGAACTAATTCCTATAGAAAGGAATCACTCCTCATTTGTGAGATTTATACTCATCTCCCTTTATAATAATTCATACAAAATTCTCACAAAGATCATTGCTAAAATACTAAATAATATAATGGGCATAATTATATTAAAAAAAATCAAGGAGGCTTTATTCAAGGAAGATATATTTTGGACAGTATAATCCTAGTTCAGGAAGCTATACACTCGAGTCAATAGTGAAAGGAAAAAGGAATGGTGATCAAAATTGATATGGTTGGCACCTTTGATATATTAAAGCATCCATACATGCTTTAAAATTTAGAAAGGCTTGGGTCCTCTCCGGGCTTCGTGAAATGGATTGGTGCTTGTATAGAGAAACCATGGGTGGCACCCTCGATCAGTGGTAGGCTAGGAGCCTTCTTCCCTCTCACCAAAGGGATATGGTAACTCTTCCCTCTCTCCCCTTTTATTTAAGCGGTGGTGGCATATACATTAAGCAAGAAGCTAGAAAAGGAAAGATATAAGGAAATATCCTAGGGCTTATGATTGTGCGAGGGGTGAAGGACATAAACCATATGTAATTAGAAGATGATACATTAATAGTAGGTGGAGCCTCCATGATCATTGCATAAAGATTAAAAAAGGTATTAAATGTGTTTTTTTAGGCCTCGGAAATTCTTACAAATAATGAAAAGTGTCATGTTTATGGATGGAGTGTTAGCACGACTAAAATTACCCACATAACAAGAAGACATAGATTTTCCTTGGTTCACTCTTGTGTTGAGCAGTGGAAAAGGTATGAATTCACTATGTGTTTTCTCATTCTTTTACTTTAAACTAAATATTTTTACCCTAGAAAGATGATTTATTACAAGAATTATGGTAGAATTGTAAAGATTTATGTTTATTGTAAAAAGATGACTAAGAATTGCTTTTTATTGCTAAAAACAGGAATTAGGTGAGGTGAATAGCTATGTCAAAGGCGAGGCTGAGATAAATGCAACTGTTGTTCCTCCAGCATTAGACCAAATCCTGAGGGATCGCTATTCAAACCTCATCTTATTCCTTGTCTTGTCCGTCAGAGTCTGTTATATAAGGCAACACCTTTAGTGATTAGGGGGGATCCTTTCCTTTAGTGATTAGGGGGGATTCCTTGGATTCAAAACATTTCTTTTGTAATATTATGTTTTATTGACTCTCGGCTTTAGAGAGCGATCTACCGTAATACTTTATGCTCGATTAATATAAAGACACGATTCATTTCATATTTCAAGTTCAAGTAACCCAAAGTAGTGTTTCACCTGGGTGCTAAGGGCCCGACCTCGGTGGAATTACTTCCGTTGTTTGTATTTCTATCCTTTGCTTTACTCGTCGTGTGATAATTGCGTTTGGATTCATTACGATTATAGAGTTGTTTGATTGTTGTTGAATTGAATTCGGGTTTTGCTTGTGAGCGTTAATGAATTGCATCGCTATTCTATCTTAGCGAGAATCGTGTTTACTTCGTCTTATTCATCTTTCTATATTTTATAAAGCTTTGTTGTTCTATGCTTAATTCCGTTGCTCGTTCCATTGGTTTATGGTTCATTTCGATTGATTGTTTCATAGTGTTGATTGTTGACAGAGTTTGAAGTATTAAAGAAGATTCGTTGCTCGATTGCATTAAGTTTATATTTTTTGTTCAATTAATGTTTGTTGTTCCATTCTTGTTTATTGTTCATTTCGATTCATAGGTTCGCATTAGCAGAGAGATTGTTTATATTTGTTGTGTGCACATAGGAATTACGAGTTGTTGTTCCTTTCCAACTCTTATTATTAGAAGAAGTTCTTTTTTAGTTATTTTCATCAGCTAAAGTAGTTCAAGTTCGATTTCATTTTGATTGCTTAAAGAATAGGACCATCAACGTAGAGGACATTGGTTACTGCTTTCCAAGTTCCCAGTTGATTGCCTTGTCTCGATAGTGATTTCGGTTGTCATCGATTTCTAAGGGAATGAGTTATTGTTACTATATCCCCGATTGATGTTTATAGAATGAGTAGTTAAGATTTCGAGTAGTATTTTCATTCATGTTCCCGTAATAAGATTTCTTTGCAAGCATCTCGTTTACTCTTGTATCTCAGCATATCGTACTACATCTTTCGTAGCATTACTCTTAGTTAATTGCAGTCTCGAAATAGAGTACACTCTTGAAATAAAAAGTCGCTCCCGGATTGATAATTAATGTAGGATAATTAGATGTTTAAAAGATACCTTTTATGCCTCAACATTTTGGCGTCGTTGCCGAGAGAGTGTATGCCATTTCGTAGGAGTGATGCACAATTGATTTTCTCGTCGCTCGCGAAGAAAGTTTGGGTATTAAAGACGGAAGGTAAGAACCTCGCGCACCTAGGCAAGGGAAAACCCTTGCTCACAGCTCCGCTTCACGATAGTAATTAGGTAAGCTTCTTTGTTTAGGTAGGAATGAAGGCTTGTTTTCTTGAATGAATAAAACCGCACCTACAAAACAAAATTCCTCCTAAACTCAGAAAAACCCTAAGGGACCAAGTGACCCTTGGGCGAACAACTTTATTGATGAAATCCTTAAAAAGATTGAATCTCGACTCATCGCATGGGACCTAGGAAAGTTATCTCTAGACAACCTACTAGTTCCCCTTTAGGCCACGCAGTCACCATCTTAAGCCTTTCGCTGAGATACATAGTCAAACAAGTGGGAATTGAGCAAGATTCCAAAGAAATTGAGAATCCCCGCATAATTTCCCCTCAATGAAGGGAACTCTAGTAATCTCCATGTAGGAGAAGGGGGAAAAAAAGAGAAGAAGAAGAACCAAAATCTCCTCTTGAAATAGTCCAAACGATAAGTAGTCCGGATAAGGGAAGTGTTGTTAAACTCGTTCAAAACCAAGGTCCTGAATCACCTCAAAGCGATAGGTCGCAAGGAATACTTATTGTTCCAGCACTGGGAAGTGATGTCAAGGCCATTCCTACTCCTTCCATTCAACCTAGGAATTCCCTTGAAATCCCGTAATAATATTAGCACATCTTTGACCAAATGGCCTAGTAATCCAAAACCCGTAACCCGCAAGAAACCCCCGACAAACCTCTACACTCGCAATATCCTATAGTAGATACTCTGTGCAGTTAATGCACCTATGAAAGCCATTCCCCTTCAACATATTCCCACATTTCATGGCTTAACATCAGAAGATCTAGATGCATTTCTATTCGAATTCGATGTGTTTATGCAGGGGAGTATGACTATACCACCGATCCCCAAAAAATTAAAACTATTTCCTTCCACATTAAAAGGAGCAAACCTTACGATGGTTTATGGGGTTAGGTGGGGGGTGTCATAACTAATTGGGATCATGATGAAAGTCTGCATTTTTAAAGAAATATCAAGATTATTGTAGGTCTCGAGAACTAAAAAGACGAAATATTCCAAATGACAAAGAAACCAAATGAAACCTTGGAAGAATATGTGGAACAGCTTTCAATACAATCTTCGAAGATCTCTTATGCATCCTTAACCTTACCTCGATAATGTGTCTAAAAAAATACATTAATTAGGGGAATGAAAGATCGATGGGTTGAAAAAATTGAATATTATGGGAAAAAGGTGATATATATCGTGAAAGCTATGCTAACATCATTGATTTGTGTATCAGGGAGTTCGAGGGGAAACACAAGGCTAAAATCACAGAACGTGACATGATTACACGGACAACAAGACCTCCAATGAAGGTGTAACTCGTGCGGCGAGATTGGAAACCCCGTCGGAATATTTTAAAACAGATATACTAGGGACTCTAACAACGCAGATTCGACATTATGCAAGACAAACAAAATCAACGCGTAAGTAGAGAAAAATTTGCGCATTCTTTCCTAGATGCGAGAATAAACACAACCACAAAGAGTGTCCACTGGATGTAATCAAAGTTTGCGCCATTCGCACGAAAAGATCACCCCACGTAAGGATGTCCCTCACTCTCGGCATAAAAGCATGCTTTATAAGGAGCAGCGAAGAAGAATCGGAAGTAGTATATCTACTTAATCAATGCGACAATGGCAACTGCATGACAATAAGGTATGCCAACCGATCTATTTTCTTCTTTTTTCACCCTCCTCAATACAATGCTTAGAAATATAATGGAATGTGGCAAAGTCGACCACCTTTCCCCAATTGGTCACAACAACCATTCCCTACATCATCATGGCCAAATCAAAGAATTCAAACTAATTGGCCAAATTTTCCTTCTCGCCCATCGTTTTGGCAAAAAAATGCTTATCCAACACAATGGTCCCCCTCTACTTCGCAAAGTCGGGCCTCGGCATGAAACCGGAAAAGACCTACAAATCAAAGCAGACTTGAATAATTCCCTCTCTTAACCTACACTCCCGCACTCCCTATACAAACCCCCAGTACCAACTTACGACCACAACTCCCATACCCCTGACCCAACCCAAACCCAAGCAATAGGCCGGGAGCCGACTCGTCCAAATAATGGAACCCCCAAAATTAGAAACTCGAATCGAGGGAGTGTAATGACCTTCAATTAAGGTCCAGGGAGTATAGTAGAAACAAGAGAGAAACAAAAATGTTCATATTGAAGATCTCGTTACCTATAGAAAAAAACATTAAAAAATTAGAAGGTGGTTCAAAAACAAAATCAACAACAAGTAACAACCTCTTCTCCACCATTCCCGTAACGAATAATCATACCTCGCCCATTAAAACATCCCGATTTTGATCTTCTAGGGAGAATTGAAAAAATTTATGTATAAAAATCCCTCTCCTCCAAGCTATCCAAGACATCCCTATTTATGAAAAAACCATTAAGGAAGCTGTGTATAAAGAAGTTAAAGAGGAGAACAACCACCAACCCAACTCGTCCAAATAGTCGGTACTCTATTTGACTTATTATCGTGAATGGAAATACCTATAAAATATGAAGACCCAGGAAATCCCTATAGTGACGGTGCAAATCAATGGGTAATTGTTCCAAAATGCCTTAGTTGATTTGGGAGCCGCAATCAATATCTTAACAACCACCACCTATCAAAAACTTGGCATTACATCGCTAGAACCAACAAAAACCCTTATTAGAATTGGCCGATCGATCTATAGTCAAACCCGCAGGGTACACTACAAGATGTAATGGTATCTATAGATTCTTGGGAATACCCCGCCGACTTCTGGTTATCAACCCAAAGAACCAGGCTAGAAGGACACCCATTAATCCTAGGTAGACCTTGGTTGGAAACCGCCGATGCTTATATTGGATGCCGAAAAGGAAACATGACAATAACAAGGGGAAAATATGTCAAGAATTTAGCTTTATATCCCCTAGCCGAACCAAGCCTATCAATAATCAAAACAAGAAAACAACCCGTATCATATCTTATGGAAAATATGAGATCACCTCTAACTATAGAAGATGCCTTTGATTTTTAAAGACCAAACGGAGGATGATATCATTAATAGTTTTATTAATAAACCACAAATCGGATCCCATCTACAATGTCACATGATCGAGGGCAGACATTTGATAATAAAGAAGAAGAAGATCCTCCGAAAGACATTCCCTGATCAATTAATACCCACTACTATGTACAATAGTAAGGTTGTAGAAATTGAGCCGGGAAAAACTCTAAACATTAACAAAAAAATCGACTACTAAACAAGAAGAGAAGTTGGTCCAATTACTACGTAAATACAAAGCGACCCTTTGCATGGGATTACCTGGACATGAAGGGAATTGACCCCCAATTATGCACACACCATATATATACCGAAAAAGATGCGAGACCCATTCGCCAACCCCAAAGAAGACTAAACCCCCACCTTAAAGATATTGTGAAAGTCGAATTACAAAAACTATTGGATGTCAATTTCATCAACCCAATATCTCGATAGCAAGTGGGTCTCTCCATTAGTAGTGGTACCAAAGAAGAACGGAAGTGGAGAATATGTGTAGATTACCAAGAAATTAACAAGGCAACCCTGAAAGACCACTTTCCCCTTCCTTTCATTGACCAGGGTATGAGACACATCGCGGAAAGAAATTATTTTCCTTCCTCGATGGCTTCAAAGGGTACAATCAAATCCAGATTGCTCCCCGAAGACCAAGACAAAACTACTTTTACTCCCGTCCTTGGGGGACATTTGCCTACCGAGTCTTACCCTTTTGGCCCATGCAATGCCCCCGCTACATTTCAAAGGGCCATTCTCGCATCTTTTCGATATTTAATAAATGAAGGGCTCGAATTATATATGGATGACTTCACACCTTACGAGAGATGATTTTGAGCCGCATTAGAAAATTTAGAAAAGGTGTTGCAAAGATATATTGACACTAGGCTTTGTTTAAGCCATGAAAAAGTGTCATATGATGATGACCGAAGGAGTTATCTTAGAGGCACTCATATTTCAGCAGACTAGAATTCAGTGGATCCACTAAAACTTAGATAATTTTGTTAATACCTACACCCACCACACAAATAGAGGTACGTAGCTTTCTTGGATTTTTCTGGTTATTATAGGAGATTTATAGAACATTATTCTCGAATAGCCGCACCTTTATATGCACTAACTGGAAATGTTGATTTTATTTGGACAAAGATAAATGTGACAATGCCTTCAATGATCCGAAAAAGCTTGTCTCGATCGTACTGCATATGTTGAGGGGCCCAAATTGGAATTTTCCATTCCAAATTTCATTTGATGCCCTCGGTATACGTTGATTGGAGTAGTGCTTGGGCAGGGAGGAAGACAAAAAACCATATGCAATCTATTATATTAGCAAAAATCTATCTCCCGTTGAACTAAATTATATTGTGATCGAGAAGGAATTTTTAGTCGTAGTACGTGCCGTAAATATAAGTTTAGACATTATATATCTGGGTATCTCGTAGTACTATATACCGACCACTCTACCATTAAAGTTTTAGAAAATAAACTCGTTACAAATGGAAGAGTGACAAGATGGTTGATTTTATTGCGGTGAATTCGACATTACAATTAAAGATCGACCCGGAAAAGAGAACCCTATAGCCGATTTTCTCGTCAAGAATGCCAAAAGCCAACAGACATACGGCTAGCTGAAGACCACTTCCCGTATGAACATTTGTTCGGTGTTACTATTAGAACCCCATGGTATGCTAATATAGAAAATTATTTGGCAATAGGTAAATTACCTAAACATCTAACCCTTAATGAATGAAAGCATATAATACAAATGTAGTACCCAATTCTCTTGGATTGGGGGCTACTTGTTTCATACAGGTCAAATATGAAAATTAGGAGATGCGTCCGAGAGGACAAGGTATTTGATATTTTGAAAGCATGCCATGACGGGCCATGTGGCAGAAATTTTGCGATCATAGAACCGCCCATAAGGTTTTACTGGGACAGGGCAATTATTTTCCTACCATTTTTTAAAGATGTCGGAAATTTCATGCAGTTCTGTGATAGCTGCCAAAGGGCAAGTCGCCCTCGGGCGACGAAATGCCTTTGAACCCTCAACTAGTAATTGAACCATTTGAACGTTGGGTGCTCGATTTTGTTGGCCCTATTAGTCCCCCCATCAAACCAAAAAACATACATCCTAGTTGCAACCGAGTATGTCACTAAATGGGTTGGAAGCAGAGGCACTTTCAAAAGCTACGGAGGACTCGTAATACAATTTCTTTTCCAAATCTTTGTGCGATATGGCCTCCCGAGGGACATAATCACGTGATGGAGGACCGTAGTTTGTGGGTAATAAACTAGCCGAAACATTACAGAATTACCACATTCAACACAAGATTACAACCCCATACCACCCACATGCAAACGACCAAGTAGAAAGCACGAACAAAGTGATTGAATCCATATTGACAAAAATTGTTGCCTCGCATAGACGTGATCGGGGCCTACATATTTCCGTAAGCATTGTCGACATACCGAAAAACATGGAAAGCCACTACGGGATATTCACCATATCAATTGGTATTTGGAAAAGAGCCCATCTTTCCAATAGAGTTTGAAATTCGGACATTAAGAACAACCCAAAAGGTGGGTTCTAGATTTAAATGAAGCCCGTGCCAAAAAGACCGTAGCAAATTAATGAGTTAGATGAAATTAGGCTCTCTACTCTTTATCACACAGACGTTAATTCAACAACGAGATCAAAATGGCACGACGCCCTTATCAAATAAAAGATCTTCCACGAAGGAGACTCGGCACTCCCATATGATTCTAGGTTTCAGTGGTTTTCCGAAAACTCTGCACACGATGGCTCCCGACCTTATGAAATACAAAAAAAGTGCATGATAACGACACCATTAAATTAACCACCATTGATGGATCTAGACATTCTTTCAAAGGAAACTGGCCATCGAGTACGATTATATCATAAACCGCTTACTCAAGAATCCTTCTACCAACAATTACTGGAAGATTCTACCATGAAAATTTCCGCTAAAGGGGATAAATCCTCAACACCCATTTATTAAACCATTTCTTTTCTTTAAAATTTGTATATAAAGATTGTTCATTCATTTTTATTGTTTGTTTCATGGAATTCTATTTTACAACTATGTTTATTTTGCTTATTTTGAGTTTTTGTCGTTCTTTTCTAAAGGAACAACATTTTTGTTGTTCCTTTCGAAAGGAATAGGAACTTTGATGAGAGTGTTTTCGTTGTTCCTTTTGAAAGGAACATCAGCTCAGTGATGTTTATTTTCATCGTTTCATCGTATTTTTTCGTCGTTCCTTTCGAAAGGAACAATCAGCTACTCGATTATTTTTCTCTGTTCGTTTCTAAAGGAACAACATTTCCGCTAGATTGTTTCTCGTTGTTCCTTTCTAAAGGAACAACACCTTTTGAGTGCATTATTTTTTGTTTTGGACCAGCATTTTGAGGATTTCGATGACTCTTCTAAAGGCAAACATAATATTTACACATAATCATACAAATTAAAGCTTACTAGAATCAACAAATCAAAAAGAAATCGACATTTTTAAGAAAATTGTTTGGTAATGATAAGAAAAAAGGAAAAAGGGACATAATCAATAATATGACTTTGGTCGTCTTATTATCACTAGAATTAATATGATCGATTATCCTTATCATGTTGGTTCTTCCCCAAATTTTATAACGTTCTTTGATTTTTACTCATGGAGTAGGAATAAGGGCATATTCTTTTCTATTGAGATGTTTAGACTTCTTCCACCATCCCTACTCTTAAGGAGTGTTGAGCCATCCTTTATATATAAGTAGGAAAGTGTTATATGATATTTATATATTTCACTAATAATTTTATGATATGGCAAATGGAGGATAGGGGGTCTCATCAAGAGCCAGACTTTACCATGATCATAAGGAAGCAAGTGAAGTGGCATTCCGATCATGGCCACCACACCAGGGATATGGTCCAATGGACAATTGAAAGAAAAAAAATTAAAAAAGTCCTTGGAACAGGAGGTCTCATCACGAGCCAACCTCGCCCACTTTTCACTTCTTCCCGTGAATGGCATTGTGGATTCATCCGGTCCCCAAGCCAGCACAATGGCCTCCATTATGACATTTAACAACACTTCCTCAAAGATAAATAAAGGACAATGGTTCCAAGGGTGAGAAAGCAACTTTTTTCAAGGTTATGGACACCCTGTGGGAAACGTAGGCTCCGATGATGGTATTGGAGTCACATTTGTACACATCAATAATAATATTAAACCATTTTTTCCTATATCTCTATCTAAATACCAAATGAAAGTATGAATCCTCAACCCTTGATTTTGAACCTATTATACATGAAAGTCATCATAAATCGATCACATTAGTTTGAGTGGGTAATAAATGCATCCGTACTTATGTTCATCTTAAGTTTGTCCCCTTATCCTTATCTTTAAATCATTACAAACGTTTCTATATCTATTTACGATTTATTACACGTATCGATTTCAGTAAATGCCATAATTTGATTGATTTCATCATAAGTATGCCTTATTTTTTTTGTCGTACAATTGCCGTGCAAAGCATTTTCCTCTATTAATTGGACTGACGAGGACAACCTATCATCCTCCGTGGGGGCGCGATGTCTCTTAATCACTCGCATGCGCATCAAATCCCCTATATTTTTTTTACCTATATGCGAATCAAATCCCTACATTCTAGGGAATTACAAAAACTTAACGATATTATTCCAACTCACCATGCTGTGTCGTTCCATTACATCATTGTGTGTTTGGAAAGAAGTAATAGTGTGCGAGAGACGATGGGAGGATTACCAATTCGTAGTGAGCCGCAAGTTTTCGTTGTTTCCGATGCTCGCACAAGAGATTCTGGAAAAATTGGGATGGATTACATATTTCACGAGGCCGCAACAACCCCCATGAAAACTAGTGGCTACCGAGTTTTTACAGAATTTACAGGAAGGATACTCCATGATTAGAGGAAGACGAGATAGCATGAATAGGATGAAATAATTGTAGAGGTGTCCGGTCTACTACACCCCAAGGAACCATATGGACTCGTAAAAGGTCAAAGCTCCAAGAAGCCATGAATATTTTCCAGATGACTGACGATACATTGGTCGTCAAAGGCAAAGGAGTTTAGATAGCATCATTGGGAGAACCATGGACTGGAATTGGCCAAGATAGTGCATGCCTATATAACATGTGATGGAAGTTAAGACGTGGTAAGACCTCGCCACCTTAAGTTATTGCGAGTATTAAAGCGTAAATTCACCGTAAATTTTCCTGCATTTTAAATTCCTCATCGCATGATGTTTCCCGTAGTATAAGAAAAGCTTTCAGCACACGGACATGGTGGTAAGCCACCAAATTAATAAGTGAGTCGTATTCTCACCCAACAATGGACTCGGCTTGGGAAGAGTTGATATTTTTGATTGATGGAGGATTAGCCTTACATGCCCCAAAACAGAAGAGAATGGCTAGCTTAGCACATCGAGCCATCAAATCGTAAATAGTCCTTTCGTTCAAAAATAAGTAAGGGAATGATAGAAGGTCTTCCGGGTAGTGGTAGCGCAGCCCTTGTAATTTCCCGCATCGTAGGATGAACGACCCTCCACAATTGGAAGGAGGGATTCCTCGTACCGATGAGGAAGAAGAAATGATCCACCACACCAGGTGGTGAGAAACAAACTAGTGCAGAAGAAGGAAATAATGAAGAAGAGTAAATTGAGGGGAGAAATTCGCTACTCTGGATGAGGAAGAAGGTAGCTACCATACTCGCGAGGAGGACGAAGATAATCACAAAGAAGAAAGAGAAGGCACAGAGCCTCCCGAAAACACTACCGCAAGTTCACCACGAAGTCCTTTGCAAGAAGACCAATTGGCCCCAAATTTCGGCCAATATGAGTGACTATGTCCACCCTCATAGCCCTCTATACCTTAATATTGATATCAACCAATCGTAGGAGCACTCTGCTCGCCAACAAAGAAATGACCGAAGAAATGTTGGATGAAACAAAAAACCCCTAATGAAATGATGGAATCAACGGGGGTTGCTTCCCGAGAAGCATGAACAAGAAAAGGAGAACAATGACAGCGATCCCAACTCGAAAATTCTCGTGGGATTGCAAAGTCAATTGAGGGTATAAATCCCGAAGAATTTAGCCAAGGGCATGTGAAAGTTAAGGAAGAACCCCAAGAAGAAAACGGAGAAGCGAGCCCAACTAAAGGCACGATTGATGAGAACCAAAACCTTGTTGAGCAAATAGGTCCGTAAAAAGGAACATTCGTTCCATTAAGAAAAAAGGAAGAAAGTAAACTCGAGATTGAAAAAACTTCTGAGGGAATGAATGAAGCTTCGGAGACTCGTGGAAAAACTCGTGCAAACCATTAGGGTTCTTAGAATGAAACAAATGCCCAAGAGAATCCCAAAAAGAAGAATGATAGTCACCAAGTGAGCTTCAAATAAGAGGAAATTGGACACTAAAATGAACCCCCAAGTTGCAGTAATCTATGGTCGAGCCTAATCATGAAGATAGCGATAAGCAGTGCAGTTGTTCCGGTAGATAGTCGTTCCGAGGGACTCACTTCAAGTGAAAATATGCAAGCTAGTAGTGAAAATACTTTTAGTGACCCCACATTAGCCGTACTCCAAGAGGAGTTGGCACAGGCTCGACCGGAAAGGGAAAAATTGGAAGAAGACACCGTCCCTAGGAGAAGATATCGTGAGTTGTAGTAGCAGATGAAGACCATCCATGAAGCGAGAGGCTAAAGCCCACGAGAAGTGTCGAAAGGCCGAGGGGAAGGCTGAAAAGGTAATGAATCAATTAAAATTAGCCCGTAATCGAATGGACACTCTCTGCTCATTGTACATCGATGTCTTAGCTTGTAGATGCCCGCCAAGAATTATGCTTTATTTTTATTAGAAAGATATTTACGACTAAAAGATTAAGGTAGTTAGGGCAGAAAATCTATAGAGCTAAAAAACTATAGATGATTTTGTAACATGCTGCAAACTCTATGGGGTAAAGGTACAACGCCTCTTGTGTGAGTTTTATTTGCATAATCTCATATTGGAAAAATGATAGTGATACAAATCCTAGACCTTTTGTGGGTGATATCCAATACCAAGCATTTATTTCCTTTTCGTCGTTAATTAGTTAAAATGGCTTAAAGCCTATAATGTTTTTCAAAGGCAGGGAAAACGATTTAGATCTCGTGGGTTAGGAGTGAACCTAAGCACCCATTACAACTATGGGCTAGGAAAAAAGAATTTGATGACAAAGGAAGGTTTTATCCAAGCATTGGGGGCATGTCCATAAATCAATTGTCTTGAATGGGATAGACTATTTCCTATCTATTAGAAACCAGGCTTACATAGCAACTAGGTCCGATGGGGAATTTCCAATCGAATGTTCAAAAATAGAGAACCATTTAAATGTAAAAATTATGGATTAGTCACAGCATCGCTTGGTTTCCTATAGCAACCTCATTTTGAGGGAAGGACCATTCTCGCTAGGGGTGTAGGTTTCAAAGCCCCATTGCATGGTATCTTTCTATATATTACAAAGCCATTTATGAAATACTCGAAGGACTAGACAAGGCATGTATTCGAAGCATTAGCTACAATGCATGGTTTTAGGCCTTTTGATGAAAAACCTTCTCCAACGTATTCTTTAACCGCTTCCGCATGTGAACTATAGTTTTCATGAGGACATGAAAAAGGGTAAGCAGTGGGGGTATATTGAATAGTGGAAAAGGTATGAATTCACTAGGTGTTTTCTCATTCTTTTACTTTAAACATAATTATTTTTTACCCTAGAAAGATGATTTATTACAAGAATTATGGTAGAATTGTAAAGATTTATGTTTATTGTAAAAATATGACTAATAATTTGCTTTTTTATTGCTAAAAATAAGAATTAGGTGAGGCAAATAGCTATATCGGAGGCGAGGCTGAGATAAATGCAACTCGCTGTTCCTCCGACGTTAGACCAAATCCTGCCAAGGACAAGGAAATCCGAACGCATCGCTAAGAAAAGGCGAGACAACTCGACTTCGGTCAAATTAAATCATGTGAAAAACTAAAAGAAGGGAAGCGAATCCCTCAGGGATCCTTCAATCCCGAGGGATCGTTGTTCAAACCTCATCTTATTACTTTTCTTGTCCATCGTAGTTTGTTACATAAGGCAACGCCTTTAGTGATTAGGGGGGATCCTTGGATTCAAAACATTTCTTTTGTAATATTACGTTTTTATTGACTCTCGACTTTAAAGAGCGATCTCTATAATACTCTATGCTCGATTAATATAAAGGCGCGTTTCATTTCATCTTTCAAGTTTTGAAGTAACCCTGCGCAGCTTTCACCGGTGCTAAGGGCCCGACCTCGGTGGAATTACTTCCGTTGTTTGTATTTCTATCCTTTGATTACCTGTCATGTGATAATTGCGTTTGGATTCATTATGATTACGAATTTGTTTGATTGCTATTGAATTGAATTCGGGTTTGTCTGTGAGCATTAATGAATTGCTATCGCTATTCTATCTTAGCAAGAATCGTATTTACTCGTCATATTCATCTTGCTATCTTTTATAAAGCTTTGTTGTTCTATGCTTAATTCTAGTTGTTGTTCCATTGGTTTATGGTTCATTTCGATTGATCTGTTTCATAGTGTTGGCTATCGGCTGAGGTTGAAGTATTAAAGAAGATTCGTTGTCTCGATTGCGTTAAGTTTATATTTGTTATTCAATTAATGTTTGTTGTTCCATTCTCGTTTATTGTTCATTTCCGATTCGTAGGTTCGGATTAGCAAGAGAGATTGTTTATAGTTGCTATGTGTACATAGGAATTACGAGTTGTTGTTCCTTTCCAACTCTTGTTATTAGAAGAATTTCTTTTTTAGTTATTTTGATCAGCAAGTAGTTCAAGTTCGATTTCATTTTGATTGCTTAAAGAACGAGACCATCAATCGTAGAGGACATTGGTTATCGCTTCCAAGTTCCCGTATTGATTGCCTTGTCTCGGTGTGATTTCGATTTGCATCGATTTCTAAGGGAATGATTTATTGTTACTATATCCTTGATTGATGTTTTGCGAGAATGAGTAGTTAAGATTTCGTAGTATTTTCATTCATGTTCCCGTAATTAGATTTCTTTACAAGCATCCATTTACTCTTGTATCTAGCATACTGTACTACATCTTTCATAGCATTACTCTTAGTTAATTGCGAGTCTCGGACAGTACACTCTTGAAATAAAAATTCGCTCCCATATTGATAATTAATGTAGGATAATTAGGTGCTTAAAAGATACCTTTATGCCTCAACATATTGGACCTCCTTTACTTATTTTGGTATCCCTATATCTTTAAGGTATGCATGAGTTGAGTATTTGTCAAGAATTATAGCAAAAAAATGGAAAGGAAAAACAAGAATTTGGGGGGACCTATGTTGGTTAAATCTAGTAGGAAAAAGAGTTCTTATATAAGCGGTCCTTTGGTTGTAGATTTTCCAAATTTCGGTAATTAGAGCACCAAATACGATCTTGAATGCTATGGATAAAATGAAAAGAAATTTAGTATGGAAAATACAAAAAAGATAATCGGGGGAAATTTCCACTTGGTACAATGGAAAAAATATTAAACAATGTCATGAATCTTAAAAAAATCCTCAAGATATTTAGTATGGAAAATGTTTTAGTTTGGAATATTTAAAACAACTTTGATAATTCAAACCACTAGCAAGACACCTCTTGGCCAAAGGCGTATATTGGCTAAGTGACCAAGGAAAATGGTGAGAGGATGTAACTAGAAGCTAGAAGGGTTGGAATGAGCTTGAATTCCCTCTATAACCAACCCATTACTCAGGGATAGTAGTGGGAAATTATTATAAACACTTAGACCCCGGGCTCTAATAAGGAATCAAACATTACATGTTAGAGATTGGGGGGGGAAAAGGGAACCAATATGGTCAAGCAAGGGTACAATATGCTTTGAGGTACCCAAGTTACAACAACTATGTCTCCAGATTTGGAAAGTAATTTGGAACAAAAAATGATATGGCTAAGGTAAACTTCTTCAATTGGCTAGTGCAACATCAAAAAAAATTTACATGTGAAAAAATTTAAGAGAAGAGGAATTCAAGGGGCAATGATTTGTTTACTTATGTAGAAATCGGGGATGAATCCTTCTAGACCATCTTTCTATAGTGAAATTACACCCGGAAAGTATAGAAAATGGTTCATCAAAACTTAGTTAGCAAGACCCTCGATTCCAAATGAAGTGGAAGACATCTTTACGAAAAGATGGAAAAAACTATCCAAGAAAATTGAGGAAGAAAATTGTATCTCAAGAGAATTTGGCTATCCTTACTAAAATACCCTCTCTAGAAGATATTTCTAGCTTGAAAAGCATAGATATTCCACTAGAAATGCATTCCCTTGGTAAAGGTGGGACTGCACGTGATAGGGATTCTTTTTGAAAGCTTACAAGTAAAGACATGGAACCAAAAAATAGATGAAAGCTTAAGCAACAAAGAATGTAAATAGGAGGACACATGTGCCAAAAAATCGTTGTCTCCATGGCTAAATTTGTTCCTCCCTTGGAGACATACTTGGAATCGAATTGAATTGGACATATCTCAGGGAAAAGGAATCAAAGTGAAGGTTTGAGAGGAAAGCCAAAATGAAGTCGACGCTCTCCCAATCCCAAAGATTGATGTTCCAAAGACCCGGCTTTGCGCTTCGTGAACAGTGGAATTTTCTCTCGCCACTCGCTCGCCAGCCTTGTTAGCCCCCCTCCCACCGAAGGCTCGTATAAAGGACCCGAGAGTAATCGATGTCGGAAAAAATGGCATCCATTTTCAAAAGGCCTTGAATAAATAAATTAAAAAAAAATTCAACGAGTTCTTGGATGGACAAAAACTTGAAAAAAATTAGACACTCTCTGGATGCTCGATGACTCTAGGGGTCGTTGATTTGATTCATTACCCTAGCCTACATAACTTGCGTAACCTCCAACACACTCCAATATTTACTATATAACATCTGCTCTAACGACCATTTCCCAAAATTATTTTAACACCCGAACCGGTCGTTCCCTTCTTGCTTACTTCGTGAAAAATGCGGGTCTAGCAAAATTTGTTAAGAGACTTGAACAAAGTTCCGAAGGTGGTAATCCCTCCAACCATCTTGACTAGGAAGCCCCCGAGGATCTTGTGGATTGAGATTTAACTAGGAAATTCAAGGGCATTTTTTTTCGCCACCCCAAAACATAATAAATTTGGGTTCTCGTATAATTGGATTCCTCTTTGTAAGGGAAGAATTGATACATTTTTTTGTGGCACCGGGTTTTTTTATTTTCTATTTTAATTTAAGGAGGACAAGGATTTGGTTTTCAAAAATGAACCTTATTTTTTGGGGGTCCTAGGCTTTGTACCTTAATAAATGGACTTTGGATTTCAACCTAAACTTGGACATCCCTAAAGCGGTCATGATGTGGATAAACTCCTCAGGGATTCCTATGAATCTATGGAACATGGGTGCAATTACAAATTCTCTATGAAATTTTTTTAGATATGGGAAAATCCTAAGAACAACTTTTCATGTGCACAAATATTCATAGAGGTAGACTTGGAGAAAGGCCTCCTGTTTCAAAACAAAGTTTCTTTGAATGGATGGACACATCTGCAACCTTTGGACTACGATTAGTTACCCTTCAAATGTAGGCATTATCATGAATATGGAAATTTGGTTAGAAATTTCAAAAACAAGAATTTGAAACAAGATGAAACTGGCCAACACGAAAACTAGATGCAATTTAAAAGAAAGAATCCCTCGAAGCAAGGAGTTCTTAATGTGCCAAAAGAGAATATTTAGAAAAGGAACCAATTCGAAACCGTAACAGAGGTTGGAAACCAATCAAAAGTGGAGGAAGGCCAAATTATGGCACAAGGAGAAACAAAAAAAACAAAAAAACTAGGAATCAAGATGAGGTTACTTTAACCCTAGAATATCCAATCTTGTAGTAGGTGTTGTTAATTAAAAAATATGGGTTCGTAATCGGTTGGTGTTCAAAGAAACAAAGGATCAAGAGCATTCAAGTGCCCAAAAAATGAGGCAGGGGAAATAATTTCGGAACTACGAAAACTTGAGTATGAAAGGAGAAAAAATCAAGGGCGACCCCAGGTATGATTGACAACATGATAGAAAGGATTAAAAAACCAAAGCCAAAGAGTCCCTCCAAGACAATCCATGGTGATCAAGCTAACGGGTAGGTGAAATATAATTCACATTAAAAACGCAGATAATCTATTGGAATTGCAAAGGGATGAGACAAAGAGATCACATAAATTTTGAAACTAGAGCACCCTTCCCTCATGCTAATTCAAGAAATGAAACTGGACGAGAAGGAAAGAAATAAGAATTGGGAAGAAAAACTAGAGAATACGTGAGGGTGTGGCATGTAATTCCAAAGGAACATGGGGAGGAATTCTTACAATCTGCGACTCGTCCACAACGCATGACTAAACCAAGCTATTTCTAAAATGTAGACTTTATCTCAAAGCAAGCTTCTCCATCCGATAGAATAACTCTTAAGTAACCAAGCAGACAGGAATAATTGGATGAGTCCTCTACAATCACCACCTTTCAAATGAAAATAATTGTTTCCCTTTTTTGTAGAAGACCACAAACAACACAGAGATAGACATTTTTTCCCTGAACACTCAAACAACAAGGAAAGAACTAGAATAGGATGCTCATAGGAACCAAGTTCCGTAAACACCATTTCTCTTTGATTTCCATTAGTATAATCATTAATATTTATTATAATAGTCAAGATTATTATAATATCATCCCGACTAGGGCATTCTAGCTTCAATTTCTTCAACAAAGAACTAGTGCTCAAATCGTTATTTTCAACAACTTCAGATGTTTAGGGTAGAAGGAGGCACATCCGAAAAAGTCAAAACTAAGGAAATAAAGTTTGATTCTTTGTTCAACGTCTCTATCAATTCACTCGACAATATGATCGAACATTACCAATTTCATCCTACTTCAGAGTTTTCCTTTCTTCTTATTGCATTGGGGATATCGGAGATTCCATGATGATTACTTATTCCAATAGTTGTACGTGAATCCAATTACAAATCACCGAAGGTAGGTAATATTGTATCGTCGCATTCCGTAATTTAGGTCTAAATTTTGGACTTGCTTATCCTAAAAAGATCCTACAGAGACATCCAAAGCTTGTTCAAATAACCAGTGATCACACCCTTGTTTACACAATATGTGGGAAACATGTAGCTTAGATTCATCCCAAGAAGAGGATCTCCCATAAGAACATATTTTGTTAGTTGGCAGCCCACAATACTTTGTTTGAGACTCAATATCTATTTTTTTATGAACTCAAATAAAACCTTCCATGGATCTAGGAAGAAATCCATTATCATCGGTGAGTTGGCATCAAGATACATATACATAAATCTCGAGTCTTGTTACTAATAAATCATTCAAAAAAATTTCTACCCAAACATTGTTCAATTGAATAAGCACCATTATGTTCCTCATGAAGGTTTCCTATACTACACACTTCAAATATGCTCGATCGTGCATCAACAACACAATATTGGCTTCGTAGGGCACTAGACTACACCATTTTATATCTAGTATCTACACTCTAACACTTTTCATGTTGGCAAAATTTGATAGCCGTGGGTTATCAAGGTATTGTCTAGGCAAGTCATATTTGGCCATGTATTCTCTCCTGGAGATAGTGGGAGCATGTAGGGCATCTTAAAACTGAATTTGTTTATCATTTCCCCAATTTGAAATGAAAACTACAAAATATGGATCAAAGGCAATAGATACATATTTTACATGCCTCTCAAAATTAAATTTAGTCAAAGCAATTTTTGTGTTAAGGTTGTCATCAACAAAATTATCCTCACTGGCCTCTCCAAAGCTCTTGTAGTCCAAAACATGCACCAATGTGAGATTTCTTTTGACATCATATATATCTGAATCTAAACTCGCTCTTTCTTATCGGATATTTTTTTTCTCGGGATTTTTTATAACATGGAGGATCCGTCTCATACAAAGGTCGTACTTCATAGACAGGGACATTTTGCGGCTCACTAATGCACTGAGATGAGATGAATTCTTCTAGACAACATCATTGGAACATTGTTCATCCTCAAAATTGTCTACAAAAACATAGTCTATGACTATAGAATCTTGCCTAGGATTACCTACATAGTCCCTTTTATAATCCTTTATAAAAAAATGAAAGTTATCCATGTCAGTACTTGATTTAACATGAAATCTGGATCCCAAAGGCACATCCACCTCCAAACCCTCGCCTACATTCTCTACTATTTTTTGAAAAGCATGTAGAAATTTGAATAATAGCTGAATTATTCACCGAGATTATCCTAATTACACACTATTTAAGCTTCATGCATAATACATAACCTCTTCTACAATTGATCATCAATTTGCGGAAATAGAAGCAATCGCATGCACACATTAAAACATAATCAAGCACACATATAACACAATATGTAATGGGGAAAGCATACAGCTGAAAACCCCCCAACTATTTGTATATTATAATGATAGAGAACATGTAACAATACATAGCACAAATGCTCTCACAACTCTCAAGCACTATCTCACATGCTACACACAAACTAGCACGGAAGATGAACAAGTCACAGGGTTCAAATCTCCTCCACAAGTCTGCACTTTCGCCTCACGCGCAATCCAAGATGAATAATGATGAGATCCAAATTTGAATCCACCTGGATTGTACTGCGCAATCCTCATTGGAAATCTCAATCAATGTGTGTGCAAATCTCATGCACGACCATAGTCACAACCGATAGTAGACTCACCCTTTCACCCACCTCTAACACTCGGTCTCCACCGAATCGTCCATGCATTGTAGTTAATCGATGTGTTCTTTAGTTGATTTATGAGTTAATAATTAGTGAATTAATTAATAATTAATTCACACCACTCATCACCAGTGTATTTATCAGCTTAGACTAAATACAACTAGTTCAACTAAGTTAAATCGAACACAACTCCACCAACTCGTCTCATCAACTCCACCAAACTCGCCACATGAGTTCTAACCGAAGTCAACCATGCAATAGCTCAACTAACCCTTAGGAAAAGCGTATTTCCTTCCGTCACTGCATGTGCCACATCCAAGCATCAAACTGAAGTGCTCCAAGAGGATAAGATAATGTTTATAGTCTAAATATTATTAAGGGTTAATAATATTCGACTCGTTCTATTTTTTAGCTCGTAGTCTAAAAATAGATTCCGCCCAATGTCTAAAAATAGAGGTCCATATATTTTTACCAACTCGACCAATCATCCATAAATAGCATCCCGCAACTCATAGACCATGATCCATATGTCTAAAAAATAGACTTTGCGACAAAAAATCACTTGTGTGGCCCCCACCTAGTTTAGGTGATCACTTTCCAACTAGGATCGGGAAAGATGTTTCAGGGATGCCTCCTTCATCGTTTCTTGTTGCCATTTTCAACAAAGCATTTCTCTTTTGACTTTTGTAATTAGATCAAAGGCAAGAGATATACTAGATCGATCTCTCTTCATTCTTTTCTTTAGCACTTTAAACCGATCCAGGGGTAAAATCGCTTACCCTTAACCAATATCTTTTACTTCAGTGATAAATTAGAATTTTTATTTAAGTAAAGTGTTAATGAACATAAAATGAACAACGAATTGTTGTAAAGAAGAGGAACATAAATGTCAAGATAAAAAATCATAAGAACACGTCATTTGATAATGGAGTTCATCCAGAAGTGACTACATCTACGGGGTCTCGGTGTCAAGATGGTATAGGCCACTACATTAATTATTGTAAGAAGAAGATATACATGGATGTATTTTTCTGACATACAAGGAAAATGTCCACACGTAGGAGTGGCTAGACGTCTCTACGAGATGTTCACTTCGAAACTCTCATTCATAACAAGGCTCCTATCAGTATGACAACAATATATGCATAAAGACTATGAGTATCCTGCTAATATGGCAAACAAGGGATCTAAAATTACATACATGTGACAATGAGTATCCCACCAACATGGCACCAGAGGGATCTCAAAATAGTACAAGTCCATGACAGAAAGTACATCAATAAAAAAAACAAGACAAGATCCCATGACTCATATATCAACGAGGATCCGTACAACACTATGCATCTCAAGGAAAAAAGAAGTACATGAAATAAACTCATCATATACCTCACGTTGAAGATGTTTGAAGAATGGCTATTGTCTGTCTGCTAGATCTGAAAACACCATCACAATCGTGGCATCGAGAGGTGTGAAATCGATCGCTCACTTGCCGAAAACTAACTCGCAACTTCACTTCAAAAAAGTGACCCAAAAATAGAAAACTCAAATGATAAATCTGAATATGCCATCGGATTCGTGACGTCGAGTAGTGTAGAAATGTCCGTCCATTTTCCGAATTCCGATAAAGTGAAGATCCGGGGGAAAAAAAGGAATCTTAATGCGAAAAACCTATACCATCCCGACACCGAGGCCCGAGAGATGTAGTCCCTCCCGGAGGATCTCCGTTATAAAACAACGTGTTATTATGATTGTTGATCTTGAAATTTATGCTCCTCTTCTTTACAACAAGTCATTGTTCATTTTATGTTCATTAACACTTTACTTAAATGCGATTCTAATTTATCACTCGAAGTAAAAGGTCTTGGTTAAGGGTAAGCGGATTTTACCCTCGGTTCAGAGACAACCATGAGAAACTATCCATTAGTTTCATTCACATCATGTTTGATCTCACCAAAGAATGATTTGTAAAGCTTCTGTTCAATGCCAAGATCCCCAATAATAACATCACCTGGCTCGGACATTTATGGTATATTGTTTGCTTCCATGAGATACATTTTCTTATCAAGACATAATTCTATTAATGGTGGGCATCCTACAAAGATAGTTTCCATTTTACTTATTCCATGCACAAAATTTCCCTGTTTTATATCTCGTAAAATAGCAAAATTGGCACTATATTTTTAATTGTTTATGGTACACAAGAGTTTTCGAGAGTCTTCACTTTAGTTTAAGTCTCTCGCACATAACACCTCGACCTTCCATAGCCAAACTCGCAATTTGGAACGGGTCTCCCAACTAGAAAACTATTGCGTATGACTCGCAAATTCATTAGCATCAACATGAGAGACCATGCACATTTCCCTTTAAGGCTTCTCAATTTTCATTCTAACCGCATGGAGTTGATCAAAAGATTCATTATTAGGATCATATTCAACAATGGAAGAAGCGTGTAAATCCCCCTTCGATATATTCTTTCTTTTTCTTTTCCGGCGGCTTGCTTAAGGAAGGGCAATGCTCGTGGGAGCAACACCATTATCATTGAATTTGCAAATTATTGTCCCATGTAATCTGAATCTGCCTTGTCTAAATTTCTATCCAGTGATTGGGTGGCATTGCATTGTCTATTCTATTATGAGGAACTCAAACTAGACTCATTATAAAGTATCTAACCTTTCCCGGATAGTTCAGGGATAGACTGCAAAGGAATAACACTAGCTCGAGGAATAAAATGATTAGATTTCTCAACTTTCAGTTGACCCTCATCATCCTTTCTATCTTGTAATACTTGTTCACAATATCTAATAGATCACTCATGCATGGAACCATCCTGCAATTTATCCAGTAGTGTGCATTGTTGCGGGCAATATGACTCTACTTGAGAACCCCGAAATTATGCCCTTGCCAATATTAGATATTTTTGAATGGTTTTCCATGCCTGGTTCTTCATTTATGATTTCAGCTACAGATCCCCCATGCCCAAAATGTGAAATTTCCATTCTCTTTAGACGAGAAGGTTGATCTGAAATGAATGGCCTACTGGCAATGCCTTTTTTATTTATCAGAATACTAGGACAAGTATTTGCATCCTTAGACACGCAAACATAATTTAATGATATTTTTTTTTGTTTCAATGTCAAGGGAATCTGGCACAAATAATCCAATTTTCCCTACAATATCGAAGCGTTCAAAAGGCTGATTTTTGTTATTGTCATTCTCAATTTCCATTGCAGGAATACCACAATCCATGTTAAGTTTAGGAGAGTCTAGACATGCTACACGAGTAGCCTTTTGTTTATCAAGCCTCAAGTGTTTCCTTCTTATTGATCCTTCTATTGTTGCAATTTGAAGTTTCCGAATAACTGACTGCAGAGTGTCTCCATTTAGATCAATATCTTCAATGTTCCGATTTGTTGTTCCCATTTTCATTTGCAACAAGTTCACTGAATAAGCGTTGAACCAATGGATTTGTAAATCCAAAAAGCTCAAGCACCATCAACTATCGAGAGCTATTCTCTATGGAACTTTTGAACTCACGTGTTATTTTTTCTTCCGGATTTTTTTCCCTAGGCAATGGTAGGAGTTTCCCTTGGTAGGAAATCCCTTTGTCAAAAAACAATCATAGATGTGTCCAAGCATAATTGCGCACGATTGATATCCAATGGGATAGGGATATTTGTCTTTCGCTGAAAACTTCTCCAATATTTTTTCTCCCTTGGATATCCTAAATGCGCTTCTTTGTAAAAGATATCCAATATAATGTTTTCAGCATGATTTCCAAAAAAGCTAAGAGGCAAGAAAAGAAATATTGAGACTTCCACGATTCACAAAAAAAAAATAGCGGTTGTTTTCTAACTATTTCTCTCTTAATTTATTGAGCATGTTATTAGCTTGCTTCCACTATGTTTATGTTTCATCCATTTCGAGTAATTTTTTTATACAAGTAAAAAATTATGACCATATAGATATTTATTTTATTTTATCATTTTTGAGGATTTTTTTTGAAAAAACTAAGAAAAGAGTATTATGGATTCAATACATGCCTTCATTACGTTTCATCCATTTTTGAGTTAAAAGAAGAATTTAAAAATTAAATAAAATTTATGATCATTCAAAAAAGAATTTAAAAATTAAATAAAATTTATGATCATATAGATATTAAAATTTTCTTTTATTATTCTTAAAATTAAATTCTTTTGCACAATATCCATCCAAAAATATGTGGGTATCTTGATTCTAAGGATTCTTTTAAAATATTTCTCTATTATTATTTTTTATTTTAAGGATTTTTTTTCAAACATTGTTTTATTATATTCTTTGGGGCTATCGAGCTTGTATCAAGTTGTTTTATTTATTTTAAAGTTTTAATTAAAAGATCTATAAAATATTAAAAATAGCTTTTGGTGATTTTTTGGTTACTTATTATATTTTTTGGGTTATAGAGTTTGTATAAGTTGTTTAACATATGTTTTATTTATTTATTTTAATGCTTCCATTAAATATTAAAAGATTCATTAAATATTAAAAAAATGGTTTTTGGAGATTTTTTATTTACTTTAGAAGTTTTGGTTTTTTGTTTAAACAAGTTGTGTGGTTTTGGTTTTTGTTTACATAAACATGTGCATAGAGAATGTGTTTGCACTTTAAGAGTAAGATATATAAAAAAAACTCTAAATTTTGGACAAATTATTCTTTTCTCACAAAGAAAATATAACATCTTACTCTAACTGAATTACAAGAATTAGAAAAATTGAATTTAAATTGTTTTTTATTTCATTAACTAAATTGCAAGAATGAATTACAAACATTAGAGGAATTGAATTAGGAGAACTAAAATTCCCCAATTTCCCCAATTTGAAATGAAAACTACAGAATATGGATCAAAGGCAATAGATACATATTTTACATACCTCTCAAAATTGAAATTCAGTCAAATCAATTTCTATGTTAAGGTTGTCATCAACAACATTATCCTCACCGGCCTCTCCAAAGCTCTTGCAGATCCAAAAGATGCACCAATGTGGGATTTATTTTGACATCATATATATCTAAATCTAAACTTCTCTTTCTTCTTAGATATTTTTTCTCAGCATTTGTAGCACATGGAGGATCTGTCTCATACAAAGGTCTCACTTCATAGACGGGCATTTTTCACCTCACTAATGCACTGAGATGAGATGAATTATTTTAGACAACATCATAGGAAAATCTGGTCATCCTCAAAATTCTTTAAGAAAACATAGTCTATGACCACATAATCTTGCCTAGAATTACGTACATGGTCCCTTTTATCATCCTTTATCAAAAAAGGAAATTTATCCACGTCAGTACTTGAGTTAACATGCAATTTGGATCCCAAAGTCACATTCACCTCCAAACCCTCGGCTATATTCTCTATTGTTTTTTAAAATCATTTCTATTTTTACTTTGTAATTATATCAAAGGTAGGAGATATACTAGATCGATCTCTCTCTTCATTCTTTTCTTTAGCACTTGAAACAACCATGAGAAACTCTCCATTAGTTTCATTCACATCATCTTTGATCTCACCAAAGACTAATTTGTAGTGCTCCCTGTTCAATGCCAAGATCCCCCCATAATAACATCACCTGGCTTGGGAATTTCGGGTATATTGTTTGCTTCCATAAGATACATTTTCTTATCAAGACATAATTTTATTAATGGTGGGCTGACATAATTTTATTAATCGTGGGCAACCTAGCGTAGTTTCCATTTTACTTATTCCACGCCCAAAATTTCCATGTTTTATATTTAAGAGAAAATTAGCACTATATTTTTAATTGTCTATGGTACACAAGAGTTTTCGGGGAGTCTTCACTTCAATTTAAGTCTCTCGCACATAACACCTCAGCTTCCATAGCCAAACTACAATTTGGAACGAGTCTCCCAACTAGCAAACTATTGCCTATGGCTGCAAATTCAGAAGCATCAACATGAGAGACCATGCACATTTCCCTTCAATACTTCCCAATTTTCTTTATAAATGCATGGAGTTGATCATAAGATTCATTATTAGGATCATATTTAGCAATGGAAGAAGCATGTAAATTCCCTTCTGATGTATTCTTTCTTTTCTTTCTGGCAGCTTGTTTAAGGTAGGGAAATTCCCTGTGGGAGCAACACCATTATCGTCGACCTTGCAAATTCTTTTCCCATGTAATCTGAATATGCCTTGTCTAAATTTCCATCCAGTGGACTCGGGTGGAATCACATTGTCTATTCTATTCTAAGGAACTCAAACTACACTCATTAGAAAGTATCCGACCTTTCCCGCATTGGTCGTGACATACTCCAAAGGAATAACACTAGCTCGAGGAATAAACTTATTAGATTTCTCAACTTTCGCTGACCCTCATTATCCTTTCTGTCTTGTAATACTTCTTCACAATCGCTAATAGAGGACTCAAGCATGGAAACATTATCGAAGCGTTCAGAAGGCTGATTTTTGTTATTGTCATTATCAATTTCCATTGAAGGAATACCACAAACCATGTTAAGTTTAGGAGAGTATAGACATGCTACACGAACAACATTTTGTTTATTAATCCTTAAGTGTTTCCTTCTTGTTGACTCTTCTATTGTTGCAGATGGAAGTTTCCCAATACCTGACAACAGAGTGTTTACATTTAGATCAATATCTTCAATGTTCTGATTTGCTATCCCATTTTCATTTGCAACAAATTCACAGAATAAGCGTTGAACCAATGGATTTGTAAATCCAAAAAAGCTTAGCACCATCAATTGTCAAGAACTCGATCTCTATGGAACTTTTGAACTCACATGTTATTTTTTCTTATGGATTTGTTCCCTGTGCAATGGTAGGAGTTTTTCCTAGCACGAAATCCCTTTGTCGAAAAACAATCATAGATGTGTCCAAAGCATAATTGCGCATAGATTGATATCCAATAGGATAGGGATATTTTTCTTTCCCCCGAAAACTTCTCCAGTATTTTTTTTCTCCCATGGTCCTTTGTACGAGGTGCCAAGAACAATAATCTCTAGACTCGTCACATATTCCTTCGTTGTCCATCTTCTATGGTGGAAGATAAAATTAGTAGTTGAAGCTATTATCGCATATTATATGTCTGGTTGGCCTAATTGATTGCAAAGACTAGTTTAACCCACTTAGCATAAGGTTCAATCTTACCCGAGTTTTAGATTTAGTTTCCCGAAGTTCTAGATTTAGTTTGCCTTGAAATTGGAAATAATGGGAAAAAAAAATTAAACGCCTTGAAATTGATAATAATGAGAAAAAAAAATTATCACAAAAAAAACCGCATTTCAGTTCAAGTCTCATAACACAACCCACAAGACCTATCATTTTTTTTCAATATTATAGCTTCAAAGTGGCTTCCCCAAAAAGGCATTTTGACTTCAATAATTTTAAAAAAAGCAAATATATTTTTAAAGACTCCCGAGGAAAAAAAATTGTTATCCTAAATATGTTTCTTTGTAAAAGCTATCCAATGTAATGTTTTTTAGCATGATTTCCAAAAAATATACAAGGTAAGAAAAAAAATATTCAGTACTTCCACGATTCATAAAAAAAAGAACAAGGGTTGTTTTCTAACTATCAATCTCTTAATTTATTGAGCATGTTATTAGGTTGCTTCCACTATGTTTTATGTTTCATCAATTTCGACTAATTTTTTTATACAAGTAAATAAATTATGATCATATAGATATGAATTTTATTTTATCATTTTTGAGGATTTTTTTTGAAAAAACTACTAAAAGAGTATTATGGCTTAAATAGATTCCTTCATAACATTTCATCCATTTTTTGAGTTAAAAGAAGAATTTAAAAAATTAAATAAACATTTATGATCATTAAAAAAACAAAAAATTAAAAAATTAAATAAAATTTATGATCATATGGATATTAAAAATTTCTTTTATCATTCTTAAAATTAAATTCATTTTCCCAAGTATCCATCCAAAAATATCTGGGTATCTTGATTCTAAGGATTCTTTAAAATATTTCTTTATTATTTCTTTATTTTAAGGATTTTTTTCAAATATTGTTTTATTAATTATTATTATTATTATTATTATTTTTTGGCTATGGAGGTTGTATCAAGTTGTTTTATTTATTTTAAAGCTTTAATTAAAAGATCTATTAAATATTAAAAAATAGCTTTTGGTGATTTTTGGTTACTTATTATATTTTTGGGTTATAGAGTTTGTATAAGTTGTTTAACATATGTTTGCTTTATTTATTTTAAAGCTTCCATTAAATATTAAAAGATTTATTAAATATTAAAAAATGGTTTTAGGAGATTTTTATTTACTTACAGAAGTTTTGGTTTTTGTTTAAACAAGTTATGTGGTTTTGGTTTTTGTTTACATAAATATGTGCATAGAGAATGCGTTTGCACTTTAAGAGTAAGATAAATAAAAAAAACTCTAAATTTTGAACAGATTATTCTTTGCTCACAAAGAAAATATAACATCTTAGTCTAAGTAAATTACAAGAATTAGAAAAATTGAATTCAAATTGTTTTTTATTTCATTAACTAAATCACAAGAATGAACTACAAGAATTAGAGGAATTGAATTAGGAGAACTAAATTTAAATTTCTTTTTATTTCATTAACTAAATTACAAGAATTAGAAGAATATAACTTTTAAATATTTGAATGAATTACATATTTCATAATAATTTGAGAACTCCTTTTTCAATTCCTTTTTTCTTTAAAATAAAATTGATTGAAATATTTGAGAACCTTTAATTTGCAAAAAAAAATGTTTCTTTTACAAAGAAACACTATGTAAAAAAATGGAATATAGTAACCCTTTAGGAAGGATTATTTGAAAACTATTAATTCACAAAAAAGATGATAATGACCCTTTCCCCACCCTTATGAAGGGAGAGCCTATTATTTTTTTTACAAAAAGGAAAATGGAATATTTAAGCTTTGAATGTGTTTTTGTCCAGCCCTAGTGGAGAAGTTTTATGCATTTTAATTGCGGAAGTCTATTCATAAAAAAGTTTGTCCTATAATATTATAAATGATTGTGTTATAAATTATGGGACTATCAAGAAATGTGACAACAAAAATCTGATAGTGTTATAAATGATGGGACTGTTGGGGAATGCATCACAAAAAAAAGTAAGAATAATTTAATACAATCATGCATACCTTTTACATGTTACATGGCATATATTGCATAGCCCTAGACCATATCTACTAAAGACTAAGTCTCTTCGAATCATTTTAAAATATTATGTACTATTTTTATTTTAAGTGTGTGTTTTAAAATGCAAAACAATGTAATACATGCCTACAAATGCATTCCTCAAATAAATTTTCAAATAAAACAAACCTATATGTGTCTCTTTGCATCTTTTGGGGCAATTGCTAGTAATGTATACAAACAAAAACACGTGAATTGCAATAGATATTTTCAAATGGAAAGGGTTTATAAACCCATTTTATTTATTAGTAATATTAAATAAATAAGTTTGATATGTTATTTTTTAAAAGGTAGTTACTTAAAATGTAGTTTTGAGTATGGAAATGAATTATGTGTTTTAAAATAATTTCCAATAATTTAAATATAATAAATAATATAGTTAGAATTTATAATTTTAATTAAAAAAAAAACTAAAATAAAATTTATTAAAAGAAATTCTTAGAAAAGACAATGGTGAAGGTTTTGGCCACTAATTGAAAGTATAATGGGGAATTGCAGTCTCCAGAGGATGCGCAGATTGAGGAATTTCGCATGGTCATTGCAAACAATCAACCTAAGGAAAATGCAAGTCTCGCAAAATTTGTTAAGAGACTAGAACAGGCTCCGAAGGTGGTAATCCCTCCAACCTTCTTGACTAGGAAGGCCTAGGATCTTGTGGATTGAGATTTAATTAGGAAATTCAAGGGAATTTTTTCTCGCCACCCGAGAACATAATAAATTTGGGTTCCCGCATTATTGGATTCCTCTTTGTAAGGGAAGAATTGATACATTTTTTTGTGGCATCAGTGTTTTTTTTATTTTTTTGTTTTAATTTAAGGAGGACAAGGATTTGATTTTTCAAAAAATGAACCTTATTTTTTTGGGGTCCTAGGCTTTGTACCTTAATTAATGGACTTTGGATTTCAACCTGAACTTGGACATCCCTAAAGCGGTCATGGTGTGGGTAAACTCCTCAGGATTCCTGTGAATCTATGGAACATGGGTGCAATTACAAATTCTCTATGAAATTTTTTGGATATTGCAAATCCTAAGAACAACTTTTCATGTGCACAAATATTCATAGAGATAGACTTGGAGAAAGGTTTCTTGTTTCAAATCAAAGTTTCTTTGAATGGATGGACACATCTGCAACCTTTGGACTACAATTAGTTACCCTTCAAATGTAGGCATTATCATGAATATGGAAATTTTGTTAGAAATTTCAAAAACAAGAATTTGAAACAAGATGAAACCGACCAACACGAAAACTAGACGCAAGTTAAAAGAAAGAATCCCTCGAAGAAAGGAGTTCCTATGGTGCCAAAAGAGAATATTTAGGAAAGGAACCAATTCGAAACCATAGCAGAGGTTGGAAACCAATAGGAAGTGGAGGAAGGCCAAAATGTATCTTCTTGGGGTACTCCAATACCTCCAAAGGATATCGTCTCTATGATGAAGCCAATAAGAAGTTTGTAATAGCAAGAGATGTCATATTCCTTGAATCTTCCAAGAGTGACAAGGTTGTTGAGTGGCAACTTGATCACCTAGATAGATTCACACATGCAAAGACTTTCCAAGAATTTGATAATCAGATTCCACATCTTGAAGGGGGGATTCATATATTGAATCAAACTGTGGAATCATGTCCTGAAGCACTCTCTCCCCCACATGAAGAAACAACCACGGATGACACATTGAATGATGTGATTGACATAATTGGGAGATTGAATCTTGAATCAATCCCAACTCGCCCGATGATCGGCTCTAGGGCCATCTTAGAAAGGTCCTCCCAAATGGCCGACAAAGACATCGGAGAATGTTCATCCCGATGAGGTTGGAAAAACAGGAACAAGAAGTTCCACTAAACAAAAACGAAGGTGACGTAGATAATTTTGATTCTCCTGTTGATATGGATATTGCTTATAACTCGTGAATTGAGTTTTGTCTACGTATCATGAACCAACTTCCTTCAAAGAAACCGCTTCTCATGATGAATGGAAAGAAGCGATGCAAAAGGAGTATGATGCCTTGATAAAGAATGGCACTTGGAAGATGGTTGATCCGCCTTTGGGAACAAAACCAATTGGCTATAAGTGGGTCTACAAGAACAAGTATAAAGCGGATGGCTCACTTGACAAGCACAAGGCCAGGGCTTGTGGCAAAATATTTTTTGCACAAAAAAGAAGGAATCGATTATGAAGAAAGTTTTGCTCCCACAAAGAAAATGGACCACCATCCCGGACTCTCTTTTCCCTAGCAACTTAGAATGGATGGAAAGTCCATCAAATGGATGTAAAAAACCGCCTTTTTGAAATGGAGATCTAAAGGAGAAAGTTTTTATGTCCCAACCCAAAAGGATTTGTTGTAAAGGGTCAAGGACACAAAGTTTGCAAGCTTATAAAATCCTTGTATGGCATCAAGCAAGCACCACGAGCCCGGTATGAGAAATTAACCGAGCATCTTCTCGAAACTTGACTTCAAAACATTTTGATCTTGATGATGCAACTTTGTTTTGTTTAAGAAAGTTGGAAAAATAGTTGTATATCTTGTGGTGTATGTAGATGATCTTTTAATAACATGGAACAATGAGAGCTATATTGCATCCATGAAGAAAGAATTGAAGAAAGGTTTTGAAATGACTGATTTGGGTCATGTTCATTACTATCTGGGTATTGAAGTAATTCAACATCCTAAATTTATATTTCTTTCTCAAAAGAGGTACATTAGAGATCTTTTGAACAAGTTTGGCATGGATGAATGCAATCGCTTAACCACTCCAATGGAACAAAACTTGAAGCTCACATCCATTGAAGGGAAGGAATTCGAGGATGCAACTAAGTATAGAAAGCTTATAGGAAGTCTTATCTACCTGGCCACCACCAAACCTAACATTTCATTTTTTGTTGAAATCCTCTCAAGGTTTATGCAAAAACCATGTGAAGGACATTGGTCTGCTGCAAAAAGAGAGTTAAGTTACTTGAAGGGGACTCAAGACTTTGGACTCAAATATACACAGGTAGGCAACTTCGACTTGATCGGATACTCCGATTCAAACTTTGATGGGGACAAAGAAACAGAGGTGTCTACTACAAGTTACACCATGAGTCTTGGATCAAGAGTTGTCTCATGGAGGTCACGCAAAGAGTCGGCTCCCAGCAGATTCCACGACCGAGGTAGAATATGTGGCAAAGTAAATCGAAGCAACAAAGGAAATTGTGTGGGTCCGAAAAAATCCTAGAATATTTGCAGATGAAACAAATGTATTCCACACCACTCATGATCGACAGCACTTCGCAATAAAGTTGGCCAAAAACCCAAAGTTCCATGATCGAACAAAGCACATCAATACAAAATACCATCTAATTCGACATCATGTTCAAAGCCAAAATCATCCATCTAAATCACCTGTTCCATAGATGAGCAAATTGCTGATATCTTCACCAAAGCACTTGGAAGAGAAAAGTTTGAAAAGTTCGGATCGATGCTTGGGCTCACCAACATCCCTTCGGATTAAAGGGGGGGGAGTGTTGACACCTAATCCTAAGGGTTGGGTGAGAATATTCAATATTGTATATTAAATAATATTAGGAAATAAGGAAGGCCAAGAGTCATTGGGAGATGAATCCAAATAGCCTCACCTCCATGTATAAATACATGCACATTCTTCATCTAATACACATTCTGATTTGCGGAGTTACCTCCTGGTTTGACAAAATGCATTCCTCAATTAAATTTTCCAATTAGACAAACCTATCGGTGTCTCTGTGCACATTTTGGGGCAATTGCTAGTAATGTATACAAACAAAAACACGTGAATTGTAATAGATATTTTCAAAGGGAAAGTGTTTATAAACTCATTTTATTTATTAGTAATGATAAGTAAATAAATTTGATATGTTATTTTTTTAAAGATAGTTATTTAAAATGTAGTTTTGAGTATAGAAATGAATTATGTGTTTTAAAATAATTTCCAATAATTTAAATTTAATAAATAATATAGTTAGAATTTATAATTTTGACTAAAAATACTAAAATAAAATTTTATTAAAATAAATTCTTAGAAAATACAATGGTGAAGGTTTTGGACACTAATTGAAAGCACAATGGGGAATTGCAGTCTCCACAAGATGCGAAGATTGACAAAATTTCACATGGTCATTGCAAACAATCAACCTAAGGAAAAATGCAGGTCTAGAATTTTTTTTTAAGAGACTTGAATAGGTTCTGAAGGTGGTTATCCCTCCAACCATCTTGAATAGGAAGGCCCAGGATCTTGTGGATCGAGATTTAATTAGGAAATTTAAGGGCATTTTTCTGCCACCCCAAAACATAATAAATTTGGGTTCTGCATAATTGGATTCCTCTTTGTAAGGGAAGAATTGATACATTTTTTTTGTGGCACCAGGTCTTTTTATTTTCTGTTTTTAATTTTAGGACAAGGATTTGGTTTTCAAAAATGAACCTTATTTTTTTGGGGTCCTAGGCTTTGTACCTTAATAAATGGACTTTGGATTTCAACCTGAACTTGGACATCCCTAAAGCGGTCATGGTGTGGGTAAACTCCTCAGGATTCCTATGAATCTATGGAACATGGGTGCAATTACAAATTCTCTATGAAAATTTTTAGATATGGAAAATCCTAAGAACAAATTTTCATGTGCACAAATATTCATAGAGGTAGACTTGAAGAAAGGCCTCCTGTTTCAAATCAAATTTTCTTTGAATGGATGGACACATTTGCAACCTTTGGACTACGATTACTTACCCTTCAAATGTAGGCATTATCATGAATATGGAAATTTTGTTAGAAATTTCAAAAACAAGAATTTGAAACAAGATGAAACCGGCCAACACGAAAACTAGACGCAAGTTAAAATAAAGAATCCCTTGAAGCAAGGAGTTCCTATGGTGGAAAAATAGACTATTTAGGAAAGGAACCAATTCGCAACCATAGCAGAGGTTGGAAACCAATTAGAAGTGGAGGAAGGAAAAATTATGCCACAAGGAGAAACAAAAAAAACAAAAAAACTAGGAGTCAAGATGAGGTTACTCTAACCCTAAAATAGCCAGTCTTGTAGTAAGTGTTTTTAATTAAAAATATGGGTTCATAATCCTTTGGTGTTCAAGAAACAAAGGATCAGAAGCATTCAAGTTCCCAAAAAATGAGGCAAGGAAATAATTCCCGAACTACGAAAAACTTGAGTATGAAAGAGAAAAAATAAAGGGTGACCCCAGGCATGATTGAAAACATGATAGAAAGGGTTAAAAAAACCAAAGCCAAAGAGTCCCTCCAAGAAAATCCACGGGGATCAAGCTAACGGGTAGGAAAAAATAAAATGCACATTACAAATGCGAGATAATCTATTGGAATTGCAAAGGGATGAGACAAAAAGAAGGAAGAGATCACAGAAATTTTGAAACTAGAGCACCCTTGCCTCATGCTAATTCAAGAAATGAAACTAGATGAAAAGGAAGAAATAAGAATTGGGAAGAAAAACTAGAGAATCTGTGAGGGTGTGGCATGCAATTCCAAAGGAACATGGGGAGGAATTCTTACAATCTACGACCTGTCCACAATACGACCTAAACCAAGCTATTTCTCAAATTCAAACTTTATCTCAAAGCAAGCTTCTCCATCCGATAGAATAACTCTTGTGTAACCAAGCAGACAGGAATAATTCGATGAGTCCTCTACAATCACCACCTTGTAAATGAAAAGAATTATTTCCCTTTTCTCGTAGAAGACCACGAGACAACACAGTAGATAGACATTTTTTACCCCCGAACACTCAAACAAGAAGGAAAGAAGCATAATAGGATGCTCATAGGAACCAAGTTTCGTAAACACCATTTCTCTTTAATTTTCATTAGTATAATCATTAATATTTATTATAATAGTCAAGATTATTATAATATCATTCTGACTAGGGCATTCTAGCTTCAATTTCTTCAACAAAGAAATAGTGCTCAAATCGTTATTTTCAACAACTTCAATGTTTAGGGTAGAAGGAGGCACATATGAAAAATTCAAAACTAAGGAAATAAACTTTGATTCTTTGTTCAACGTCTCTATCAATGCACTTTGAAAATATGATCGAACATTACCAATTTCATCATGCTTCAGGTTTTCCTTTCCTCTTATTGCATTGGGGATATCCGAGATTCCATGATGATTACTTATGCCAATAGTTGTACGTGAATCCAATTCCAAATCACTGAAGGTAGGTAATATTGTATGCCGCATTCCAAAATTTATACCTAAATTTTGGACTTGCTTATTCTGAAAAGATCCTACAAAGACATCCAAAGCTTGTTCAAATAACCAGTGATCACACCCTTGTTTACACAGTATGTGGGAAACGGGCAAACTTAGATTCATCCCTAGAAGAGGATCTCCCATAAGAACATATTTTTGTTAGTTGGCAGCCCACAATACTTTGCTTGAGACTCAATATCTATTTTTTTATCAATTGAAATACAACCTTCCACGGATCTAGGAAGAAATCCATTATCATCAGTGAGTTGGCAACAAGATACATATACATAAATCTCAGGTCTTGTTACTAATAACTCATTCAAAAAATTTCTACCCAAACATTGTTCAATTGAATAAGCACCATTATGTTCCTCATGAAGGTTTCCTATACTACACATTTCAAATATGCCATACTGTGCATCAACAACACAATATTGGCTTCGTAGGGCACTAGACTACACCATTTTATATCTAGTATCTACACTCTAACACTTTTCATGTTGGCATATTTGATAGCCAGGGTTATCAAGGTATTGTCCAGGAAAGTCATATTTGGCCATGTATTCTCTCCTGGAGATAGTGGGAGCACGTAGGGCATCTTAAAACTGAATTTTTTTATCATTTCCCCAATTTGAAATGAAAACTAAAAAATATGGATCAAAGGAAATAGATACATATTTTACATGCCTCTCAAAATTAAATTCAGTGAAAGAAATTTTTGTGTTAAGGTTTTCATCAACAACATTATCCTCACTGGCCTCTCCAAAACTCTTGCAGTCCAAAAGATGCACAAATGTGAGATTTATTTTGACATCATATATATCTGAATCTAAACTGCTCTTTCTTATCAGATAATTTTTCTCAGCATTTGTAGAACATGGAGGATCTGTCTCATACAAAGGCTACACTTCATAGATGGCATTTTGCAGCTCACTAATGCACTGAGATGACATGAATTCTTCTGGAAAACATCATTGGAACATTGGTCATCCTAAAAATTGTCTACAAAAACATAGTCTATGACTATAGAATCTTGCCTAGGATTACCTACATAGTCCCTTTTATCATCCTTTATCAAAAATGGAAAGTTATCCATGTCAGTACTTGATTTAACATGAAATCTGGATCCCAAAGGCACATCCACCTCCAAACCCTCAACTACATTCTCTACCGTTTTTGAAAAGCATTTCTCTTTTGAGTTTGTAATTAGATCAAAGGTAGGAGATATACTAGATTGATCTCTTTCTTCATTCTTTTCTTTAGCACTTTAAACTAATCCAGGGTCAAATCTGCTTACCCTTAACCAAGACCATTTACTTCAGACTCGATAAATTAGAATTGCATTTAAGTAAGCGTTAATGAACATAAAATGAATGACGAGTTGTTGTAAAGAAGAGGAACATAAATTTCAAGATCAACAATCATAAGAACACGTCATTTGATAATGGAGTTCATCCAGGGAGGGACTACATCTACGGGCCCTCGTGTCAAGATGGTATAGGCCACTCGAATTAAGTATTGTAAGAAGAAGATATACATGGATGTATTTCTCTGACATACAAGGAAAATGCCCGCACATAGGAGTGGCTAGACCTCTCTACGAGATGTTCACTTCGAAACTCTCATTCATTAGAAGGCTCCTATCGGTATGACAACAATATATGCATAAAGACTATGATTATCCCGCTAATATGGAAAACAAGGGAACTAAAATGACATACGTGTGACAATGAGTATCCCGTCAACATGGCATCAAAGGGATCTCAAAATAATACAATTCCATGACAGAAAGTACATCAATAACAAAACAAGACAAGATCCCATGACTCATTTATCAACAAGGATCTGTACAACACTATGCATCTCAGGGACAAAGAAGTACATGAAATAAACTCATCATATACCTCACGCCGAAGATGTTTGAAGAATGGCTATAGTCGCTCGCTAGATGTGAAATCGATCTGCTCACTTGCCGAAAAACTAACACTCGCAACTTCACTTCAAAAAGTGACCCAAAAAATAGAAAACTTAGATGAGAAATCTAAATATGCCATCATATTCGTGATGTCGAGTAGTGCGTAAAATGTCCGTCCATTTTCTAAATTCTAATAAAATTAAGATCCGGGGGAAAAAAAGGAATCTTAATGCGAAACCTATACCATCCTAACACCGAGACCCGGAGATGTAGTCCCTCCCTAGAGGATCTCCGTTATAAAATGATGTGTTATTATGATTGTTGATCTTGACATTTATGTTCCTATTCTTTACAACAAGTCGTTGTTCATTTTATGTTCATTAATGCTTTACTTAAATGCAATTCTAATTTATCAGCTGAAGTAAAAGGTCTTGGTTAAGGGTAAGCAGATTTTACCCTGGATCAGAAACAACCAAAGAATGATTTCTAAAGCTCCTATTCAATGCCAAGATCCCCCATAATAACATCACCTGGCTTGGACATTTCTGGTATATTGTTTGCTTCCATGAGATACATTTTCTTATCAAGACATAATTTTATTAACGGTGGGCATCCTGCAGTAGTTTCCATTTTACTTATTCCACGCACACAATTTCCCTATTTTATATCTATAAAAGAGCAAATTGGCACTATATTTTTAATTGTTTATGGTACACAAGATTTTTCAGGAGTCTTCACTTCAGTTTAAGTCTCTGCACATAACACCTCAACTTCCATAGCCAAACTACAATTTGCAACGGGTCTCCCAACTAGAAAACTATTGCGTATGACTGCAAATTCATTAGCATCGACATGAGAGACCATGCACATTTCCCTTGAAGGCTTCCAAAATTTTATTTCTAACTGCATGGAGTTGATCAAAAGATTCATTAGTAGGATCATATTCAGCAATGGAAGAAGCGTGTAAATTCCCTTCTGATATATTCTTTCTTTTCTTTCTGGCGGCTTGTTTAAGGAAGTGCAATGCCTATGGGAGAAACACCATTATCATGGAATTTGCAAATTATTGTCCCACGTAATATGAATCTGCCTTGTCTAAATTTATATCCAGTGATTGGGTGGCATTACATTGTCTATTCTATTCTAAGGAACTCAAACTCAACTCATTAGAAAGTATCTAACCTTTCCCAGATAGTTCGAGTGACGTACCGCAAAGGAATAACACTAGCTCAAGGAATAAACTGATTAGATTTCTCCACTTTCGCTGACCCTCATCATCCTTTTTGTCTTGTAATACTTCTTCACAATATCTAATAGAGGACTCGTAAATGGAACCATCCCGCAATTTATCCAAAGTAGTGTGCATTGTTGCGGGCAATATGACTCTACTTGAGAACCTGAAAGTATGCCCTTGCCAATGTTAGATATTGCTGAATGGTTTTCCATGCTTGGTTCTTCATTTATGATTTCAGCCTAGAGTCCCCCCATGCCCAAAATGTGAAATTTCCATTCTCTTTAGACGAGAAGTTTGATCCGAAATGAATGGCCTCATCGGCAATGCCTTTTTTTATTTATTATAATACCGGGACAAGTATTTTGCATTCTTAGACACACAAACATAATTTAATGATATTTTATTTTTTTTCAATGTCAAGGGAATCGGCACAAATAATCCAGCTTTTCCCTACAATATCAAAGTGTTCAAAAGGCTGATTTTTTTTTATTGTCATTCTCAATTTCCATTGCAGGGAATACCACAATCCATGTTACGTTTAGGAGAGTCTAGACATGCTACATGAGCAACCTTTTTGTTTATCAAGCCTCAAGTATTTCCTTCTTATTGATCCTTCTATTGTTGCAATTGGAAGTTTCCCAATACCCGATCGCAGAGTGTCTCCATTCAGATCAATATTTTCAATGTTCTGATTTGTTGTCCCATTTTCATTTGCAACAAGTTCACGGAATAAGCGTTGAACCAATGGATTTGTAAATCCAAAAAGCTCAGCACCATCAATTATCAGGAGCTAATATCTATGGAACTTTTGAACTCGCGTGTTATTTTTATTTTGGATTTTTTCCCAGGCAATGGTAGGAGTTTCCCCTGGCACAAAATCCCTTTGTCAGAAACAATCATAGATGTGTCCAGCATAATTGCGCACAGATTGATATCCAATGGGATAGGGATATCTTCTTTCCCTAAAAACTTCTAAATTTTTTTTTCTCCCTTTGTTGTATAGATTAATCCATCTTGCGGACAAGACCGATCTCTCTAGTACTAAAAGTAACTAGCAACAAACAACCAATTATACTAATCTCTCTCTAAGTATATAAGATTCATAAAAAATGCTATATAGGTGTAAGGCCTACCTTATGTCCAAATGACTTGCTTGATCTCGTTGAAGTCCCTCGTGCAATCGAAGGAATGTTCCTCAATAAATCTGCAATGTAGAAAACAAGCAAAAAGATTACATAGCACCTCGTATAGACATTATTATAAACCATGCTCATCATAATGATCAAGGAATTTATGAAATAAATCATGAATAGACAATTTAATGAGAGAAATGAGTATATTTGTATTAACTTCAAATAAAAGAAAACCTTTACAACATGTGCCTTGATGTCGTGCAGGTCCTCCCGAGGTCCGAAGCAAGAATCTCTTCTAATTTGACAAGCATTGCACTCTTTGAACCAAGACGAATAGAGGTAAGTGATTTAACCTCACGGAAAGTCTTAGTTAACCGAGTCCGAATCTCAACAACATTTAACCTCAAATATCTTAAAGCTTGAACTCCCTTTGAGGCTACCCATGGCTTCTTTTTATAGTGGAAAAGAGGAGGTTTTTTCTGTTCCAAATATGAAGGGATAGAATCCTCCTTCAAAGGGATTAGCTCCTTACATCAAGGGGTTAGCTCCATCAAGTGAGGGATGCATGAACCTTCTCAAAGAGTATCCATTCCCGAAAATTCCCATCTAGAATCTTCTAGAATTCATCAGAAATCAACTTTTTAACTTTACTTTCTCGTCTTTTTGAGTTTTACAGAGGTCCGCACCCATAACACAAAGAACGTGCGGTAGGGTTCCGCAGAGAGCCGAACTTTAGGTGCGGGACCGCAGACAATGAATAGAGAAAGTGCGATACCAATGTTTAAGGGGATTTTTTAGGAACTTTTCTCTCGATTTTGAAAGCTTGACATGAGGAACCGATATGTTATACTTGCAAAAAGGAGGAAGTATGAGTAATAATGAGCTCATACTCATAGAAAAATGTTAGGATGATAGTTTTTTAGTGTAACAAATTGCCCCCCTAAAGTGCAAAGTCCGGAATAGATGAAGTCGAAGTCCGTCATATATGAAGAGTGCAGTACTTTATCATTTCAAAGATCATCATGTGGACACCCCTAGTCGGAACTCTGTAAAAACATTCAATGAAAAATATATACATATATATGTCATCACCGAGGTAGGAATTCCCATACTCGCATTAAAACTAACTAGAAAGCTAACTCAAATCGTTCGATACGGGGAATGATTTTAATATTACATCAATAGTGTAGACACAAAGCATGGGCACAACCATACGTAATGAATAGTCTACTGTATAATAATAAAACTCCTCATAGCCTGGATGGTGGAAACTAGATCTAGGGTCTTGATTTCCGCATCTCGAACTAGTACGATTCTATCCATGTGAATAAATGTGTTGAAGTCAAACATGGTAGAAACCACTTGATTACTAGGCAATGATGTGAACTGTTAACAAGTGTGAAAGAAACCACCAGTAATGGCAATGGCTCTCAAAGTACCCAATACAATCCATGAAATGTGAATGAATGAGCTGAAGTCAAACATCTCATGGAATCATTCGATCGAAGGTCAATGATGCAACCTATCATCGAAGGCGAGAAACTTGCCATTGAGGCATGCGATTTCAAGGTATCGAAAATTTCTCGGATCAATTTCCTAGATAATGTGTCGATGTCGATAGAAAGTGATCTGTTGGTAGGCAAGCCCACAACACGAAATCATAGATCAAGTTTTGAAAATATATTGGCAAGGATTGACTCGGGGATGGTCAAAAATGGATGACGAGATATTTTGCGGATGAATGGTTTATTTGAACTGTCCTCTTGAACACATAACGACACCGCGGATGTTTTGGTGACAATTGACCCAAAGCTAATACCCGTAAACCCGATCGAAGACTTTCAATATGGTTTGATTAACTCGTTAGGCAAAGGATTTCCCAACCCGGTGAATAAAAGTGTCGTGTTCAAGAATGGTTGACTCGGATTTTTAAAATATAACAAACACGACCCATTTTTTCTCTTTTTCCCCCCACCATTTCGGCAAGTACCTCTTTATTTTTTTACAAGCTTGAGGAGGATAACATTTGCTTGGTTATAAGCTCATCCTTCTGATGAGTCCAACTTAGTTTTAAAATTCGAAACCCTAAGAAGGAGTGGTTCGTTCTCGTTTAAAATTGAACAGTGTCCTTTACTAGTTAAGTTTTAACGAGTCCAAGATAGGAGAAACTCTGTGTTTTTCGCTTTAGGGAGTCGAAGAAAAACTTAAGAAAACTCCGTGGGTGTACTTTTTTCATAAATTCAGCCTCTCGAGCCCGAAAAAGGATAAAATAATGCGAGAGAGAACTCTATTGACCGTAATTAGTCAACGTATACCTTTTTTGCGTAAATAGTCCATTTCGATCCCGGAAAAGGGGTAAACTTATACTGAAAGGACGATCATTCATTTACTTTAACGAGTTCGAATAATCAAGTGCTCGGAAATATTTTCATATTTAGGGAGTCTGAAAAGGGCTTAAAAGAGGACTCCAGGATTTCGCTTTTTCGTAAATTTTTTGAAAGAGTCCGAAAAAGTGATAAAAGTATGCTCTTTGTTGAAAAATGATCAATTCTCCTCGAAAAAATCCAATTTCGCACAAAAACTTGAAACATTACACATACTGTTTAAGATAAGTAAAAAATGCTTTCAAAAAATACTCTTTTTTAAAGTGAAAAATAAACAAATTTAAAATTCATCTATTTGAAAAAAACTTATAAAAAGGACTTTTTCAATTTCATTTTTACCATTCAATTTCGAGTGAAAAGTAAAAAAAGCTTTTGGGTAAGAAAGTTCTTGTGAAGATTCTGGGAAAATCCGTCTATTGAAATCGAGAACCGTCAGTCCCAAGTAATCCATGACCTCTTAATCTTGTTTTTCATCCGTTTCAAATTCATTTTTTAGGCTTTAGTTTGTATTTTTTAGAGCAAAAAAATGGTTTAAAAAATTCATCCACGAGGGTCCGTAGGTGCGACACACATTACTCGCGGACCCCCGACTTTTTTTCTATAAAGAAAAAAGTCGTGGGTTCCGCACCCGACGCACACGACGCGCGTGCGTATCTACGCACTGTTTACAAAGTGTAGGTGCGGTACCTGCGCGGTTGAATTTAAAACACATATTTCTCATTTGTTTCCCAAAAAATTTCAAATAATATTGTTCTAACTTGCCTTTTTATGCATTGTAGGACTAACAAGATGCTGATTTGGAGAGAACGTGAGCATGAGGAAGTGGACGAAGCCGCAATACTCCATTTGCCCACACAACAGGCATTAAGAGCATGTGGCTTGTACAAATTTTGGGCCATCTCGTGCATGAGGGCACAAGTAGAACTCCCGACATGGTTGGTGAACGGATGGAATGTGCAGGGACCAATGCTTATTTATTGGTGGCCACTCGGCTCGAAATTGAGCCGGAGGATATATATTTTTTTGACCGGTTTGTCCAAGAGAGGCGAACAAGTTTCTTTGTTTGGGACTAGGGCAGGTGGCCGTCTCGTCTCTAGTCTTCAACTAGAATTCCGCAATGACCAGCAAAATCCTCGGGACAAACGGATTGATATAAAACACATCATTCGTCCCGAATTGAAAGTTTATTGATTTTATTGTTACCAAACTCGTGTGGGAGTGCCGCGCTTCATGTAGCTATCGGTTCCCAAATGCGTATTGCCGTGGATTGTTTTCGCAAGCACCATCTTTAATCGGTGTGAAGTCGTGTTGGCTAATGTAAAAGGCCAACTAACCAGAAAGCAAAAAAATGGGAAACTGAAATAACTTTGGATACGGATCCATCGTTGTTTCTTTTTCTCTAGAGAGGATCCCTATGTTAGCTCCACATAGTATTGTTTGTTGATGCCTGGCCGACTTCGAACCGAGGATGGTTCGTTGGTCCGCATTGATGGCTCGTCATGCTATCGAGGGTACCGAGATTGTTCGATTTCCTTCTTCATATTTTCGTTGGTCGGATCGCCAACTTTTTGTGATAGAGGATTTTCCATATGCCGGGATAGATTTCCGCTGGCGACCGAGAGATGGTTCTCCCAATAGGGGAACATAGGATGATTCGTGTACAATCATTTTTCAACGTTTGCTAAATTCTATTTTTTTTATTTTTTTATCATCTTGAAAACTAATAACCAAAAAGTTTTTTTGAATACGCATGTGGGTCCACGACGACCAGCCCATCTCCAACCTTACGAGAGAAGACAACCAGCTAGTGTACCTGCACTGTACCCAACAGAGTCAATAAGCAGATATTTTGATCGATTTAGAGCATCATCTAGAGCATTTGACTATAGATATTCCAGAGACGAGCATAGATGACATTCCACTCAAAGTTGCAGTAGATACGTGATTGGAGTTCCAGGGACCTTTTAGAAGGTTCCTATGCAGTAGCTCTGTGCAAGTGGTTTCTTATCGTGATCACCATCGATGATGGGATGATCGTATTGTAGACTCATATTTTTTGAATTTTGTATTATCATTTTTGCCGATCATAAGGTGTTTCCAACCTATGATCGAAGATGATGTATATTTTTTTGCAAAAAAACTTCTATACTATGATATATCACTATTTACCGGCTATATGTGTACATATGTGAATGTTGTTTGATTTATCGCTTTTGATTATTGCAAATTTCTATTTATCATACTAGAAGAAATTGAATCGCTTAATGTATTTAAATGTCTTGGAATATGATGATATTCAATGTAATCAAATTCACGTTCCAAGAGACGAACTCTTAAAAATAACCGTAATAACACCGGATTTCTAATGGTATAAACCCTCGTTAGTCGTAATACAACAAGTTCGTAATCCAACCTTACAATCAAACTCCGAATTCCAAATGATATGGATTCAGATAATAACTCAATCACTGCACTATACTCGGCAATGTTATTTGTTGTTTGACCAAGGCTTACCCCATGCATGGATACTAACTCGTCAGAGGGTGCATAGATAACCCAAACTGCAGAAGAAATGTTTTGTGTACTACGACAAGCACCATCAGCAAAACCAGTGTAGGTTTGAAGAGATGTCGACATCTGCAATATCAAGAGTAAAACTCAGATAAGCAGGAATAATGATAAAAAAACACTCTCTAAACTAGGCACACTTTTTCTAATCTAAAACACACCAACAGAGAAAGAAATCTAAACTAAAAAAATCTCCACACCACATTTAAGCATAATATCGCTTTAGATAGAGCCCATTTCTGGGTTTATCCAAAGGGACACCGTCAAAATATATCAACTCATAGGCCCCTTTTTCTAACTTTCGTTTAAAAATGTAAGGACCATGCCACATAGGCACGAATTTCCTAGCTCCTAGCTTGTCGTTAGCTTGATCATAAAGTAAAACTAGGTCTCCTTCTGAAAAATTTCGAGGGGTCACACTTCTATCATACTGAGCTTTTATCCTTTTAACATGAGCCTCATTTGCTATTGCAGCATTTCGTCGATTCTCATCTAATTGGGCTAAGTACAAGAAACATTTCTCCTCTTCGGACGTAGCCGGAAGTAATTCTACGCGCTAATTTTAGTGACTGATATTTCGCATTCAATCGGCAACACAACTTCCAAACCGTAAACCAAAGCTTGAAAAGGAGTGAAACCCGTTGATGTTTTGATCGAGGTTTGATATGCCCAAAGCGCTGAAAAATAACATGGAATGCCAATTCGTCTTGTGAATACCAATGATTCGTTTGATCATGGTGACTAAAACTTTGTTAATGGCTTCAACCCGGACCATTGGCTTGCGAATAATACAGAGTGGAACTATCGTGGCACGAGCCAAGTTGGTCTCAGTCGGCTCGGTCATCATGACATTCCGAAAGTGACTTCCATGATCCGTAATAATAGCTTGGGGGAACACCGAACCTAGCAATTATGTGATTAAATACGAATGTTGCAGCTAGCCTTGTCGTCACCGAAAATGTAGGCATCGCCTCGGCCCATTTTGTAAAATAATCTAATGCTAAGATAATATAGGCATGCCCTCCCCCGACCGAGTGAGGGTTACATGTAATAAAATCGATACCCCATTTCGCGAAAGGACCAACAACAATTATAGGGTGAAGAGGAGCGGGTGGCGCGCACATTTTTCGATCAAAAATTTGACAACTATGGCATTTCCGAACCGCATAAATGCAATCTTTGAACAACGTTGGCCGTAAATAACTCCGCACACAATATCTTTTGGGCTGTGGCATACCCAGACATATGACCGCCACATGCTCCAGAATGGCAGTCATTTAACACTTTTTCAGCTTCTTCATGAGTTAGACAACGTCGAAAAATAGAATCCGCTCCACAACGATAAATTGTATCACCAATGATATTATACTATTGGGATTGGAAGCGTATTTTCCATCGCTGAGTTCATGAGATGTCAGGTCTAAAAGATTGGGTTTGGAGATAAACGATAATATCTCCATACCATGGATCAAGTGTACTGATGAGAAACAAAGATTCGTCCGCAATGGACTCTTCTGCCACCGTTTCGATATCGAGAGGGGAAATCGCACATTAGTTCCGCAAATACCAAAGATTTCTTTGCCTTGGATTTTTCAAATTCCAAGTCAAATTCCTCGCAGGATAACTATCCATTTGGAATATTTGCCCCCTAGCAATTGTTTGGTCAAAATATACATCATAGGGTTGCAATTAGAAATTACCGTGGTTTTATGTAACAAGATGTAATGTCTAAATCGTTGGACAACTTGAACAAATGCGCTAAGGCCAATTTCTCCACATGTGTGTATTTGATTTCGATCGGATGCGATTCCGACTAAGATAATAAATCACATGTTCATTGTGAGATTCATCTTCCCTAAACTAGTACCATCCCAATGGTGGAATGAGAAGCAGCGAGGTACAAAATGTAATCTTGGTTGTAGTTGGGAGGATGCAATAACGGTGCATGGGTCAATGCGTGTTTAAGTGCATCAAAAGATCGATCAGCGATCTCGTCCCAAAAGAACAGAATGTTCTATTTCAACAACCAGGTAAGACCCTTTGTAAGCTTGGCATAGTTAGGAATAAACCTACGTAAAAAGTTTGTTTTCCCCTGCAAACTTTGGAGTTGGCGTAAAGTCGAAGGAGGAGGCAATTTAAAAATGGCTTCGACCTTCAATGGATCGACGCGAATGCCTTCTTTCGAGACAACAAATCCCAGTAATCGACCCGATTCTATGCAGAAAACACATTTATGCAGATTCAGCCTTATCCGATAATGCCTACATCTCATAAAAATTGCTCGTAAATGAGTGAGATGGTCGGCCCTATGTAATGAATGAGCAGGTAAATCATCGAGATATGGCTGGACAATGTGCTTAATGTCATGAAATGCATAAGACATAGCCCGTTGAAAAGTTGCTCCAACGATTATTTAATCCAAAAGGTAGTTTACAATAAGTAAACGTTCCCCTTGGACAAATAAAAGTTGTTTTGGGTTGATCTCAGGGGAGTATGTTTATTTGATTGTAGCCGGAAAAAGCCATCCATGAAGGAAAACAATTCACTACTAAAGACAATCATCGATTATTTGATCGATATAGGGAGTTGGATAATTATCTTTTGGACACGCTCAATTAATATCCCTATAATCGATACATACTCTTATCGTTCCTTGTTTTTTAGTCACGGGAACAATATTCGATACCCAATCCGTTAAGGGAATTTGATAATGGAATCCTCGCGCGTAAGTAATTTTTCAACTTCTCGCTTTTATAGCGTGCTTTTTCTAGGATGAATTTGACGTAATCGTTGACGAACGAAAGTTTAGCATCCGGTAAGTCTTAATTTCATGAACAACGATCGATGGATCAATTCCCGGCATTTCTTCATAAGACCAGGAAAACACATCACGAAATTCTTGAAATAGGGCTTTATAAGTCCGAATTTCTTCATTTGTACAACAAGCACCTATATGAATGTTTTCAATTATTCCTCGGTTTTACCGAAATGTCAATCGGAACCGTTCTAGATATATTTTTCCAAATTTAACTCGAATCGGGATTTTGCAATGGATTCCGAGGTTCCTTGACATATTCAACGATAGAAAATTGAAGCAAAATCATCTTCAAAAATGATCTAATTCGGGTAAAAATGAAGATCGGTGATGTAGATCTTCCCATGGTAAATCATCAACGGACAAAAACTCACGAATTTGCTCATCTGTATGAACAAGTTCGGGAAATGTCGTTGTAACTAGAACTAGATATAGAAAGTGATTCCTCTTGGATCCCATTCATTGGATCAATTTCGGTTGAAGAGGGGTCGAAAGTGACCAGTACATCCCGGTACGCAATTTCAAATGGACTCAAGGGTATCATGCCATCAAATGAATCAATCTCGGATTCGGAAGGTACGATCCAAGGATCATCAAACATAACAAAGGGTTACCGACGAAAATCATGTGAATATTTGAAGTAGAAGGCGATACGTTAGGAGGAGGAAAGGAAAAAAGTTCCTAGTAAAACCGTAATATTTAATCAAACCCGACTCCAACATCCTTATAAGGGATAGCTATTTTACCAACATGTCGGATTGTTTCTCGTAGAGGTCAGGGCTCGGACGAGAAATAAGTTAACTGATCTATTGTCACGATCTTTCCTTGATATGGGAATTTTATGAGTCGAAAGACCGAAGAAACAACAGTAGTCATAGCATAGGACCAACTACGACCCAGAAGAAGGTTGTAATCTAGAGGGGCATCAACCACTTCCACATCTAGATTAACGATTTTACCTTCAACCCCTATGGGTAAATCCTGCAAAATACCAAAAGGGTGAAAACCTTGACCATCAAAAAGCCTTAAGAATCGTTGGAGATTGGTTAAGTGTAGGAGAACCAAGCGATTTCCAACATCGAATCGACATAATACACGTTGAAGCTCCCTCATCAATCACAACCGAAAGATTGGTCTCGTTTTTTACTAACACCGGAATCTGGAAAGCCATTTGGTGAGGTAGGCGAGGTGTACTATTTTCTAAATTGAAGATTATAAGGTTAGAATCCCGAACATCGACAATCTCCAAGGCGTACAATAATAATTTACGTTGTGCTCGGACACGATTGCAGCACTTCCAAAGCCGACATTGCTGAAGGAGAAATTGTAGAAATTTGAATAACTGATATGTTATCTACCGAGATTCTCCTGATCACACACTATTTTAGCTTCATGCATAATACGTAATCTCTTCTACCATTGATCATCACATGCGGAAATAAAATCAATTGCATGCACACATTAAAGCCATAAAAATTCACACATATGAACACAAGATTTCATGGGAAAGCTTAAAGCCGAAAACCCCCAACTATCTGTATATTATACATGCCATGGAGATCATGTAACAATCATAGTACAAAGCTCTTTGCAACTTCTCATGCACTACCTCCCTTGCTACACACTATCAAGCTAGATCTAGCAAAACTCATGCTCCAACCTTTAGCCACTTGATAGCCAACTCCGAATTGTGTGTTTCAATGCTATGGGATGGTCTCTTTATATAGATAAACCACCTGGGATTGAACTCGCGCAATCCTCATTGATTACTCCACCTATCCGTAGTGTTGCAAATAGCAACAAGATAGTCACAACTTATAGTTAACCTCGCTCTTTCACCTATTTCTCGCATCGCTCTCCATCGAAACTCGTCCATGCATCGAAGTTAAATCGATGTATTCTTTAGTTGATTTATGAGTTTATAATTAGTGAATTAATTAATAATTAATTCACACCACTCTCACTAATTGTATCTATTAGTTAACTTGGATACAAAAAAGCTCAACTATGTTTCGATTAATTAAACCGAATACAACTCCACTAACTTCCTCAATCAACTCCACCAAACTTCCGTCACATGAGTTCTAATCGAAGTCATCATGCAATAGCTTCACTTAAACCCTAGGAAAAGTGTATTTCCTTCCGTCACTCGCATGTGCCACATCCGGGCATCAAACCTGAAGTGCTCCAAGAGAATAAGATAATGTTTAGAGTCCAAATATTATTAAGAGCTAATAATATTCGACATATCTATTTTTTAGCCCTAGAATCTAAAAAATAGAAACCACCCATATGTCTAAAAATAGAGGTCCATCTGTTTTTACCAACATGACCAACCATCCATAAATAGCATCTCGCAACTTATAGATCATGATCCATATGTCTAAAAATAGACATAGTCTAAAAATAGACTTTGCGACAAAAATCACCCGTGTGGTCCCCCACCTAGTTTAGGTGATCACTTTCCAACTAGGATCGTGAAAGATGTTTCAGGGGAGGCCTCCTTCAACGCTTTTCTTGTTGCCATTTTCAACACTCCCTCTCAACAAGAAAGGACCCTGTCATTGCATGCAACATGCAACTCCATGCATTCGCCCACGCAACCTCCACAAGCGCCATGCAACTCCATGCATCCGCTCTCTGCAACTCCTCCGAAACCGAATAGGCTCCAAACAACTCAATCAGTCTTGATGCATCTAGCATCTATCATCAAAAGTCTTCGACTTCGCTTGGCCAACCGCACATGTCATCGTGAACCATCGCGTTGTCGAACTCTTGCACCCATGCACTCTTGCACTTGTCGTCAACTCGATCCACGCTCCAAAGATCCGACACTATCACTTTGATCCGCTCGCATCACTCCAACCGATCTTGCTACTCGCTGCGTTGTGGGCACCTCGTAGCCGGGTTCAATCCATGAGATCCACACCATCTCATGAATCGCCCTGCAAATCTCCTCATGGGATTAATCATGCATGTCGCCCCCACCTCTCACCTCGGTGGTATAGCTCGCATGCACTCGCCTCTCGCCCGTCCGGCACGAAATTTCTCCGCATGAGTGGTCTCTTCCACTCCATGATCCTCTTGTGGCTGCTCCACATCCCGAGGTTCACTCTTACCTGCATGCAAAACTTGCTCCCTCTCAAGCTTCAATTGCATGTCTTTCTCGCCTGCATGCAACACTTGCTCCCTCTCAAGCTTCAATTGCATGTCTTCCTTGCACTTCCCATCGGCAGGAAGCTCCGTAGACATCCCATCTACTTAAATACCCTGCATGCAAAACTTGCTCCCTCTCAAGCATCGCTGCATGCCTTTCATGCACTTCTCATCGGCAGGGAAGCTCCGTATGAAATCCCATCTACATCAAATCTATAAAGATTCTTCCGCATCTCCGAGCTTGTGGGTCGCTCCACAACCTTCCGAGATCTGCTTCTCACGCCGCATGTTGAGAGGCTTCCTCTCAACCACCAAGTCACTAACCTCTCGCTTTTCTCTTCAAGGCTTTGCATGCATCTTGTACCTCGAGTGCATGTAGATTCTTGGCTCGCGCACATTGCAATTGTCCCGCCGTCGCAAAATTTTCTAACAAAAGAGCCGATTTTTAAATCGATGATATCTCCCTCATCCGAGCTCCGATTCGACCGATAATTTGGGTGGTTTTTTCGCAAGGAATCCAAATATGCTATTTTTTTTCTGAAAATATTTCACCAAAATTTTTCAGATATTCCCTACAAACTCGCGCACCCAAAAATTCTCGCTCTCGTTCCATGTAGAAAATTATATAACACAACAATTCTTCTGTGGACAATTTGTGGCAATTCCAGCTTTATCCTAAAACTCAACCGCTTCAATGCTTTGCAATTGCTCCAATGATCAATATCGCTCCGATACCATGTAGAAATTTGAATAACTGATATGTTATCCATCGAGATTCTCCACGATCACACACTATTTTAGCTTCATGCATAATACGAAATCTCTTCTACCATTGATCATCACATGCGGAAATAAAATCAATTGCATGCACACATTAAAGCCATAAAAATTCACACATATGAACACAGTATTTCATGGGAAAGCTTAAAGCTGAAAACCCCCAACTATCTGTATATTATGCATGCCATGGAGATCATGTAACAATCATAGTACAAATCTCTTTGCAACTTCTCATGCACTACCTCCCTTGCTACACACTATCAAGCTAGATCTAGCAAAACTCATGCTCCAACCTTTAGCCACTTGATAGCCAACCTGAATTGTGTGTTTCAATGCTATGGGATGGTCTCTTTATATAGATAAACCACTTGGATTGAACGCAGCAATCCTCATTGATTACTCCACCTATCCGTGTGTTGCAAATAGCAACGAGTATAGTCACAACTTATAGTTAACTTTTGCTCTTTCACCTATTTCTCATACTCGCTCTCCATCGAATCTGTCCATGCATCGAAGTTAACCGATGTATTCTTTAGTTGATTTATGAGTTTATAATTAGTGAATTAATTAATAATTAATTCACACCACTCTCACTAATTGTATCTATTAGTTAACTTGGATACAAAAAGCTCAACTATGTTTAGATTAGTTAAAGCTGAATACAACTCCACTAACTTCCTCAATCAACTCCACCAAACTCTGTCACATGAGTTCTAACTGAAGTCATCATGCAATAGCTTCACTTAAACCCTAGGAAAAGTGTATTTCCTTCGCATCACCGCATGTGCCACATCCGGGCATCAAACCGAAGTGCTCCAAGGGAATAAGATAATGTTTAGAGTCCAAATATTATTAAGAGCTAATAATATTTGACATATCTATTTTTAGCCTGGCAGTCTAAAAATAGAAACCACCCATATGTCTAAAAATAGAGGTCCATCTATTTTTTACCAACATGACCAACCATCCATAAATAGCATCTCGCAACTTATAGATCATGATCCATATGTCTAAAAATAGACATAGTCTAAAAATAGACTTTGCGACAAAAATCACCTGTGTGGTCCCCCACCTAGTTTAGGTGATCACTTTCCAACTAGGATCAGGAAAGATGTTTCAGGAGGCCTCCTTCACTGTTTCTTGTTGCCATTTTCAACAGAAATTGCTAAATCTTCAACAATGTTGTAATTCTGAGCAGCTCTTGCATGTGGATTGAAAGTTAATTTACGAAGAACACCTTTAGCATGCGGTTTGATTATTAATTCTGGATTTGGTTTCTCGATCTGTAGTGGAACAGAAACAGGAGGAGATGTAGTTGATGTATTTGCATTAGAAGATTCTGCTTCTTTACCATCAACAGGATTCTTAGAACCGTAATTTTGCGATCGCGTCGCAACCCTTACATGAGACATCATCATAATAGGCTCTTCTAAAGTAGTTGAGGAAGAACCAATCATCTTACTATCTTGAGTTGGAAAAGGATCCTTCAAGACAGTAGAGTTGTTGAGATCCTTTAACGAATTTTGTAACCTCTGCTCGATGTGGACATTCTTTCGTAAAATGATCTTCATCACAAATGAAACAAGGATAGTGAGGCTTACGTTTTTCGTCATTGGATTCAGTTTTTTCAGCTTTCTCTTTCGAATTCTTTTTGTTTTTGTTCTTCCCCTTCTTTTTACCACCGGATTTTGATTTTGTTGTAGATGTTTCGACGACATGAATGTCGGCAAAAACTTCGGGGGAAGATTCTCCTTTCGGGGAATCTGGTAAAGTTATAATAGGAGAAGAATTCTTTGAAGATTTCTTCTTACTTTTAGAATTCTATCGTACCAATCATATCTTCGACGGCATGAGACCCCGAAGAAGTCGCAGCTATTTGACCTTGCTTTGGAAGATCGGGAATTTTCTCATGTAAAGTACCTGATCGTGTATATACGAGGTCAAGGTACCGAGCTTGGAAATTACTTGCTCTTCGAGTAACAACACCGACCTTTAGCTACATCTTCGGTGATCTTGGGTAACAATGATTTAACAAACCATTCTCGCCAAAATTTGATCCGGAATATAAACTTTCACCAAATGCCTCCTACGTCGCCATTCATGAATATGATCGTAAATATACGTGGACGTAGATTGTTTTAGTGAAGTTAATAATTTCGTGCCATTGTCGTATCTCGACAGGGGAAATTGAAAATGAGTCAAGAAAGCGAGCTGCAATCGATCGAAATTATGAAACGAGCCTTGTGGCAACTCAATGTACCATTTGGTCATAAGACCCATGAGAGTTCTTTGGAAAAGACGTAAACGAATCGAATCATCAATGATTGAATTAGATGCACACCAAAGGTGATAAGTCATAACATGATTCGATGGATCCTCTCCTAACTTACCTTTCGAATTTTGGTATATCACCGGGCAACTTATGAGGCATTGGCGGCCAGCTTCGATAATAAAAAATGGGATCATTTGTAAGGCGCGTCAAATCGGGTAAGTCCAAAGTTGCGATAAATGGTAATTGACAGTTAGGGTCGCGAAAACCTTGAGAAGCCAAAGCAGATCCAGGAGGCGGATACCCAGGGATAACTAGGAATCGATTTGCATTAGGTATTGTGTAACCTCCCGAAAACCAGGGATGAACCCGGACCATACCGAGGTTGTTGATAAGTATAACCGGGGTACGGTTGATACCGATAGTTTGGATTCTATACATAGGGACCGAATTGCGGTCGTCCCCGGTACGGTTGATACGTAAATTGAGGTTGACTTGTAACAACCGTACTTCTACCAGGGCCTGTCCTGCGAGCATCCGAACCGTAGTCCGAATGGAAGATACCGACCGAGGTACGAGACTTGAGGGATTTGCACGGATACGGGGATAGAAGAAGTCGGGGCTACGGATACTCCGAAAACAAAGTGTGATAGGTTGAACGGACGTTACGGCGAGCTATGCAGCAGTTTGAGGCGGAGTCCGAGGTGTACTAGGCCCCGGGATCTGCTCGAACCCGAACTAGGTGCGAGAGTTTGAATAGTCGTCGAACGAAAGTTGTCGGGTTGGACCCGAAAACCAAAGGTCATCCGAGTTGATAAGGCAAGCTGCACATTAGGTCGCAAAGGTCGTTGATATTGGGACGGATCCCACACCATAGTTACGGGGTATTTTCCCATAGAATGTTGAACGTAAGGACCATAACCTCGGTTGAACGTAGGGTTGATAAGTAAGTGGTAAATTTCCGGCTCCTTGAAAAGATGGTTGACCGTAAGGTCGTTGGAAACCTTGAATTGGGTACCGATCTTGAGGTTGATAACCCCGAGGCGCGTACTCGAGGCTGGGGTTGATAAGGACCCCGAGGAGCATATTGAGCTTGGGGTTGACCTTGAGGTATGTACTTGTCCTTGGGGTTGCCCCCCCCAAAATAATATGATTCCACTCGTTTGTCCGGGAAAAAAACTACCTTGAGGTTGAGCCGCAGGTGATAATTGACTACCTAAAGGTTGTCCTCCGGTGGTAATTGAGTTCCCCGAGGTTGCCCCCTCGTGCGGTAACTAAGTTCCCCGAGGTTTCCCCCCGTATGAAACTGATCGCCTTGAGTTTGAGGATTTGGAATATTACCAGACATCATAAAGATTTGATTTGCGTTCAACATTTCAATATTAAATCCGTTAAGACAAGATGATAACACGTTTTCAATTGGTCGAGGAGTTGCTCCCGAGAAAGTACCAGATAGATACTGATATCCCAAAGGAACGGAAAGGACCACCGTGTAAAAAATGATTCGGTGTTTGGGAAAACATGGATGACTCTCCCGCCATAAAGGATGGCGGATAATAACCTCTGGGTGTAGGATGAAATGGAATTCGAGGTGGATAAAAAGCAAGACCCGGATTCTCTAAAAAAGTTTCGTTAAAGAGAGATACCAAGGATCGGGCTCGAATGGGGGTCCGTAGAAAATAGATTCACGCTCCCTAAGATTTATAGATTGAGGGGGGGGTCGGGAAGAGATATGTCTTCTTCTGGATTAGTAAGTTCTTCAATAGAAATAAGTCCGGAGGGAAGATCGTCGATAATGATATTTCTTACCCTAGGTGAACCAGGATCGCTAGAAGTTGGTGTGATAAATCTCGAGGATGTTTCCAACACGTAAGATTCGGGCTTTCAAGTTCGGGAGATTTCGAGTTCGTCGACCTAATCCACGCGAAGAAGAAAAACTTCCGAGTAACTTGAACCGAAATCGGTTCTTGAATATATTCTGTTGTAGGTATTTGATGATCGGGATGTATACCTATAGATGAACTTCCAATTTCCATTGATCTAATTCTACTACTACTCGGATGATACCGCAGCACGAAGCCCTTCAAGTTGACTTGGTGAATATTCGGGGGGTTTCCCTTGTATTCTCCGGGATTGTCTCGGCAATTCCACCACGATTAAAAATTATCTAATCACACGCAAACAAAGAAAAATTTCAATGAAAACACCTAAAGTCTATAAGAAACAAACAATTGAATCATACGCTTAAAAAATCTAGGAGTTCAAACCACACACAAACAGTAACTTTCCGTGCTAAAAACACTAGTTGGTGATGAAATCCAATTTAGTAGAATTTTAACATGAAAAAGGCGGTTGGAACGAGCTTACCCTCGACAACTCCGGTTAATGAAAACAGACCGATGCAAGTTTCTCCACTATACCATCTCGAGTGAAGATAACCCTCTGGAGAGTCCAAGTGAGTCTAGCCGACGTCTGTTCTAGGTACAGTGGGATCTTCCTTCCACTGTCACCTTAGGAAAGAATCCTATAGATTATGGCCACTAAGGTTACCAATAGAAACAAATATACCTGGGGGAACAATCTACGATCCGACACACACGCAAGGGCAGACTAAAAAAGCTCAATCCCCTTGAAGGCTCCTTGAAATAATCCAAGGTTTACCGACAAGTGACCCCAGGCTCCTCGACAATGGTCTATCCAAGGTTTACCATTGTTAATACGTGTATATCTTCTATCGTTCCCAATGAGGAAGGATTGATTACCCCATCGGTTCAGATATGATCTCGTGCTTGACTCCTATAAGAGGATCTTCCCGGAGCATACATGCAACAATTGGAATTCTTCCTACCACAAGATTTGTCTACTTGTTTGTTTTAGCTATCTTGGAGAGTTAATTACTCCCTACTCCAAGATACTAGCCTAATCTACGTTGGTGATAAGAGCCCTAGAAATAGAAAGTTTACTAGATGAATTTTAATTAAGCGTTACTTTTATGAGTTGTTTTTTAAGTCAATGGGTGCGGAAATGAAACTTTGGATGATGTGAAGACTCGATTTCCAAAAAAACACTAAAATGCACCTAGAATGATATTCAATTGTTTTTTTCTTTCAATGAACTTTCTATCTAAAGAAAGAGTTGGAGAATGCAATTCTTTTAATTCTTTCTTTAAAACATGAAAAAATAATTGAAAGAAACTATTTTGTCTTTTTCAATAATGAGAAAAATTATCAAGCTCATAACAAAATCCTTTTTTCTTTCCAAAGTCGAAGCTACAAAACAATTTTCCTTCAAAAGAAAGCTATAAAAATTAAAAAAAATACTCAAAACTACAAAATCTAATCTTGAGATCTATTGAATTTAAACAATCTAAATTGAATAAAAGCTTTAAGATGTTTTTTAGAATGTTTTCCTTAGTTGTTCAGCAAACTAAGAATCTATTCGTCCATAATAACAAACAGATAAAAAACACTCAAAATATGTTTTTATAAAAAATGAAATTCAAAGATTCGCAAAGAAACAAAAAGCTCTATTTCTCAATAAAGGATGTTCTCACAATCAGGTTGGATTCAAAAAGACAAAAAGAGATCAATGTAATCTTAGATACTTCAAACTGTCAAAGCTTCGAATCACTACAAAGACCAAGTGAAAAACAATCCAAAATGCAAAATCTTCTAGAAAATCATCAAAACATCAATACTGTTGGAGTTCATTCACAAAAAATTCTTGACGAAACAATAATCGATCCAGGGCGAAAACCAAAGATCTAAATCCAAATAAAAAAAACTACCAAAAAGAAATCGGAGGTTTTCTAAAAATTTTTACAGGGGTCCGTAGGCAACCGACATTGACGAGTGCGGTCCCACATCTGTATTCTTTACGTAAAGTGCGAACTCGCCCGCATCGTCAAAATAAGCGAGAGTGCGGTCCCTAGGAAAAATTATAGAAAAACTTAAAATATTTCTAAATTTTCAAAAAACAGGGGAAAAATCTAAATTACCCGGACATATATATATCAATCAAAAACCAGGAAAAAAATGTTTTCTCAAATCAAAAATAAAAGAGAACCAAAAAACAACAAGTTCTTTCCCCGATGGAGTCGCCATTTTGTTGTATAGATTAATCCTTCTTGCGGACAAGACCGATCTCTCTAGTACTAAAAGTAACTAGCAACAAACATGACCAATTATACTAATCTCTCTCTAAGTATATAAGATTCATAAAAAAATGCTATATAGGTGTAAAGCCTACCTTATGTCCAAGTAGCTTGCTTGATCTCATTGAAGTCCCTCGTGCACTCGAAGGAATGTTCCTCAATAAATCTGCAGTAAAAAACAAGCAAAAAAGATTACATAGCACTCGTATAGACATTATTATAAACCATACTCATCATAATGATCAAGGAATTTATGAAATAAACCATGAATAGACAGATTTAATGAGAGAAATGAGTATATTTGTATTAACTTCAAATAAAAGAAAACCTTTACAACTCCGTGCCTTGATGTCGTGCGTGGGTCCTCCCTGTGGTCCGAAGCGAGAATCTCTTCTAATTTGACAAGCATTGCACTCTTTGAACCAAGACGAATAGAGGTAAGTGATTTGACCTCACGAAATTCTTAGTTAACCGAGTCTGAATCTCAACAAGCATTTAACCTCAAATATCTTAAAGCTTGAACTCCCTTTGAGGCTACCCATGGCCTCTTTTTTATAGTGGAAAAGAGGAGGTTTTCTCGTTCCAAATATGAAGGGATAGAATCCTCCTTCAAAGGGATTAGCTCCTTACATCAAGGGGTTAGCTCCATCAAGTGAGGGATGCATGAACATTCTCAAAGCGTATCCATTCCCGAAAATTCCCATCTAGAATCTTCTAGAATTCATCGGAAATCAACTTTTTAACTTTACTTTCTCGTCTTTTTGAGTTTTATAGAGGTCCGCACCCATAACACAAAGAACGTGCGGTAGGGTTCCGCAGGGAGAGCTGAACTTTAGGTGCGGGACCGCGGACAATGAATAGAGAAAGTGCGATACCAATGTTTAGGGGATTTTTAGGAACTTTTCTCTGATTTTGAAAGCTTGACATGAGGAACTGATATGTTAGACTTGCAAAAGGAGGAAGTATGAGTAATAATGAGCTCATACTCATAGAAAAATGTCAGGATGACAGTTTTTAGTGTAACACCCTTGGATATCCTAAATGCGCCTCTTTGTAAAAGATATTCAATGTAATGTTTTCAGCATGATTTCCAAAAAATCTACAAGGTAAGAAAAAAAATATTGAGACTTCCACGATTCACAAAAAAGAAACAGGGGTTGTTTTCTAACTATTTCTCTCTTAAGTTATTGAGCATGTTATTAGCTTGCTTCCACTATGTTTATGTGTTTCATCCATCTCGAGTAATTTTTTATACAAGTAAAAATTATGATCATATAGATATTTATTTTATTTTATCATTTTTTGAGGATTTTTTTTGAAAAAAACTAAGAAAAGAGTATTATGGATTCAATACGTGCGTTCATTACATTTCATCCATTTTTTGAGTTAAAAGAAGAATTTTAGAATTTAAATTTTATTTATGATCATTAAAAAAAAGAATTTAAAAATCAAATAAAATTTATGATCATATAGATATTAAAATTTTTCTTTTATCATTCTTAAAATTAAATTCTTTTTGCACAGTATCCATCCAAAAAATATGTGGGTATCTTGATTCTAAGGATTCTTTTAAAATATTTCTTTATTATTATTTTTTATTTTAAGGATTTTTTTTCAAACATTGTTTTATTATATTTTTTTGGGGGCTATTGAGCTTGTATCAAGTTGTTTTATTTATTTTAAAGTTTTAATTAAAAGATCTATAAAATATTAAAAATAGCTTTTGGTGATTTTTGGTTACTTATTATATTTTTGTGTTATAGAGTTTGTATAATTTGTTTAACATATGTTTTCTTTATTTATTTTAAAGCTTCCATTAAATATTAAAAGATTCATTAAATATTAAAAAATAGTTTTTGGAGATTTTTATTTACTTTTAGAAGTTTTGGTTTTTGTTTAAACAAGTTGTGTGGTTTTGGTTTTTGTTTACATAAACATGTGCATAGAGAATGTGTTTGCACTTTAAGAGTAAGATATATAAAGAAAACTCTAAATTTTTGACAAATTATTCTTTTCTCACAAAGAAAATATAACATCTTACTCTAACCTGAATTACAAGAATTAGAAAAAATTGAATTTAAATTGTTTTTTATTTCATTAACTAAATCGCAAGAATGAATTACAAAAATTAGAGGAATTGAATTAGGAGAACTAAATTTCCCCAAATTCCCCAATTTGAAATGAAAACTACAGAATATGGATCAAAGGCAGTAGATAGATATTTTACATGCCTCTCAAAATTAAATTTAGTGAAAGAAATTTCTGTGTCAAGGTTGTCATCAACAACATTATCCTCATTGGCCTCTCCAAAGCTCTTGCGGTCCAAAAGATGCACCAATGTGGGATTTCTTTTGACATCATATATATCTGAATCTAAACTTCTCTTTCTTCTCAGATATTTTTTTTCTCGACATTTCTAGCACATGGAGGATCTCGTCTCATACAAAGGTCTCACTTCATAGACGGGCATTTCGCACCTCACTAATGCACCGAGATGAGATGAATTCTTTTGGACAACATCATAGGAACACCTGGGTCATCCTCAAAATTGTCTACGAAAACATAGTCTATGACCACAAAATCTTGCCTATAATTACGTACATGGTCCCTTTTATCATCCTTTATCAAAAAAGGAAATTTATCCACGTCAGTACTTGAGTTAACATGCAATTTGGATCCAAAAGGCACATCCACCTCCAAACCCTCGGCTACATTCTCTATTGTTTTTTAAAATCATTTCTATTTTGACTTTGTAATTATATCAAAGGTAGGAGATATACTAGATCAATCTCTCTCTTCATTCTGTTCTTTAGCACTTGAAACAACCATGAGAAAACTCTCCATTAGTTTCATTCACATCATCTTTGATCTCACCAAAGACTAATTTGTAATGCTCCTGTTCAATGCCAAGATCCCCCATAATAACATCACCTGGCTTGGGCATTTCTGGTATATTGTTTGCTTCCATAAGATACATTTTATTATCAAGACATAATTTTATTAATGGTGGGCTGACATAATTTTATTAATGGTGGGCATCTTGTAGTAGTTTCCATTTTACTTATTCCACACCCAAAATTTCCATGTTTTATATATGCAAAAGAGAAACTTGGCACTATATTTTTAATTGTCTATGGTACACAAGATTTTTCAAGAGACTTCACTTCAATTTAAGTCTCTGCACATAACACCTCAGCTTCCATAGCCAAACTGAAATTTGGAACGGGTCTCCCAACTAGCAAACTATTGCGTATGGCTGCAAATTCAGAAGCATCAACATGAGAGACCATGCACATTTCCCTTGAATACTTCCCAATTTTCTTTATAACTGCATGGAGTTGATCAAAAGATTCATTATTAGGATCATATTCAGTAATGGAAGAAGCGTGTAAATTCCCTTCTGATGTATTCTTTCTTTTCTTTCCGCGTGACTTGTTTAAAGTAGGGAAATGCCTCGTGGGAGCAACACCATTATCATCGACCTTGCAAATTCTCGTCCCATGTAATCCGAATATGCCTTGTCTAAATTTCCATCCGAGTCATCGGGTGGTATTACATTGTCTATTCTATTACGAGGAACTCAAACTACACTCATTAGAAAGTATCCGACCTTTCCCGAGATTGGTCGTGACGGACTCCAAAGGAATAACACTAGCTCGAGGAATAAACTGATTAGATTTCTCAACTTTTAGTTGACCCTCATCATCCTTTCTATCTTGTAATACTTCTTCAGAATCGCTAATAGAGGACTCAAGCATGGAAACATTATCAAAGCGTTCAGAAGGCTGATTTTTTTTATTGTCATTATCAATTTCCATTGCAGGAATACCATAAACCATGTTAAGTTTAGGAGAGTCTAGACATGCTACACGAACAACATTTTGTTTATCAAGCCTCAAATGTTTCCTTCTTGTTGACCCTTCTATTGTTGCAGTTGGAAGTTTCCCAATACCTGACAACAAAGTGTCTACATTCAAATCAAAATCTTCAATGTTCTGATTTTCTATCCCATTTTCATTTTGCAACAAGTTCACAGAATAAGCGTTGAACCAATGGATTTGTAAATCCAAAAAGCTCAGCACCATCAATTTTCAAGAACTGGTCTCTATGGAACTTTTGAACTCACATATTATTTTTCTTTTGGATTTTTTTCCCCGTGCAATGGTAGGAGTTTTTTCCTAGCACGAAATCCTTTTTGTCGAAACAATCATAGATGTGTCTAGCATAATTGCGCACTGATTAATATCCAATAGGATAGGGATATTTGTCTTTCCCCGAAAACTTCTCCAATATTTTTTTTCTCCCATGGTCCTTTGTACGAGGTGCCAAGAACAGTAATCTCCAGACTGTCACGTATTCCTTTGTTGTCCATATTCTATGGTGGAAGATAAAATTAGTAGTTGAAGCTATTATCGCATCTTATATGCTGGTTGGTATAATTGATTGCAAAGATCCGTTTAACCAGCTTAACATAAGGTTCAATCTTGCCCTGGAGTTATAGATTTAGTTTCTCGAAGTTCTAGATTTAGTTTTCTTTGAAATTGGAAATAATGGAATAAAATTTAAATGCCTTGAAATTGATAATAATGAGAAATAAATAAAAAATTTATCACTAGAAAATACTTCAGTTCAAGTCTCATAACACAACCCATAAGAATTATCAATTTTTTTCAATATTATAGCTTCAGTGGCTTCCCCAAAAAGGCATTTTGACTTCAATAATTTTTTAAAAAAGAAATATATTTTTAAAGACTCCCGAGGAAAAAAATTATTATCCTAAATACGTTTCTTTGTAAAAGCTATCCAATGTAATGTTTTTAGCATGATTTCCAAAAAAGCTACAAGGTAAGAAAAAAAATATTGAGACTTCCACAATTCATAAAAAAGAACAAGGGTTGTTTTCCAACTATTAATCTCTTAATTTATTGAGCATGTTATTAGCTTGCTTCCACTATGTTTATGTTTCATCAATTTCGACTAATTTTTTATACAAGTAAAAATTATGATCATATAGATATCAATTTTATTTTATCATTTTTTGAGGATTTTTTTGAAAAAACTACTAAAAGAGAATTATGGCTTAAATAGATGCCTTCATTATGTTTCATCCATTTTTGAGTTAAAAGAAGAATTTTAAAATTAAATAAAATTTATGATCATTAAAAAAAGAATTTAAAATTAAATAAAATTTATGATCATTAAAAAAAGAATTTAAAAATTAAATAAAATTTATGATCATATAAATATTAAAAATTTCTTTTATCATTCTTAAAATTAAATTCATTTGCCCAGTATCCATCCAAAAATATCTGGGTATCTTGATTCTAAGGATTCTTTTAAAATATTTCTTTATTTTTTTTTTATTTTAAGGATTTTTTTCAAATATTGTTTTATTAATTATTATTATTATTATTTTTTGGCTATGGAGCTTGTATCAAGTTGTTTTATTTATTTTAAAGCTTTAATTAAAAGATATATTAAATATTAAAAAATAGCTTTTGGTGATTTTTGGTTACTTATTATATTTTTGGGTTATAGAGTTTGTATAAGTTGTTTAGCATATGTTTGCTTTATTTATTTTAAAGCTTCCATTAAATATTAAAAAATGGTTTTTGGAGATTTTTATTTAGTTATAGAAGTTTTGGTTTTTGTTTAAACAAGTTATGTGGTTTTGGTTTTTGTTTACAAAAATATGTGCATAGAGAATGTGTTTGCACTTTAAGAGTAAGATATATAAAAAAAAACTCTAAATTTTGAACAAATTATTCTTTGCTCACAAAGAAAATATAACATCTTATTCTAACTGAATTACAAGAATTAGAAAAATTGAATTTAAATTGTTTTTTATTTCATTAACTAAATCACAAGAATGAATTACAAGAATTAGAGGAATTGAATTAGGAGAACTAAATTTAAATTGCTTTTTTATTTCATTAACTAAATTACAAGAATTAGAAGAATATAACTTTTAAACATTTGAATGAATTACATATTTCATAATAATTTGAGAACCCTTTTTTTCAATTCCTTTTTTTCTTTAAAAATAAAATTGATTGAAATATTTGAGAACCTTTAATTTACAAAAAAAATGTTTCTTTTCCAAAGAAACACAATGTAAAAAAATGGAATATAGTAACCATTTAGGAAGGATTATTTGAAAACTATTAATTCACAAAAAAGATGATAATGACCCTTTCCCCACCCTTATGAAGGGAGAGCCTATTATTTTTTTACAAAAGGAAAATGGAATATTTAAGCTTTGAATGTGTTTTTGTCAAGCCTAGTAGAGAAGCTTTATGCATTTTAATTGCGGAAGTCTATTCATAAAAAGTTGTCCTATAATATTATAAATGATTGTGTTATAAATGATGGGACTATCAAGAAATGTGACAACAAAAATCCGATAGTGTTATAAATGATGAGACTATTGGGGAATGTGATCACAAAAAAAAAGTCGAATAATTTAATACAATCATGCATACCTTTTACATGTTACATGTCATATATTGCATAGCCCTAGACCATATCTACTAAAGACTAAGTCTCTTCGAATCGTTTTAAAATATTATGTACTATTTTTTATTTTAAGTGTGTGTTTTAAAATGCAAAACAATGTAATACATGCCTACAAATGCATTCCTCAAATAAATTTTCCAATTAAACAAACCTATATGTGTCTCTTTGCACCTTTTGGGGCAATTGCTAGTAATGTATACAAACAAAAACACTTGAATTGCAATAGATATTTTCAAATGGAAAGGGTTTATAAACCAATTTTATTTATTAGTAATGATAAGTAAATAAGTTTGATATGTTATTTTTTAAAAAGGTAGTTATTTAAAATGTAGTTTTGAGTATAGAAATGAATTATGTGTTTTAAAATAATTTCCAATAATTTAAATTTAATAAATAATATAGTTAGAATTTATAATTTTAATTAAAATATACATACATCTATATATATATATATATATATATATATATATATATATATTATTAAAATAAATTCTTAGAAAAGACAATGGTGAAGGCTTTGGCCACTAATTGAAAGTACAATGGGGAATTGCAGTCTCCAGAGGATGCGAAGATTGAGGAATTTTGCATGGTTATTGCAAACAATCAACCTAAGGAAAATGCAAGTCTTGCAAAATTTGTTAAGATACTAGACCAGGTTCCGAAGGTGGTAATCCCTCCAACCATCTTGACTAGGAAGGCTCAGGATCTTGTGGATTGAGATTTAATTAGGAAATTCAAGGGCATTTTTCTACCACCCCAAAACATAATAAATTTGGGTTCTGCATTATTGGATTCCTCTTTGTGAGGGAAGAATTGATACATTTTTTGTGGCACCGGGTTTTTTATTTGCTGTTTTAATTTAAGGCAGACAAGGATTTGGTTTTCAAAAATGAACCTTATTTTCTGGGGTCCTAGGCTTTGTACCTTAATAAATGGACTTTGGATTTCAACCTGAACTTGGACATCCCTAAAGTTATTTTTGAAAATAAAATATTCAAAATGTCTTTTTCTCCAATATAAGAAAAAAAATCCAAAATTCAAATTTATGTGACACCAACAAATCATTTTATATGACACAATTTTCCTTAAATAGTATCAAGTTCTGATTTCTTTTCTAGATGAAATGGTTTTCCTTAAATACTAGTGACTCCTCTTCCCCTAATAATACAAAGTGATCATTTCACCCCTAATAATGAGGCAAATTCATTTTCAAAATACAATTTTATAATTATAGTTAATTTGGTCATAGTAGAATTTGAAACTCGTTTTTTGATTGATTAAAGAAAGTGTTGTTTAAATTGAATTGAAACCCTTTTTGATAGATTGGAAAAAAAATATAGTTTAAATTGAATGTGTAGTTTAAATAAAATTAAAATTTATTGTTGAATTTATTTAAAAATGGGGATATAGGAATATAAAATTTAATTTATAATATAGAATTGATATGTGGTATTTAAATAAATTAATTAAAAACTCAATTTGAATTATAGCAAAAATATATTTCAATATCTTCTATATAGAGAGAGTGCCCATTCTTATTGTATTAAGTGACAATGCTATAAATTTTTCGTGTAATGTTTAAAAAAATATATTAATAACAAAAAAAATTTAATCTCCACCATTTGTTAAAATCATTCATTCATAACACGTTTATAGGCTTCAACTTCTTGTTGGACCAAGAGATCGACCCTGAACCAAGTTGAAATATGTAACCACCCAGTTGAACATCGATCATAACTTTCATCTTCCCAATCGGAATACGTATAACCGGAGAGTAAAATTGTGGCATTGCTCGAATAAAATACACCATAATGCAATGTCCCCCCGTAAATATATTATAATTCTCTTGTCTGCACTCGCCAATGATTTTCATGAGGTTTTTTGCATGAAATGAGAAATCATACTGATGGCATAAGAGAGATCTGATCTATCGTGAGTTAAATATATTAAACTTCCAACGAGATGATGGTAAAGAGTAGCATCAACCGGTGGAGTGGTACACTCAATAGTTAACTTTACACCGGATTGAAATGGTGTAGGAGCAAGTTTACAATTACTCATATGGAAATGAGCCAATAGATTTGTCGCATACTTACGCCGAGAGAGAAAAAATACCATCGGCCATATGCCGGATCCGAAGACCCGGGAAATAGTGCAATGTACCTAGATCTCGTCATCTCAAACTCGCTTCTCAAGAAAAAAATTTCATATCTTGAATTAATACAAGCTCGTTTCCAGTGATAATTTGATCATCCACATATAAAAAAATAATGAGGACATTATAACCAAAGTTTTGAACATACAGATTTGGATCAAATATACAATGCTTAAAACCATTTTTCCATAAATATGCGTCAATTTTATCATACCAAGCCCTAGAGGCTTGCTTTAGACCATATAAGGATTTGTGTAATTTGCATACTAAACTTGAGGATTCAATAGAAATAAAACCGGGAGGTTTTTGCATATAAATTTCTTCAGTAAGATCACCATTTAAAAATGCACTTTTAACATCCACTTGATTAATTTCCCACTTAAAAGATGCAACAAGTGATAAAATGGTTCTTATTGTGTTCATTTTAGCAACGAGAGCACAAGTTTCATTATAATCAATACCTTCAAGTTGATTAAAGCCTTTGGCAACTAATCTAGCTTTATACTTTTCGATTTGTCCTTCTGCAGTGAACTTAGTTTTATAAACCCATTTACAACCAACTAAATTATTTCCTAAAGGAAGAGGAACAAGAGACCATGTCTTGCTTCTCAAAAGAGATTCACATTCAACAAACATAGCTTGTTCCCAATGAGGATTACCCTTAGCTTGAGCATAAGTAGTAGGATCATGTGTGGCAAAAACTTTGGTCATAAGAGCAAAGTTAGATCTAGTTCAGTGAGTGTCGGAAGGATTTCCGACCTTACTACCTGTAGATTCAAGGGTTTTCCGAGCCCAAATAGGAAGAATATAAGGAACATGAGCCACTTCAGGAGCTTCATGAGTTTCAGGTGGAATACTTGAGGGAGACGAAGAATCAATATCAATAAGAGGCATAAAATTGGAAGAAGGAGTAACAGGTGGTATTGGTAAATTCAGGGTAACATGAGTTTCTATAGACTCAAGTGGGGAAGAGACTTCATGAAATTGAACATCTCTTTTGATTATGACATTTTGATTAGAAGGATCAAACAACCTGTAAGCCTCAGAATTCTCATCATAACAAATGAAGATACACTTGTGAGATTTAGGTTCTAACTTTTTCCATTTTTCATTAGGAATATGATCCCAACATTCACAACCAAACACCTTAAAATTACTAATATTTGGTTTACGTCCATTCCATTTTTCCTCAGGGGTAATATGCTTAAAAGCTTTAGTAGGAAATCTATTTAAAATAAAATTAGCACAACATATAGCTTCAGCCCAAAATTTCTTATGTGCAATCATTTAGAATAAAGCATACATCTAGCCATTTCAACTAAAGTTCTGTTTTTCCTTTCAACAATACCATTTTGTTGAGGTGTGTAAGAAACAATCTTTTGATGTTGAATACCATGTTTAGATAAATATGCATCAAATTATTTATTAACAAATTCCCCCCCATTATCAGATCGCAAAGTTTTAGTACTCTTACCAGATGCATTTTCAACCATGGATTTAAATTATTGAAATTTTACAAATATTTCACTTTTATTTTTCAAAAAATAAACCCAAGATTTTCTACTAAATTCATCAATAAAGGTAAGAAAATAAACTGAATGGGATATTGAAGGAAATTCAAGAGGACCACACGTATCACTATGAATTAATTGCAAAGGTTATTTAGCACTCCATGATTTACCTTTTTCAAACATTTCTCTATGATGTTTACCAAGAACACATCTTTCACAAACACCGACAATAGAAGAAATATTAGGAAAACCATGAACCATTTTAGTTATTATTTGCATTTTATCATAATTCAAGTGACCCAATATTTCATGCCATAATTTACTTAGTTCATCAGCATGAGCAACATAGGAATATAAGGGTTGTCTCTTAGTTGAATTAAAACCTACAAATTTATATAAACTAGTTGTATGATCAATAGGGCCAGAAGAAACTATTTTGTAATTTTGGTTGATATCTTTAAGAACATATTTATCGGGGCAAGCTTCAAATTTAAAACCTTTCTGACATGCACGATAAATAGAAAGTAAGTTGATGGGCATGTTTTGAACATGAAAAAAATCTTCCAATTGACCATTAGCAATATTAATATTACCAGAACCAACAACGGAAAGTGGTTTACCATCACCAATAGAAACTTTTTGAGATGAGTGCTTATTAGTGTCATAAGATGTAAAGAAAGAAGCATTACCAGTCATATGTTTAGAAGAATCCATTATCCATTCCACATTAGAAGAATAATGATTAGATGAAACAATAGATTCACATAAATCTACTTGAATGAATAGCCACGCTCGCTTGATGTCGATCTCAACTTGCTTGATTGGTGTTAGAGTTGAACTCATTTGGTTGCTTTGATGGTTGCTGCAATGAACTTCACGCTGGCTCACTTGATGGTTTGATCTTTGTACTGACTTGATGCAAATTTCTTGAATGAATACTCACGCTCGCTTGCAGGAGATGTAAACTTTGTTGCTTGTTTTCTTTAAAAAACTCGTGCACTCAGTTGATTTTGCTTTAAAGAAAGGGTGTTGAACACTATTGAAAATGCACCCAAAAAATCTTACAATGATTTTAATGATTCACTTTAAAACAATGAATTCACTTGTCCTCTTAAAAATTAATTAACAATGAATTTTTAATGATTCACTTAAAACAATGAATTTGATTGCAAGTTCTTAAATGGATTTGCAAGAACGCTGATGTAGACTTTGCTTTGAAAACGCTAGAGTTTCCAGATTCATGAACTTGATTGTATTGAGTGAATTTGCTTGTTGATGTAATGCTGATGTTGACAACTTTGATTGTTTGTTGGAGTGGCACAAATGCATGTGTTGATTTTAATTTTCCTGCCTTGCAGCTATTTCATTACATGTGTTGTGCTTGCTGATATTGAAATTTATGTATGTGATATTAAATGAAATAATTGATGTGTCACAACTAGACACAAATAAAAAAGCAACAACATGAAGCCATAAAAAAACATGCGCCATCATAAACACACATGGTGTACCTAAGATCCCCTTATTCAATTTCGGGTGGATCTAGGACGCAAGTACCAAAAAATATGTCTTTATTAATTACTGGATTACATCATCTTTCAGCATCTGAAGCAATGATAATGCCAAGCTCTAGCTTCAAAGTTAACTACAATATCTGCTTTACTTATCTTTCACCTCAACCCACACTTTGCTCACTCGGCTCACTTGACATTCTGACTGTTGAATTACAACTTCAATTTGAAATGGACGTGATTAAACTTGACTCTTTACAAGAAATTATTCAAAATAAAATCTACCCTTTTTTACTTACAAGACTTTTGACTTTGGATGACATCAACTACCAAAAAAAAATTTCAAATCCCACACCTTATTACTCCAAAAATCTCTATGATTGCTTATGTCTCCCACAAAAAAATCACTTATTTCTCCAAATTACAAAAAGCAACTTATCACTCCAAAAAAAAAATCACCTTATCACTCCAAACAAATCAACCTATCCATTATTATTTTAAAATATTCTTATCATTCCATCACTACAAAGAATAATAAATTATACATATTTCCCACAAAAAAATTTCTAAACCCTTATGTCTACCTTTTAAAAATTCTCATATAAATCTCTTCTCCTAATTCCTTAAAAACTCTCGTATAAATATTCCCACTAACTCTCTCATGGAAACTCTCAACTCATTCTCTCTCATGGAGACATTAATACACTTTAATATGGAGTGTATGCATTCACATAAAATTTAAAATTATAGCCACCATAAATTAGAGGATTGATGGCATTAACTATGTCTCATCCAATGTGGAAAATTTCTTACGCACAACCACCCAACTTAATTATTCTATTTGTTTTAGCATACCATCTTCAATGTTATCTTATGCTAGTGGCAACCCATGGAACGTAGCTCTCCTTAATGGTTCGATTCCATTTGCAGCAGCATGCTCAGATTTTTTTCTCAACTTTCTCAGCTTCAATAGCCACAGATAAATATCACAACAAGTATTCAACGCAGATCCAATGTCCAAGCTCCAAACTGCATTGAAAATTACTTTCGAGCATGGCTTTATTAACACTCCATGATTCAACCTTGATGGCTTTAAATGAAAATGGATTTCTACAGCTATCACACAAACAGTTAACATGGATGGCAACATTTAGAAACTTAACCTCATTAAAAATACCAAATTAAAAAATCCAGGCAGACACCGTTTGTTCTTCTCCGAAATTCAAATGAGTTGGCGAGCATCGTAGCAATAATCACACGAGTTCCACTTCTCGCAGTTAGCCCATGACAGAGGTTTTGCATCTTATCGTCGAGGTTTTGAAGGATGTGCAGGTTTCAATGTATCAAATACTCCATGCTGTCGCATGGATACAGTCCTCGAACAGTTTTGTTTACCAAATGCCATCGTTTGTGCATATTGTAGCCCTGATCATTTTGGGCACCTGGATTTAGAAAAACCTATGTATCATATCGGCTTTTTGAAGACCGTTCTGTCAATTTTCCGGTGCGTCTGTTTCAATTTCTCATAATTTATGTTTCTCTTGCAGATCGAATCCACGGATTTTGATTGTGTGTTTGTTCCACACATCGATCAATGACACAAAAAAATTTCCATGTACATGTCCGCACTCCTTTCCTGTAAGTTGGTGGCACCACAATAGAAAACAACACACTTAATGTAAAAAAAAAAAGGCAGATGAAAACCTTCGAACTGGAATGGGTACTTTCCACAGCTTGCGAGGACGCTGCAACAATCAGTATCCACCAATCATCGGCTCTCTATTTTACGATTGGAGCAACGTAACCAACCATGAGCTCTTCACAAACGTTGACATCTCACACTTCCACATAATTGTGTTCTTCAAATTTGGTTTCTTCCACTGCACTGAAAAATATCCAACAGTGCCATAAAATTATCAGATGTGGCACCTACAGGCCCCTCCGTGGAACTTAGAAACAAATAAATTACGTGAAAAACACATATAAAAATCGGACACAAAGTAATGGCGGAAAATACCGAAGCCTCATGGCTTCCTCACCTATTCTCTCTTATTAAAAGAATTTAGAGTTACAATTTAAATAGATGAGAGACAATTTCTTAAGATAGTCCGAGCTATATTAGACTCTTTTGGTTGAGATAATTTCTCACCAAAAAACCCACTAAGATAGGAGTTACTAAACAAACTCCAATATTTGAGGAACAACCCAAGAGTTAGGCACATATTCCTAACTTGGAATATTTAATTAACTAATTTATGTTTGGATTTATTATTGTTTTTGTGAGAGAGGCTAACATGAAATTGAGGCTTCAAAAATAATTTGTTTGTTTAATGTCTCTTCAACATGAATTAGCCCTTATGTGCAACTGAACTTAAAGAAAAACACCCACATAATCCATGTAGGAATACATAAGAGCAAGAACGAAGGTTTGTTGACGAAGTTCAACCCTCCTGGGCTACATCTTCGGGCTTATTTACAAGACTAGACCACTCATATTAATTCAGTATTAAGGAAGTACATTAAAATTTTGCTGCAAATAATATGTGGCTATTACCCCTACAAGGTAATTCCCTCGTACAAATAACTCTCACAACAACAACAAATAACAACAACAAATCAAAGGATCTCCTACAAAGATGACAGACTTCCACTGAAAAGATTCAGTGACATCATGTGCATCCTTCAGTTCCACATTGAAGCACATAATGAAAAATTCATAATGAAAGAAGTTAGACCCGAATTGTACTATTCTAGTTACAGATTTTGAATATGAATTATGAAGGTGAGGAAAACCCCTACAAGGTCTTCTTCATGCTCAGCACCCTCAGGAACTGCAACTAAACCTTGCTTGATCCATACACCTCTTAGCCTAAAACGTAAAAAAAGCCATCTAGATGTGCTCAAAATAGAAAAAAAAAGTCACCATTGGATTCATAACATCCAAAAACCTCTATGATGCATCTTTCCGAGCTCAATTTGGATAAAAGCTCAAATAGTTATGCTCCAAAGCCTGATTTATCCAAACATCCTTGGTCTTCAATCTTCAAAAAAACTAGGTATGTGTGCTCAATGGCTCTTGATACCTATTCCATTGAGTTCAGAATGCCCAAGAATGGTAATCTAGCCTCTTTTTGCACCTCATTTGGTCGAAAACTCCAAAAGTTATGACCATTTACATTTTCTCCACAATTTTAGACCTAAATTTAGATGAATGGAGCTAAATCCGGATAGTTGAGGTTAAACTCGTAGTTTTCCCTGAAATTAGTGGTCAACCAACTTAATATTCATTAAGTTAAGTAAGTGTGGTTAGTGTTAATTAAGCACCGCTTAGCGCTTAGGATAATCCCAGATTAAATGTGGATTAGGCACTAGTTAATACAGGTTTAGTGTTCAATTAAACTCGGATTAATATGGAACCCATAGACTTCATTATACAAAAATCCTATATAAAAGGGCCCCATTGGCTCTGAAAACTACTCCAATGAGTTCATAATTCCCAAGAATGGTAATCTAGCCTCTTTCTACACCTGATTTGGTCGAAAACTCCAAAATTTATGTTCATTTAAATTTTCTCCACAATTTTAGGCCTAAATTTAGCTAACTGGAGCTAAATCCGGTTAGTTGGAGTTAAACTGGCAGTTTCCGCCGAAATTTGCAGTACACCAACTTAATCTTCATTAAGTTAAGTAAGTGTGGGTAGTGCTAATGCACCACTTAGCGCTAAACCCACGCTTAGGATGATCCCATATTAAATGTGGATTTAGCGATAGTTAATACAGGCTTAATGTTTAATTAAACTTGGATTAATATTAAAACTCTGCTCTTAGATTATTCTCTGCTGGTGGTCTTCGGGCCATGGTATTATGCGATGGGGGCTGGCCCCCTCTCCCCTCGCCGTTAAACATTTGAAAACATAAATAAATGTGCGATGCATTATATGTTAAGAAATTTGGTGTGGTGTGATGGCGGTTGGTGTGTGTGTTGCATGGGAGGTCACAGGGGTCGAAAACCCAACATCTCCACCCTGGACTTAGAAAAAAAATTTCTCCACCATGGCGCACGTGGCGGTGCCGGGTTGCTCCACGTGTCCTTACCCCATTGGTCCAAATTTAAACCACTAAAAACATGCCATATCACCCAAAAATTCAACCAATCAAACTCTACCACTTGGCTGGCTGTCATTTGTTGGAGGACGAATATTGACCAAAAATTGACCCTACCCAGTCATAATGCTAGGTCGATGAGTACGCATCGCTAACTAGCCTCCCTATCACCCATTTTTTTTTCTTGTTTGTGCAAATGGATAGAACTCATTTACGAGAGCATACGAAGTCCATTTTTTCGTGAAACGAAGTGCGTCGGATTCGTAACGAGGAGCAAAACGCGGTCATTTAGGTTTTCGCGCAGGGGATAATTTTAAGGATGGAAAATTATCTTAATGTTTAAAAAAATTGGTGAATTTCACTAGTCCCTAATATGCAAACTATAAAAATTTTTATTGATGTATTTGTAAAATTACTCAAATTTATAATGATATTATATCTATTGTTTATATAATGTTGGTGATTTTAAAGGTAAAATAATTTTATATTGTAAAATTTGGGTGAATCTTTTTTTATAAAAAAATGGAAATTGGAGAATCTTTTTTTTGGAAAAAACCATGGAAAATTAGCCCATCTACGAATATTAGCCCCCTAAAATTTTCCATGGTTTCGCGCCATTCCGAGAACTTTGAACTTTGAGCATAAAATCGAGCACCTGATCAATGTTGGAGAATTTGTGACTTTTATTTTTCATTTCCATTTTTTTTTAAATAATATTTTTGAGTATTTGTAAAATGTATATTCCCAAACATTTTAGGTATTGCATTTTAGAGGCTCGAATTTTTATTTTTATTTATTTATTTATTTTTTTCTGTACCAAATCCAAATTCTAACTATTTTTTTGAAAAGATCCATGGATTTAACCTCAGTATTTGAAATGCCCTCAATTCCATAGTAGTTATCCATGTCCTATAAATTAATACTAGCCTAGATCGATTCTAATCTTGGATCTATGAAACCTTAAGAGGGATTTGGTTTGTGTGTGAACTTAATAGATCCCAGATTACAATGGATCAAGGCTAGTTTAATATTAGCAATGTGAGATGCATCATGACGCAAATGTTTTGATGCTTATCTTCCCTTCTAGTCATTTAATTTATATGTCCGCTCTAGATCAAAATAAACACACAACTTCACTCACATAACTTTTATGTCCATCTACCTTACTTTTGTAGGTCCATCTACCTTGCTTTGGCATTGCTATTGAGTTAAGTATTTGCAAACCCTAAGTTTATTGAGGTACATTCCAAAATTTGTTTTAGCATTCATTCATTTTTTAATTTGATGTGTGAAGATATTTGAAGGGAGCACTTCTGGAAAATTGAACTTTGAATATGTTAACATACATAACTTTTATGTCCATCTACCTTGATTTTCACATATCTATTGTCTTATCTATTTACAAACCCTAATTTTATTGAGGTACACTCTAAAATATGTTTTGATATTAATTCATTTTTTAATTTGACGTGTGAAGGAATTTGAAGGAAACATTAGGATAGGGGAGTAGAAAAACTTAACTCTTAATCCGATATTAAATGTGGATTAGGCGCTAGTTAATACAGGTTTAGTGTTCAATTAAACTCGGATTAATATGGAACCCATAGAATTCATTCTATAAAAATCCTATCTAAAAGGGCCCCATTGGCTCTGAAAAATACTCCAATGAGTTCATAATTCCCAAGAATGGTAATCTAGCCTCTTTCTGCACCTAATTTGGTCGAAAACTCCAAAATTTATGACCATTTAAATTTTCTCCACAATTTTAGGCCTAAATTTAGCTAACTGGAGCTAAATTTGGTTAGTTGGAGTTAAACTGGTAGTTTCCACCGAAATTTGTGGTACGCCAACTTAATCTTCATTAATTTAAGTAAGTGTGGTTAGTGCTAATTAAGCACCACTTAATGCTAAACCCGCGCTTAGGATGATCCCATATTAAATGTGGATTTGGCGATAGTTAATACAGGCTTAGTGTTTAATTAAACTTGGATTATTATTAAAAATCTGCTCTTAGATTATTCTCCGCTGGTGGTCTTTGGGCCATGATCTTATGCGCTGGGGGCTGGCCCCCTATCCCCCCGCCGTTAAACATTTGAAAACATAAATAAATGTGTGATGCATTATATGTTAAGAACTTTGGTGTGGCGTGGTGGTAGTTGGTGTGTGTGTTGCGTGGGAGGTCACAGGGTCGAAACCCAACGTCTCCACTCGGACATAGAAAAAAATTTCTCCACCATTGGGGGGGGGGCACATGGTGGCGCCAGGTTTCTCCACGTGTCCTTACCCCATTGGTCCAAATTTAAACCACTAAAAACATGCCAAATCACCCAACAATTTAACCAATCGAACTCTACCACTTGGCCGACTGTCATTTGTCGGAGGACGAATATTGACCAAAAATTGACCCCCGCCTCGGTCGAATGCCACGTCGGCAGCATGCATCGCCGACCGGCCTCCCCCGTCACCCATTTTTTTCTTGTTTGTTCAAATGTACAGAACTCATTTCTGGGAGGATACGAAATCCATTTTTCGTGAAACGAAGTGCATCAGATTCATAATGAGGAGAAATACGCGATCGTTTAGGTTTCGCGCCATTCTGAGAAATTTGAAATTTTAGCGTAAAATAGAGCACCTAATCAATGTTGGAGAATTTCTGAGTTTTCTTTTTCATTTCCATTTTTTTTAAATAATATTTTTGAGTATTTGTAAAATGTATATTCCCAAACATTTTAGGTATTGCATTTTAGAGGCTCGAATTTCTTTTTTTCCTGTACCAAATCCAAATTCTAACTATTTCTTTGAAAAGATCCATGGATTTAACCTCCATAGTATTTGAAATGCCCTCAATTCCATAGTAGTTATCCATGTCCTATAAATTAATACTAGCCTAGATCGATTCTAATCTTGGATCTATAAAACCTTAAGAGGGATTTGGTCTGTGTGTGAACTTGATAGATCCCAGATTACAATGGATCAAGGCTAGTTTAATATTAGCAATGTGAGATGCATCATGACGCAAATGTTTTGATGCTTATCTTCCCTTCTAGTCACTTAATTTATATGTCCGCTTTAAAAAAAATCAAAATAAACACACAACTTCACTCACATAACTTTTATGTCCATCTACCTTACTTTTGTAGGTCCATCTACCTTGATTTGGTGTTGCTATTGAGTTAAGTATTTGCAAACCCTAAGTTTATTGAGGTACATTCAAAAATTTGTTTTAGCATTCATTCATTTTTTAATTTGATGTGTGAAGATATTTGAAGGGAACACTTCTGAAAAATTGAACTTTGAATATGTTAACATACATAACTTTTATGCCCATCTATCTTGATTTTCACATGTCTATTGTCTTATCTATTTACAAACCCTAATTTTATTGAGGTACACTCCAAAATATGTTTTTATATTAATTCATTTTTTAATTTGACGTGTGAAGGAATTTGAAGGAAACGTTAGGATAGGGGAGTAGAAGAACTTAACTCTGAATATATTGGAAGTAGCACTAACACTTATGTTGTTAGTTTTGATTTAGTAATTTTGAATAATTTGATATCCACCTAATTAGGAAAATAGTTTTATTATGCAATTCAATTTTTAATAATAACAGTAATAATAATTTAATTTACACGAAACATTACATAAAGAGATAGGGAAAGTAAACAAATTTAACCTTAAATAAGAGATGAAGCATTAGTCTTAGGAAGTATATGATATTTTGTATATGCATAACAATTATTCAACTTAATTTTATTATAAATGTACACATTTCGCCTTAAATAGGAGAGGAAGGATTAGTCTAGTCAAGTATATGGTATTTTTTTCTACACAACAATTTGTCTACTTAAATTTATTAGAGATATTGTACATACTTCACCCTTTAGAATTTGCATCTATGACTTTTTAAAAGGAAAAACATGTTAGGAATCATTAAATCCACTCAAATTATACTTAATTATAATTGTACTTACCATAATCGAATACTTACTTATTCTCCGCTACCTTATTAAAATAAGGTAAAATCATCACACAAATGAGTCACAATATTAATATTCAAATATTAATGTTAAAATGGAAATATAATATACACTCAAGAAACTCACCATATAAACAACTAAAATAAACTCACTCAAAACCAACATATGAAACACAAAAAAAACATACATACATTCCTAAAAAAACTCATGCAAGAACAACATACCAAACATAAAACAACGCAAATACATTCAAAACAAAAGCCTATACCATAGCATAGAAAATACACTGCCATTCCCACTATCATCAACGATAAAGAGATACCAATTTAAGCATAGTTGTAGTTGTGACATAGTATATGATAAAGAGAGTCACGCAAGAAAGTTGGAAGGCTTTGAAACTTGAAAGAAGCACTTCTATAAGGAGAACATAAGAACCTAACTTTGAATGTGGGAGGAAGGAGTGGTCACAGAGTCATTATTGCTTTAATAATGGTAGTCAATTTGATTTCTATCTAGTTTTAGTAATATGACATAACCTACTTTCTAGAATTTAAAATTATAACCTTTTATTAAGAAAGATAGATACAATCAAATTGTACATTCTTGGAATTTGAAACTGGTAACGTCTTATTAAGATAGAAACACTCTATCTCAGTCACATTTATTGGCTTGGACAATTTTTCATGCTCAAAAAAATATAAGTGGTTATATAGTTATATTATTGATAAACAAAATTATTTATTTAATAGTTGACACAAAAAAATTATTGGTCGATTTTTTTTAATAGTTGAAACATAAATTTATTTTTGGATACATGGAGATGATTTAAAATTTATTTTTGATATTTAAATGTTTTGACATTATTTCATGATTATTATCAATTTTTTTTTCATTATGTAATATTAATAAACTCGATATATTTTGTTTTTATGTTTTTGGATTATTTTAAACTAAAAATGTCTATAACATCTTAAGAATTAGGAATTAATGTTTGATATATATTTGGAGGAGGTGTTCTCTTTCCTCTTCCTCGGAATCACATAACTAAACTTAGGACCATGTTGACACTTTGCAATGCATGAAATTGAGTCTTCAAAAATAACATGTTCATTTAATGTCCCTTCAACATGAATTAGTCCTTATGTGAAACAAAACTTAAAGAACAACACTCATATAATCCATTTAGGCATACATAAGAGCAAGACAAAAGTTTTGTTGACGGATTTCACCCTCCCGGGCTACATCTCGGGGCCTCGTCAACATGACTAGACCACTCATATTAATTCAAAGTATTAAGGAAGTACGTTAAAAGTTTTCTCGAAAAATAATATGGGGCTATTATCCCTAAAAGTTAATGTCCTCCTATAAAGAAATCTCACAAAAGAAACAACTCAAAGCATCTCCTACAAAGATGACATACTTCCACCGAACCCGAGTTAGTCACATCATCTCGCATCCTTCAATTCCACATTGAAGCACATAATGAAAACTTCATAGTCAAATAAGTTAAAATTGAATTGTACTCGGTTGGTTATAGTTGCTGCATATGAATTCTAAAGGTGAGGAAAACCCCTCCAAGGTCTTCTTCATGATGAACACCCTTAGGAACTACAACTAAACCTTACTTGATCCATACACCTCTTAGCCTCAAACTCGAAAAATTTCATCTAGATGTGCTCAAAATAGAAAATAATAAGTCACCATTGGATTCATAGCATCTAAAAACCTCTATACAGACCTCTTTCTTAGCTCAATTTGGATAAAATCTCAAACAAATATGCTCCAAAGCCCGATGGATCCATACATCCTTGGTCTTCAATCTTCAAAAATAATATGTATATGTGCTCAATGGCTCCTTGTACCTGTTCCAATGAGTTTATAATGCCTAATAATGGTAATCTAGCCTCTTTTCACACCTAATTTGGTCGAAAACGCCAAACGTTCAATGACCATTTACATTTTCTCCGCAATTTTAGGCCTAAATTTAGCTAACTCGAGCTAAATCCGGCTCGTTGGAGTTAAATTGGCGGTTTCCGCTGAAATTAGCGGTCCACCAACTTAATCTTCACTAATTTAGGTAAACGTGGTTAGCGCTAATAACCATCACTTAGCGCCAAGCTCGCGCTTAGAGTAATCCCTGGATTAAATGTGGATTAGGTGCTAGTTAATACATGTTTAGTGTTAATTAAACTCGGACTAATATTAAAACTCCACTCTTAGATTAGTCTCCACTGGGTGGTATTCGGGCCATGGTCTTATGCGTCGGGGTTGGCCCCCCTCTCCCCCTATCATTAAATATTTTAAAACATAAAAAAAATGTGTGATGCATTATATGTTAAGAACTTTGGTGTGGCGTGGTTGTAGTTGGTGTGCGTTTTGCATGGGAGGTCGTGGGGTCAAAAAGTGGTGCCTACACCTAGAATTAACAAAAATTTTTTCTCCTCCATGGAGGGGGCACCATGCAACCCCAGTGCCGCACCACGTGTCCTCACCCCATTGGTCCAAATTTAAACCATTAAAAACACGCCAAATCACCCAACAATTCAACCAATCGAACATTGCCACTTGACGAGTTGTCATTCACCAAAGGATGGAATTTGACCAAACATTGACCGTACCAAGTCGAGCATGCCACATCGGTAGTACGTACTCATCGATCGGACTCCTTGTCACCATTTTTTTTTGCATGTTTGTGCAAACTAAGAAAACTCATTTTCGGGAGCATACGGAGTCCATTTTTTTGCAAAATTAAGTGCGACGTATTCGTAACGACAAGAAATACGAGTTCGTTCAAGTTTCGTGGCATTCCAAGAACTTTTAATTTTGAGCATAAAACTAAGCACATGATCATTCCTCCACACTAGGAACTTTTGGACTCAAAATTTTTACTTCCCTCATCAATATAAAGAGGTCGGAACTCAAAATACCCACAAAAAATCAATCCAAATTACAAAATTTTCAATTGGTGCCCCTCAAGCCCCAATGAAGGCACTTCACTTATCATCCTTGTGAAGACCTATTGTCCCGTCAATAGTCGAGCCAATATCCTTATCATTGTTGTAGGAATAAAAATATTGCTGAGTAGACTCGAATATGCTCTTTACGCTCATATTTTCATGGATTGAACACACTTCATATCTCGAGTTAAATTGTTGAAGACAAACTTGACTCCATCTTGGAAAGAAAAAACAACGTAAATTTGCTTTAATGTCTTCAAGTTGAATTTGTACATAAGTAGTACATTGTTGCAAATAAAAATTTATGCACATATATGGAAGGAGTGGTATTTGAAATGATAATTACCTCCTTAGATTTTCCATTAATCTTCTCAACCTCTTGTGATCATGATGATGGCCAACTTGAAGATGACTCTAGCCACCCACTTTTATCCTATGGCATATGGTGTATTTCTTGAAGATGCTTGCTAAATTGACATGCATCATTTTCCATATTTCTTCCAAATCCACTATTTGAACCATGATCACATATTGGCTTCATATTTTAGGTTTCTCTTGTTGGTGCAAGTAGTTTAACTTTCGGCTACTTTCTCATCGAGTACTTGCCGCATTTGAAAGTGCATGTGCCTCTTCTCATCTTCAACAATATCCAACATCCTTCTCAACTCTCTCCATTCGAAGAGCCAAATTTCTCTCCTCGATCTCTTTGAGACTCTTTTTGCTACCCATCTTGCAACTTGGTAAACCGTAGCTCGATACAAACTTATTTGTATATAGAGGAGGTGTTCTCTTTCCTCTTCCTTAGAATCACATGACTAAACTTACGACCGTGTTGACACTTTGCAATGCATGAAATTGAGTCTTCAAAAAATAACTTTATTCATTTAATATCTCTTCAACATGAATTAGTCCTTATGTGCAACTCAACTTAAAGAACAACACTCACATAATCCATGTAGGAATAGAGAAGAGTAAGAAAAAAAGGTTTGTTGATGGATTTCACCCCTCCCGGGCTACATCTCTCGGGCATATTAACATGACTAGACAAATCATATTAATTCAGTATTAAGGAAGTACATTAAAAAATTTTCTGCAAATAATATGTGGCTATTACCCCTACAAGGTAATTCCCTTGTACAAATAATTCTCACAATAACAACAAATCAAAGCATCTCCTACAAAGATGACATACTTCCACCGAACCGAGTGAGTGACATCATGTTCATCCTTCAATTCCACATTGAAGCACATAATTAAAACTTCATAATGAAAGATGTTAAACCTTGAATTGTACTTTGTGTGCTACGATTGCTCGCATATGAATTCTAAAGGTGAGGAAAACCCTTACAAGGTCTTCTTCATGCCGAACACACTCGAGAACCGCAACTAAACCCCGCTCGATCCATACACCTCTTAGCCTAAAAGGTAAAAAACGTCCATCTAGATGTTCTCAAAATAGAAAAAAAATGAGTCACCATTGGATTCATAGCATCTAAAAACCTCTATGCTCGCCTCCTTCTAAGTTTAATTTGGATAAAAACTCAATCAATTATGTTCCAAAGCCCGATTGATCCATACATCCTTCAATCTTCAAAAACGAATATGTAGATGTGCTCAATGGCTCCTCATACCTATTCCAATGAGTTCAAAATGCCAAAGAATGGTAATATAGCCTCTTTTTTTCACTTGATTTGGTTGAAAACTCCAAAAGTTATGACCATTCACATTTTCTCCACAATTTTAGGCCTAAATTTACCTAATTGGAGCTAAATCCGGATAGCTCGGTGTTAAACCGGCGCTTTACACCGAAATTAGTGGTCGGACAAACTTAATATTCATTAAGTTAAGTAAGTGTGGTTAGAGCTAAACCCGCGCTTAGGATAATCCTAGATTAAATGTGGATTAGGTGTTAGTTAATACGAGGTTTAGTGTTTAATTAAACTCGGATTAATATGGCACCCATAGACTTCATTATACAAAAAATACTATCTAAAAGGGCCGCATTGGCTATGAAAAATACTCCAATGAGTTCATAATTCCCAAGAATGGTAATCTAGCCTCTTTTCGCACTTGATTTGGTTGAAAACTCCAAAATTTATGACCATTTAATTTTTTCTCCACAATTTTAGGCCTAAATTTAGCTAACTTGAGCTAAAACCGGTTAGTCGGAGTTAAACTGCAGCTTTCTGCCGAAATTAGAGGTCCACCAAATTAATATTCACTAATTTAAGTAAGCGTGGTTACTCGCTAACTAAGCACCACTTAGTGCTAAACTCGTTCTTAGGATAATCCTAGATTAAATGTGGATTAGGCTATAGTTAATACGAGCTTAGTGTTTAATTAAACTCGTATTAATATTAAAACTCTACTCTTATATTAGTCTCCGTCGGTGGTATTCGGGCCATGATCTTATGTGTTGGGGGTTGGCCCCCCTCTCCCCCCCCACCATTAAACATTTGAAAACATAAATAAATGTTCAATGCATTATATGTTAAGAAATTTGGTGTGGCGTGGTGGTAGTTGGTGTGTGTGTTGCATGGGAGGTCGCAATGTCAAAACATGGTGTCTACACTGGAATTAACAAAAATTTTCTCCACCATGGGGGAGCATGTGGCGCGCTAGGGTCTGCACCATGTGTCTTCTCCCCATTTGTCTAAATTTAAACCACTAAAAAACACGCCAAATCACCCAAAAAATTAAATCGCCACTTGGCAAGTTGTCATTCGCTAGAGGATGAATTTTGACCAAAAAATTGACCTTGCCCAATCACAATTCCATGTCATCGGTACATACCGCTAACTCGCCTCCCCTGTCACCCATTTTTTTTCTTGCTTGTGCAAATGGACATAACTCATTTCCGGGAGCATATGGAATCCATTTTTCGTGAAACAAAGTGCGCCGTATTCGGAACGAGGAGCAATACACGGCCATTCGGGTTTCACGCCATTCTAAGAACTTTGAATTTTGAAAATAAAATCAAGCACCAGATCAATGTTGGAGAATTTGTTAGTTTTCTTTTTTCATTTCCATTTTTTTTAGTAATATTTTTTGAGTATTTGTAAAATGTATATTCCCAAACATTTTAGGTATTACATTTTAGAGGCTTGATTTTTTTATTTTTTATTTTTTTCCTTTGTACCAAATACAAATTATAACTATTTCTTTAAAAAGATCCATGGATTTAACCTCCATACTATTTTAAATTCCCTCAATTCCATAGTATTTATCCATGTCCTATAAATTAATACTAGTCTAGACTCGATTTTAACCTTGGATCTATGAAAGCTTAAGAGGGATTTGGTATGTGTGTGCACTTGATAGATCCAAGATTATGATGGATCTAGGTCGGTTTAATACTAGCAATGTGAGATGTATCATGACGCAAGTGTTTTGATTCTTATCTTCCCTTCTAGGCATTTTATTTATATGTCTCGCTCTACCAAAATTAAAATTGAAAAAATAAAAATAAAAAATAAATAAACACACAACTTCACTCACATAACTTTTATGTCCATCTACCTTACTTTTGTAGGTCCATCTACCTTGCTTATGGTGTTTCTATTGAGTTATGTATTTGGAAATCCTAAGTTTATTGAGGTACATTCCAAAATTTGTTTTAGCATTCATTCATTTTTCTAATTTGATGCTTGAAGATATTTGAAGGAAACACTTCGAAAAAATTGAACTTTGAATATGTTAACATAAATAAATTTTATGTCCATCTACCTTGCTTTTCACATATATATTAGCTTATCTATTTACAAACCCTAAGTTTATTGAGGTACATTCCAAAATATGTTTTGATATTAATTCATTTTTTTAATTTAATGTGTGAAGGAATTTGAAGGAAACATTAGGATAGGGGAGTAGAAGAACTTAACTCTGAATATATTGGAAGTAGCACTAACACTTATGTTCTTAGTTTTGATTTAGTAATTTTGATTAATTTGATATCCACCTTGTTACACGGCAATTTGTCACCGTCCCTACAATTCCCCATCCCACACAATTGGAGGGCTCGTTCCGTGACTCGTGAGCAATGACATGACTTGAAACCACTTTCATGACATCCCTCTCGAAGATGAGCTTTCATTGCCCCCGAAGACAACTCCTTGTGAAAAAACCCTAAAAACACCTCTTTTTGCATTGGCGCGGGCAGCCGGTTCAATACTCGTGCCAATGGGGGGAAATCCTTCAAAGAGGGTGCGCCAATTGGCGCTCTGTCTCGCAGTCGCACTCGCGCCAACCATTTTAAGGAGTGTTTTTTAAAAAAATAAATGGGAGAAGTTTCGTCCTAACCAATTCATAAACTAGTATCTAATTCGAGTTGGGTGGTTGGCTCCGGGATCTCCATGAAGAGGAAGTGGTTTGCCACCTCTCATGGAAGCTTCCTTAAGGATAGGGCCAATCCCATGATTATAGGGATCCCAACTCCCTTGCTCCATCTATAAAAGCTTGCTCATTCCATTTTCAAGCTAGTCTCCAAGTTCCCAAGAGCCTTATGCTCGTAAGAGCCTTGATTCATTCCCTTGAGGCCAAATCCAAGCAAGGAGATCATTGTCAAGTATCCGAAGAGAGAGGCTTGTCCCATCCCCGATAGGATTTATTGAGACATGTTCTGCCGACGACCCGCCGAAGGAGAATTCAGCGTCGGAACTATGGTTGTATTCTTCTTTGATTGATTAATAATAAGCGACTATTGGTTATGGTTCCACTCTTGTTGTTAATTATGATGATGAGTTATGTATTTTTTCGACTGAAATATAGTTGCATATACTAGATTTTACGCTTGCGTTTGTTTTGTTTCTCGCATGTGCAGGGTGTCCGATCACGGAGATCATGAGGATTATGATCTTCCGCGAGCTAAGGAACGGGAGCGCTACTTTCTCTACGAGCGGCGAGCGTTGGATTCCGGGTAAGCCTTCATCGCTAGTTGGTCTATTTGCAATTAGGAACCTGCACTATAGTGTGAACGATTGTTGCTAGACCCGATCCGGGCTAGTAGGGATCGCCTCTGTCCACGGAGGGGATTTACCTCCACAACAAATTGGCAACTCCGTCGGGGATCGTCTAGCTTGTTGTTGTTCTTCTTTGTAAGCTACGAAGGAGTCCGAAGTTAGCCGGATAGCCTTCGGAATGCTATTGCTCTGCATTAGCGAAGTAGGTGAATGCTACTTCGATCAATCTCCGGTTTAGTTTATGAACCGAACACTTGGAGTATTGTCTTGTCTTTTTGGTTGTTTCTCGATTCTCGCTTGGTTGATCGGCTCTTTTTGGATAGCTCGTTTTGTGATTTTGGCTTTTGGTTCAGCCCAGAGGATCATATCCGACCTCTACTTTTCCGAATTTTCACCTTTTCATAGTTGGCTTGATTAGCACGAGTTTAGCCCTAACGGTCGCGCCGGGTTGGCGCAGTTTGCCGCTCATCACTCGCGCCATTCCCCCGTGCCCGGGTGCGGATTACGACGGACAGTCGTGCCATCTTCCGTAGGTGCTAAGGTTTACCCTTGTTCGGAAGCTTCTTTTGGGTCGGTACTTTGCTTCGGGGTTTTGTTTTGGATTCGCTTGAAGTGGTGAGTCCGGTCTTGGTTGGGAGAAATTCTTTGTTTTTTCATTTTCGAGTGTTGGCGCTTGTTGTTAGTTAGCAACCCTGCGCCAATTGGCCATTGGCGCTAGTTGTCGGTGTGCAAGTCGCACCCAGTTGGCACTAGTTGTCAATGTACAAGTCGAGCCAATTTCGGGGTGTGTGAAAATTGAGATTTTTTTTCCCTAAATCCCTCACCAGTGTGTCTTTCCCTTCCGGTCTTTTCACCGTATGAGCATAGATTACATTGCTCATTGTTTGAAATGTCTTATTTCCATGATTTTTTGATGTAAAAGGGAATGAATGCCTTGTTTTGATCTCTTGCTTTGGAAGTCCTTTTTGTGTTTGACCACATATGTCTCGTCGCCTTTTGAGGGATTTCGTTACAAAGTGTTTGAAACAACGATTGCATTCTTAATGTTTGTTTGCATCCCTTTTGCGTTCATCCTTCATTAAGAATATTTATGTTCTTTTAGTTTTCATCTCATAGTTTTCTTTTCATTAAAATGCATTAGATCACATTGCATTGAAAAGTATTTTTTGAGACCCATCATTGAACTTAGATTACATTGTTTAAAGATCGAAAACTAGAGATCGCATTGAGTGCATTCTCCTTCATTAAAAGCATGCATTAAGTAGATTCTCACTTCATCGAAAAAATGTATTGAGTGCATTCTTATCATTTGAAAGGAAAAGGAAATTGTGCATAGATTACAATTGCATAGTTTTTCGAAAAAGAGGATTTTGCATAGATTACATTGCATTATTCGCATCATTTAGTGTTTGAAATTACTTTCGGATAGTGAAAGTCATCTAGTTGGAAAAAAGTTTCGTTTTCGGTATTGTCTGTTTGTTGCATCATTGTTTGAGACTCTTCCCTTAACTGGATAGCATTCATCGAATTGAAAGTTTTCTTTTTCTCATATAGTCGCATATAGGAGATTTTCAGATGACATACGGTAGGGCCTTGAAACCGAGACATAATTGAAGATCAACATTAAAATTTATTCAATTTACACTAAGGCAGCATTGAAACATTAACGAAATATTTAGAGGTCTAGGCTAGAGACGTGTTCCGGCGTCTTTAAACCTAGTAGCTATTGTTCGCCTCTTGGCTTTAGACAGCACTAGTACGGACTTGTGCTCCCCGTACTGTCGAGTATATAAAGGGAGACCCCACTAGTTTTCTATCCTTTATCCATAGGAAGCCAAGTCTGCCACCCTATACCCGTGATACACCGGACACAACATTCGGGGAGATTTCCTACACGTACGTCAAGTCCTTGGTTGATTTCTCTTTCATTTTGAAACCAAGGTGTATATTGAAGTTCACATTTATTTGGTACACCATTTGCCTAGTATTCCTGAGTATTCATTTTGATCTTTTCTGACTCTTTAAATTTGAAAGGATCATCAAGCGCTTGTCCTTTCACGCTTGCTTCAAAAGCTGAAAGAGATAGAGTCACCTTTCATCCGTTTCGCGACTCTTAAAACATGAAACAACGAATTTTCTAAGTTTCAATGTGGTAAAATAAATCACCTACGATCACACGCCCTGTTAGAGTTTGCTTGTTGGCCGTTTGATTGTGTGCCTTTTTTTTAGCCCGTGTGCGGTTTTGAGTTGTTGATGGCAACTTTTCCCGAGTTCACCAACCAAGGAATCCGCTCCGATGGGAATCCCTGGTCATTTTTCCTCCTTTTTGGAAATGTCGGTGCTCCTTATATGGCAACGTTGTCCCTTCTCGGGTTAATTGTTGGGTTGCTCGTTTGGTTGTTCTCAACCTCTCGTAGTTTCTAATGTCTCGGCTCATTGTTCAATCGGTTCCTCCACCCGAACGAGCATCATGTTGATTATAAGGTGGAACTCTCCCCTTCTTCGCCTATTTCGCGTCCTCCTCTTCTACTTCGCCCTGGTGAAAGTCCGGATTCAAGTAACCAGGTGGTTAAGAAGAAGAAGAAGAAGACAAAGAAGAAGAAGAAGTCCGATAAGGGAGAGGCTAGCTCTGCGGCTATTGCACCTAAGAAGTCTCCTCTTGATAAACCTTCCAACCCTCCATGGAAAGTCAATTTTCCTTGCATGATGTGCCAAGGAAACCATCTTCTTCGAGACCGCCCACGGCATTCCCAAGGTGCTCGAAGTATGGTCCAATGGTCTCCCACCGTTTCCATTGAATTCGAGAGTCAAGTTGGGGGGCACATCTTCGGCCTACTGACTGGTAAGGCTCCTAAGAAGAAGGGTAAGATTACCAATCCCAGTAAGTTGTGTGAAGGGCACCATGCCATTCACCTTTTTCCGTATATGGATGAAGCCAAGCGAGTTTTGGAAAACCCAAATTGTTTCTACACCATGCCTCCTAGTTGGTTATAAACGAGCCTTCTTTGAGCTCTCCGCGATTGATCCTATGATTGGTCAAGAGTCATCCTTGGTCGATCCCGCTCCCTCGGAAATTCAAATTCAAGAATCCATTCCCGACGAACCATTGGTCGTAGGATCGGTTGAACTGGCCCCGTCTACGGTTCACCAGGTCTTTTCCATGGAGAGTGGATCTCATAACCCTCATGTTCTTCTGGTTTCTTCAGATTCCTCAGACTTGGAGAGAGATTCTCCTATCCCTATATCTCAAGAAGTTGCTCCTTCGCTTCCCGTAATGGGGGTCTCGGAGGATACTCTTCCCGACTCCGTGATGGAAGTCATGGAGGAGGCTCCTTCTTTGGTCGTAACACCAAGGGAAGACCATCTCAATTCAATGGTAACCCCTCACGAGTAGTTTGGTCGCTTCCTTTGATTGGAATCGATTTTCAGGATACCGCCTTCCATCTTATGTGCCTTTCGAGATCAAAGTACGAGCTTTTGGTCGCAGTTGTACCTAGCACCATCATAGACAAAGGTGCGTTTGTTAGTGTTCTATCCTCAACTACTTGTCAAGCTTTTGGTTTGCCGCCGCTTGCACTGTTACATAGAATCTATTGGCATTTAACGGAAGAACAAGTCAACCGTTGGGGATCCTTCCAAGGTTACCTATTACTTTGGCGAGTAAAACCGTCCATATGGATGTGATGGTTGTTCTAGGCCCTTTGGATTTCAATTTTCTCTTGGGGCATGATTACACTTATGCCATGGGAGCGCTTTTCTCCTCCCTTTTTCGTGTGGTTTGTTTTCCGCATGAAGGACGGATCGTGACCATTGATCGGCTTTCATTCTTTGGTCCCGATGTGACAGTTGGCCCGCCATCATCCCTTCCTAGTTTTTATCGACTGTTGTATGCTGCCCCCACCACAGGGTCAACTATGTGGCTACCTACCCCATGCTCGTGCTCGGTGATGATGACGTCATGCATCGGGTGTTGGGGGCATTGGGTCCCGACTTCCAAGATGGTTTCCTTCCATCGGGAATGGAAATCTTGGAAGCGATGACTTCTTGTTCATTATGATAGGGTCGAGACGGAGCATAGTTCTTTTCTTGTGTCAAGCTTTTAAAAAAATGAAACAAGGTCGACGGAGCACAATTCGTTTTCTTGTGTCAAGCTCCTTAAACCATGAAACAAGGTGTTCCGAGGATAGTTCTTTTAATGTTTCAACCTCGTTAAAACAATGAAACACGTTCCTATTCAATTCGAGTCTTTGATCGGATCTCGTAAAATCCTAGTCGAGTCTTTTTCTTGATCTCGTAACTTGAACCTTCATCGCATCCTGCCTTTCATATGGGACTCGAAGCTTGGGGGGCATGTACCTCGAATTGAGTCACCATGTCGGGGGCATGCTTAATTTTTCAAGCATAGTTTGTTTCCGTTTCAAGCTTGTGTAAAAATGAAACCAGTTTCAAGCATAGTTTATCTTTGTTTCAAGCTTGTGTAAAAAATGAAACCAACTTCAAGCGAGTTTCTTGATTTCAAGCTTGTGTAAAAATGAAACCATTCCCATTTTACCTCTTGTGATTGCCATTTTATTAGCCTATTTTTGCCAGATGAGCCTTGGTTTTCTCACTCCATCGTCACTATCTGCTCGGCCGATCATATGCCTTCACTTGGTTGTTTTACCCGTTCCCTCGAGAACTCGCTGCGATGAGTGGTCTTGTTTGCCAGCCTCTTAACCTTTACTTGTTCTGAGCAGTTCCACCATTACCGGAACCAGTAGCTACCCTTTATACCACTCGATCCTCTGGGAGGAGTCATCTTTCAGCGCTGTTATGACTCTCTAAACATGAAAAGATTGCCGAGTCCCTTGTCATTTTGATCTCGTTAAAATGGTCACGAAACGACATCTACCCAGTATACGTTTATCCCTTTTTCGGGCTGGGATAGATTACTTACGAAAAAGGAATACCCTAGCCTATTGTGACTAGGAGGTTTTCTCAGGTATTGCTTTCTACCTTTTCGGATCCGAGGAACTATTTACGAAAAGGGGACCTTTGGAGTTTAATTTTTCTCTTTGTCTTTTCAAACTCCCTAAACATGAAAAGACGCCGAGTTCTTCCTTTGTCAGACTCGTTAAACCTAAATGACATCGGAAATTGTCAATCATGACGTTATTCGAGTTTCTCCTTCCTAGGGCTCGTTAAATGTACTAGGATGGATTTGTCCGAAGGACTGATTTATATGACAAGCATATGGTATCCTCTTCAAGCTTGTGTAAAAATAAAGAGGTAATCACCAGAAATGGTGGGGGAAAATGGAACCAGCATCATTGTCGTGTCAACAGTATGTCGCTCTTGAACATGGCACTTGTCTGCATTTGTGTCAGGTTGGGGACATCTCATCTCGTTTTTCACTTGCCCCCATGGGTTTGGTGATTCCTTTTGACCTCTCATCTGCTCTTTGCCTCGTCACTATGACCTCTAATATTTTGATGTCAAATACTGCCAAGTCCACTGTCGTGCCGTTCATGTGTTCAAGAGAAGTTGACCTCTGCAAGTATCAACCTCCCTCTGATTCTCATCTGATCGTGATTCACAAAAACATTATGTTCCTGTGTCTCATGTCGATGATGTGGGAAACATTATGGCCCACCTTCGATCAAGGTCACTTCCTGTCGACTTCAACTCATTATCCAGGAAGCTGATCTAGAGACTCCCTTCTGGTGCCTTGGAGCCTGCATGCCTCAATGGAAAGTTCTTCACATTCGACGCGAGGTTTTCATCATTGGCCTCCGATCGAGTGATTCTACGAGTGTTCGACGCCAGCTTATTGATTCACATGTCGTAGATTGCACGTAGTACCTTGAGGGCCATCGTCATTATTGGTGGTACCTCTCGCATCTGTTAACAACTTTCATCATTGGCTGGTAATCAGACGATGTTCTTGCATGTTCGACTTCAGCTCACATATTCGCATTCTTGAACTTGTACTATGTTCGGGTCAAGATGGAGCGTAAGACCCTGGATTGTGTTTGTTGTAATCCAGGCTGCGATTTTGTGGATTATTATGATTAGTTACATGACTCACTTACTGGATGGCTGCGACCATACCTGAGTCTATTTATCGATCCTCACTGGATGGCTGCGTCCATGCCTCGGATCTGGATTGCTACATACTCTATTATGGATGGCTGCGCCCATACCACGTATATATCATGTATTTGAGATATCAGTTGTACTTCTCTACACAAGTTTTCCGATGGCGGTGTTTTTGGTTGGACTCATTCTCGTAAAGCATTTCACCCCTCTCTCTCTCTCAGGCCTCATACTTTAGGGGGCATCTGTTACACAACAATTTTTCACCGTCCCTACAATTCCCCATCCCACACAATTGGAGGGCTCGTTCACGTGACTCGTGAGCAATGACATGACTTGAAACCACTTTCATGACATCCCTCCGAACATGAGCTTTCATTGCCACCGAAGACAAATCCTTGTGAAAAACCCTAAAAACACCTATTTTTGCATTGGCGCGGGCGACAGGTTCAATACCCGTGCCAATGGGGGAAATCCTTCAAAGAGGGCGCGCCAATTGGCGCTCTATCTTAGAGTCGCACTCACGCCAACCATTTTAAGGAGTGTTTTTTAAAAAATAAATGGTGGAAGTTTCGTCCTAACCAATTCATAAACTAGTATCTAATTCGAGTTGGGTGGTTTGGCTCCGGATCTCCATGAAGAGGAAGTGGTTTTCCACCTCTCATGGAAGCTTCCTTGAGGATAGGGCCAATCCCATGATTATAGGGATCCCAACTCCCCTTCCTCCATCTATAAAAGCTTGCTCATTCCCTTTGCAAGCTAGTCTCCAAGTTCCCAAGAGCCTTATGTTGTAAGAGCCTTGATTCATTCCCTTGAGGCCAAATCCAAGCAAGGAGATCATTGTCAAGTATCCGAAGAGAGAGGCTTGTCCCATCCCCCGACAGGATTTATCGAGACATGTTCTGGCGACGACCCACCGAAGGAGAATTCAGCGTCGGAACTATGGTTGTATTCTTCTTTGATTGATTAATAATAAGCGACTATTGGTTATGGTTCCACTCTTTTTTGTTAATTATGATGATGAGTTATGTATTTTTCTGATCGAAATATAGTTGCATATACCTGGATTTTACACTTGTGTTTGTTTTGTTTCTCGCATGTGCGGGTGTCCGATCATGGAGATCGTGAGGATTGTGATCCGCCGTAGCTAAGGAATGAGAGCGCTACTTTCTCTACGAGTTATAGCGTTGGATTCCGAGTAAGCCTTCATCGCTAGTTGGTCTATTTTCAATTAGGAACCTACGCTATAGCATGAACGATTGTTGCTAGACCCGATCTGGGGCTAGTAGGGATCGCCTCGTCCACGAGAGGGGATTTACCTCCACAACACACCTAATTAGGAAAATTGGTTTATTATGAAATTGAATTTTTTAATAATAACAATAATAATAATTTAATTTAAACGAAAAATTACATAAGGAGATAGGGAAAGTAAACAAATTTAACCTTAAATGAGAGATGAAGCATTATTCCTAGGAAGCATATGATAAATTGTATATGCATATCAATTTTTCAACTTAAGTTTATTATAAACATGCACACTTCGCCTTAAATAGGAGAGGAAGGATTAGTCTAGTCAAGTATATGAGATTTTTTTTCTACACAACAATTTGTCTACTTAAATTTATTAGAAGCGTTGTAGATACTTCACCCTTTAGAATCTTCATATATGAGCTTTTAAAAGGAAACACATGTTAGGAATCATTAAATCCACTCAAATTATACTTAATTATAATTGTGCTTACCATAAGAAAATACTTACTTATTCGCCGCTACCCTCGTTCTTTCGTCGTTGAATCAACCAATAAAGGTCCACACACGTCCGTGTGAATTCTCTCAAGGATCATTGAGGCGTGACTATCCTTCTCATGAAAAGTGATCTTCACAAATTTTCCCAAAGTACATCCCTTGCACTCGATCCGACTGCGCAAGTGTACCTTTGGGAAGCCCTAGTAGAAATCTATCGCAAAATTTTCAAAGCGCCATGGTGAAGATGGCCCAATCTCCCGTGCCACAATTCGCCCTCATCTCGGCTCACCACTCCTTCTGCTTTGCCTCGCCATTGTTGTGCGGCCCATCTACCTACAATTGATAAATATTATTAACTCAAATCCCTATCCTCCTGGTTTGACCGATTGTTTTATGTCGAAGGAAGGCTTTTCCCTCACTAAAAACAACATCGTAACCCTTGTCTTCCAACATTTCCATGGAGATCGGATTCTTCTTCAATCCTGGAACATGCATGACATCCTTCAAGATGAAAGGTTTATCGAACTCCCTCTCAAAGGAAATGGTCCCGATACACTGTCGCACTATATCTACCATCATCGCCCATATCAATGTGCACTCCAAGATCCTTTTCATCCGGATCACTAAAAAAAATCTTTGTCTCTGGTCATATGGAAAGACGCACCAGTCGTCAAGAAAGCACATCGATCCCATCACACTTGAAACCAAGCATGCGATAAAAAAAAATACAGCTCAAACTGCGAGGCTAAGGCCTCTCCGATTCTGCGACATCCGACTACCTGCTTATTATTCTTCTTCTATGGACAATTAGTGGCGAAATCTCCCGTGCTTTGGTGACGGTGAAAACACTTCACCTTGGACAAATCTCGCTTCTTGCCTTTAGCTTCGGATTTGGAAGTTTTATTCCCTTTTCCTTTCCAAGATTTGGCGGCCAAAGTGAAATTTTCTTCATCTTCATTCTTCGATGAAGATCCATCCCTAGTACCGCCTTATCTCCTCCTCGCACAAGATCCGACCAATGTCGCTCCCATCTGGCAGCTTTCTCCCGTCCATTGACGAGTCTTCGTAGCTATGCCAACTATTTGGAAGCGCAAGGAGAGCCAAGCTCACCAAGTATTCTTCATCAACGAGTAACCCCCACACTTCCCGAGCTCATCCTTGCGGTGGACAAACTTCGTGAGGTATTTTGGTATACTGTCGCCTTTCTCCATTTTTATTTTTCTAAGCTTGTCTTTAAGCGCCAACTTCCTCTTGTCACTTACGCTTTGGAACAAGTCTATCAAAGCCTTCCACATTAATAATGGAGTGGATTTCCTGTGAAGGTTGGACACAATGTGGTCCTTCACACCTTCCAACGAGAATCCTTCGACACTTTTCTACCTTCTTTTTCCATGCATCAAGTGCTATCGCATCGCTAGAACCCGGCTTAGGAACATCGCTATCGATAAAATCCTTTAGCCCATTATCATCTGACATTGCCTCCATATTTTCCTTCCATGCTATGTAATTCAAGCTCCCATCAAGGGCATACTCCAATCGCAATCATTTAAAAGACATTTCAATGAATGCTCAACTTTGACACCAAGAAAACACTTGCGAGCAAATTCAAATTCCACCGAGCACAAAACTCAACCGCTTCAATAATTGCAATCTCTTCCAATGATCAATACGGCTCCGATACCATGTAGAAATTATATAACTTATGTGTTATATGTCCAAGATTCTCCCGATCTCACACTATTTTAACTTCATGCAAAATACATAATCTATTCCACCATTGATCATCGCGGAAATTAAATCAAGATTGCAATGCACACATGAAATAATAAAAATTCACACACATTAACACATTTTTTTTAATGGGAAAGCCTCGAAGCTAAAAACCCCAACTATCTCGTATATAATATATTTCATATAGATCATGTAACAATCCTCATACAAAGTGCTTGCGGATGACACCCGAGCATGATGGGCTCAGTCCCAAGTCGCATCCCAAGGTCGATGGCGTGGGGTGGCCATGTGGCCTCCCACGGGGGGAATTAATATTGCCATTAATCCCAACAACTCTGCGCTCCATTAAGACCTTCATCTCAAACCGTCCCCGCCCTTTGCACCTCCCCTTGTTCATTATGGAATTTCATTTTGATTTTTGATTTATTGTATGGCAAGTGCTCGGTGTACGGATCCATCGCTCCACGGAGAAGTTCATGTCCGCCGCTTTCGTGCCAAGCCAAGCGCTTGTACGCACACTCTGGTAGAGCGATTTATGCTCTTCTCGTTGCTTGGAAACTATCCTAGAGTGCCATTTTTCTCAAAGTAGCTTTTTTGTTGTTCAAAATCCCCGCTCTGTCTCACCTAGATCCTCCGTGCAGCATCTCTTTCGCCCATCCCACAAGTGACGATGGGAGCTCTTCCCCGCAACCATGCCCGTAGCTGCGCCATAGGGATGCGAAGTTGACGCGGGAGCGATGGCGGACGCGCCATCTGATCTCGGTCCTCCCCCGGCCCCTCGGATTCCTCCTTCGAGGACTTCTCCTGTGACCACATTCTCGAAACCCGAGCCGAAGGGGCAGACTTCATTTTAATGACCATGCTCACTCCTTCCCCTAGCTCTCCGCACTCCCCATGTGCCTTCTCCCGTGCCTCCCCCCACGCACACCCTCCCCTGTGCCTCCGGCTCTCCACTCTTTCGCCACTCTTTCCCCCTCTCTCGACGTGACCTCCATCCCCCTTCATCGGTCCCTCTCAACGTGCGAGTTCTCGCTTTGATTTCTCGATGGATAAGCCGACCATTATCGCCCTATATCACGGTCACTATCCGGGAGGAGGTAGCCAGCCCCACGCACCCCCCCCTCTATCGATGTCCCTGGGTCCCTTTATCGTTATCCCCTGGCCCCTTTGTTTCTCTCGCTCCCATGCACTGCGGAAAAAGCCAAGGAATCCCCGGCACGGCTCGAAAATCGCTCGTGATGATATAATGCGAGGTTCAGGTGAAGGACGATAAAGGTAAAGACACCACGATTCCCACCGAAGATGATGAAGGAAGACGGTGATGAGTATAGATGCGAGAATCGAGGAGGAGCCTCCATCTCCAATCAATGATCGATGAGTCGGGATGACCTTCAGCAGATTTCGACCCTACAACCCAAGTTTCCTAGAGTCGGTTTTTTGTTTTTTATGTTTAATTTCCCTCTCGTCGAAAGAAGCAGATTGTCTTTCTACTTGCTTTCTTGTTAATCTATTTGCCTCAAATGCTAGTTTCCCTTCTAAGGGCGGCAAGAATTATCTCTCGGGGAGCTGGTTTCCCCTTGGTGGGCAGTCCAAACTCTTGGATTTGATGACTATCGGGCCACCGCTCTCGGGATTTCTCGAGTCGAAATAGTGGCGGTTTTGTATTATTATGTTTCATATCAATAGATTTAGAATTACTCAAAAATCCTCATACAAAGCTGATCATATCAAGTTCTCGGTACAATACAATCGCTACACACTAATCGGGCCCGATCTTGCAAATCCATGCACCAATCTTTGCCACCTACTAGCCTACCTCTACTACGCAATCCTCGCTAAATAATGGCTCTGAATGATTTTGAACTACTTCAACCTTGCTCACGCAATCCTCATTGGCATCTCCATGGAGTGTTGGATGCAATCAATGCATCACTATAGTCACAGCCCTGATAGTCACACTTGCTCTTTCACCTATCTCTCCACCTGGTCTCCACTGAAACTGCCATGCTACTTGTAGTTAATCGATGTATTCTTTAGTTTATTAATGAGTTATTATTTGTGAATTAATTAACTAATTAATTCACTCCACTCTCACTAGTGTATCATTCAATTAGACTAGATACAACTAGCTCAGCTGAGTCTAACCCGAGTTAAACTAAATACAACTCCACCAACTACTTCTCCAACTCCACCAAACCCCGTCACATGAGTTCTAACTAAAGTCCTCCATGCATTAGCTCTAGTAAACCCTCGAGGAATAGCGTAATTACTTTTTTCAGCCATCTTGTGCCACATCCGTGCACTTAAGCGAAGTGCTCCAAGAGAATAAGATAATGTTTAGAGTCCAAATATTATTAAGAGCTAATAATATTAGACATATCTATTTTTAGAGCAGCATTGTAAAAATAGATTCCACCCAATATGTCTAAAAATAGAAGTCCATCTATTTTTTCCAACTTGACCAACCATCCACAAAGAGCATCCTGCAACTCATAGAATATGATCGACATGTCTAAAAATAGACATAGTCTAAAAATAGGCATAGTCTAAAAATAGACTTTGCGCCAAAAATAGCCTGCGGGCCCACTTAGTGAAGGCGACTCTTTTCACTAAGCTCATCATCTTGTTGAATCTCAACATAATAAAAATAATGCTTTGAGTAGACTCTGAACATGCTCTTTACACTCATCTTTGCATGGCTTGAATGCACTTCATCTCTGGAGTTAAATTTTTTGAAGACAAACTTGAATCCATCTTGTAAATAAAAAAACAACATAAATTTGCTTTAATGTCTTCAAGTTCAATTTGTGCATAAGTAGTACACTCCTGCAAAAAAACAAATTATGCACATATATGGAAGGAGTGGTATTTGAAATGCTAATTACCTCCTTATATTTTCCATTCATCTTCTCGACCCTCGATGATCATGATGATGGCCAACTTGAAGATGACTCTATCCACCCACTTTTATCCTCTAGCATACGGTGTGATTCTTGAAGATGCTTGCTAAATTGACATGCATAATTTTCCACATTTTTTCCAAATCCACTATTTGAACCATGACCACATACTTGGCTTCATCTTGGAGGTTTCTCTTGTTGGTGCGAGGAGTTGAACTTTACGCTACATTCCCATCAAGCACTTGCTGAATTAGAAAGTGCGGGTGCATCTTCTCCTCTTCGAAATATCCAACATCCTCTCGAACTCTATGTTCTCCATTCGAAGAGCCAAATTTCGCTTCTCAATCTCATGGAAACTATTTTTTTCTACCCATATTGCAACTTGGTCAATTTTTAGCTCTAATACCAACTTATCCGTATCTAGAGGAGGTGTTCTCTTTCCTCTTCCTTAGAATCACATGACTAAAATTAAGACCGCGTTGACACTTTGCAATACATGAAATTGAGTCTTCAAAAATAACTTGTTCGTTTAATGTCTCTTCAACATGAATTATTCCTTATGTGCAACTGAACTTAAAGAACAACACTCGGATAATCCATGTAGGAATACGGAAGAGAAAGAAAAAAAAGGTTTGTTGACGGAGTTCACCCCTCGTGGGCTACATCTACTGGGCCAATTAACATGACTAGCCCATGCATATTAATTTAGTATTAAGGAAGTACATTAAAAATTTTTCTACAAATAATATGTGGCTATTACCCCTACAAGGTAATTCCCTCATACGAGATAACTCTCACAACAACAACAAATCAAAGTTTCTCCTACAAAGTTGGCATACTTCCATTGAACTGAGTTAGTGACATCATGTGCATCCTTCAATTCCACATTGAAGAACATAATGAAAACTTCATAATGAAAGAAGTTATACTTGAATTGTACTTTGTCGATTCACAAATGCGCATATGAATTCTAAAGTTGAGGAAAAACCCCTACAAGGTCGTCTTCATGCTTGAACACCCTCGGGAATTGCACCTAAACCCTACTTGATCCATACACCTATTAGCCTAAAACCTAAAAAAGACCATCTAGGTGTGCTCAAAATAGAAAAAAATTAAGTCACCATTAGATTGAGCATCCAAAAAACCTCTATGTTGCCTCTTTCACGAGCTCAATTTGGATAAAATCTCAAACAATTATGCTCCAAAGCTTTCGATTGATCCATAGATCCTTTCTCTTCAATCTTCAAAAAATCTAAGTAGATATGATCAATGGCTCATGATACCTATTCCAATGAGTTCAGAATGCCCAAGAATGGTAATATAGCCTCTTTTTTGCACTCGATTTGGTTGAAAACTCCAAAATTTATGACCATTTACATTTTCTCCACAATTTTAGACCCGAATTTAGGTAAAGTCTGGAGCTAACTCTGGGATAAGTCTGGAGTTAAGCTGGTAGTTTTCATTGAAATTAGTGGTCGGCCAAATTAATATTCATTAAGTTAAGTAAGTGTGGTTTGGGTTAATTAAGCACTTCTTAGCACTAAACCCGTGCTTAGGATAATCCCGAATTAAATGTGGATTAGGTGCTAGTTAATACATGTTTAGTGTTTAATTAAATTCGGATTAATATGGCACCCATAGACTTCATTATAAAAAAATACTATCTAAAAGGGCCCCATTGGCTGCGAAAACTACTCCAATGAGTTCGGAATGCCCAAGAATGGTAATCTTGCCTCTTTACGCACTTGATTTGGTCGAAAACTCAAAAGTTATGTCCATTTAAATTTTCTTCACAATTTTAGGCCTAAATCTAGCTAACTTGAGCTAAATCCAGTTAGCTAGAGTTAAAGCTGGCGATTTCCACCGAAATTAGTGGTTCGCCAACTTAATCTTCATTAAGTTAAGTAAGTGTGGTTAGCGCTAATTAAGCACCACCAAGTGTTAAACCCACGCTTAGGATAATCCCAAATTAAATATGGATTAGGTGATAGTTAATACATGATTAGTGTTTAATTAAACTTGGATTAAAATTAAAACTACGCTCTTAGATTAGTCTTCGCCGATGGTCTTCGGGCCATGGTCTTATGCCTTTGAGGGCTGACCCCCTCTCCACCCACCAATCACATTTTAGGGGATGACATCATCCCTCGTGGTTGAGGTGGCATTACTTGAGTTAAATGTACTTACTTGTCACATTCTCAATGGTGGATAAAAACTCATGGTTAACCATAGTAGTATTCATAGTAGTAGTACTTTTAAAGTCACAAAAGTAAAGTACTCATAATAAATGTCATTTCACATTTTTTGAATAACATATTATTATTATCATTTCATATCTTTTGAAAGAAACAATGCATATATCTATACAATCTTCATGTCTTTACACACTTTTCATGTATCATATTAATTTTTTATATTATATTTTTATTTCTTCTTATGTTATAAATCAAATCAATTCAATATGTAATATAAAATTAATACACAAAATAATATATTACATTTATTTTATTATATTATTTGATTTTTTATATAACATATTAATCACATATTATTATATTTAATTTTATAATTTAAATAATAAATTTTTTTTAATTAATGGTACATTGTACAACTAAGAATTTATGAATTTATATTTATAATTTGTTTTAATTTATTTAAGTACAAAGTACAAATGCATTAGTTGTTCAATGATAATGAATTTTTCTTGAAAAACTCATTTTTATTTATAGTCACATCAATATGCTTTTTTATATTAATTTTATTTTGGTACAACTTTTCAATTGAATTTAAGTATGATTACATGGATTTTGGTGCAAAAAGTGAATTTTAAATTCATAAATATTATTTTATTGGTTTAGCTATTATTTTATTATTTCCTTAGGAGGCCCATTATAGACCTCAAAATTCCCCTAATGGGAGGTCGCAAAGTCGAAACCCGACATCTCCACTCGGGACTTAACAAATATTTTTCTCCACCATGGGAGGGGGGGGCATGTGGCGCGCGCCATGTGTCCTCAGCCAATTGGTTCAAATTAAAAACACTAAAAAACACGCCAAATCACCCATTAATTCAACCAATTGAACTCGCCACTTGGCGAGCTATCATTCATTGGAGGACGAATTTTGAACAAAAAATTGAACTCGCCCAATCACAATGCCATGTCAAGCGTAGTATGCATTGTTGAATAGACTATGTGTCACCCATTTTTTTTCTCGTTTATGCAAATGGACAAAACTCATTTTTTGGGAGCATACAGAGTCCATTTTTAGTTAAACAAAGTGCGTCGGATTCGGAATGAGGAGCAATACGCGGTTGTTCAGTGTTTCATGCCATTCCGAGAAATTTTGCATTTTGAGCATAAAATCGAGCACCTAATCAATGTTGGTGAATTTGTAAGTTTTATTTTTCATTTCCATTTATTTTTAAATAATATTTTTGAGTACTTGTAAAATGTATATTCCAAAACATTTTAGGTATTGCATCTTAGAGGCTAGATTTTTTTTTTCTTTTTTGTACCAAATCCAAATTCAAACTATTTCTTTGAAAATATCCATGGATTTTACCTCCATAGTATTTTAAATGCCCTCAATTCCATAGTATTTATCCATGTCCTATAAATTAATACTAGCCTAGATCGACTTTAACCTTGGATCTATGAAGCCTTAAGAGGGATTTGGTCTGTGTGCGCACATGATAGATCCCAGATTATAATGGATCAAGGCTGGTTTAATATTAGAAATGTGAGATGTATCACGACGCAAGTGTTTTGATGCTTATCTTCCCTTCTGGTCATTTAATTTATATCTCCGCTCTATCAAAATTAAAATTCAAAAATAAATAAATAAACACACAACTTCACTCACACAACTTTTATGTCCATCTACCTTACTTTTGTAGGTCCATCTACCTTGCTTTTGGTGTTGCTATTGAGTTATGTATTTTCAAACCCTAAGTTTATTGAGGTACATTCCAAAATTTGTTTTAGCATTAATTCATTTTTTAATTTGATGTGTGAAGGTATTTGAAGGAAACACTTCTGAAAAATTGAACTTTGAATGTGTTAACATACATAACTTTTATGTCCATCTACCTTGCTTTCACATAGCTATTGGCTTATCTATTTACAAACCCTAAGTTTATTGAGGTACATTCCAAAATATGTTTTGAGATTTCATTTTTTAATTTGATGTGTGAAGGAATTTGAAGGAAACATTAGGATAGGGGAGTAGAAGAACTTAACTCTGAATATATTGGAAGTAGCACTAACACTTATGTTGTTGGTTTTGATTTAGTAATTGTGATTAATTTGATATCCACCTAATTAGGAAAAAAAAATTAGTATGCAATTGAATTTTTAATAATAACAATAATAATAATTCAATTTAAAGGAAACATTACATTAGGAGATAGGTAAAGTAAACAAATTTAACCTTAAATAAGAGATGAAGCATTAGTCCTAGGAAGTATATGATATTTTGTATATGCATAACAAATTTTCAACTTAAGTTTATTAGAAACATACACACTTCGCCTTAAATAGGAGAGGAAGGATTAGTCTAGTCAAGTATATTATGGGATTTTTTTCTACAAGACAATTTGTCTTCTTAAATTTATTAGAGATATTGTACAAATTCACCCTTTAGAATTTGCATATATGACCTTTTAAAAGGAAACACATGTTAGGAATCATTAAATCTACTCAAATTATACTTAATTATAATTGTAGTTACCATAAGAAAATACTTACTTATTATCCGCTACCTTATTAAAATAAGGTAAAATCATCACACAAATGAGTTACAATATTAATATTCAAATATTAATGTTAAAATAGAAATATAATATACACTCGAGAAATTCACCATATAAACAACTAAAATAAACTCACTCAACACCAACATATGAAACAAAAAACAACAGAAATACATTCCAAAAAAACTCATGCAAGAACAACATACCAAACTTAAAACAACGCAAATACATTCCAAACAAAAGCCTATACCACAACATAGAAAATAGACTCCCATTCCCACTATCATCAATGATAAATAAATACCAAATCATAGTTGTAGATGTGGCACGGTATATGATAAAGAGGACCATGGAGTAAAGTTGTGTAGTTGTAAAAACACACTACTCACGTTTATTGCAAAGTTTAGAAGTTTTGATTTTATGTGAAAGTTTACTCATTAAATTATTGAAAACAATTGTTTCTATGGTGAGGCCTGACCCAAATCCAAACAGGATTCCCATTTCCAATCCCTCTTCGCTTGTCGAAGATATGTTTTTTTTTTTAGAGATACCAAAGCACAATTGTAGATGTGACATGGTATATGATAAAGAGAGTCATGGAGTAAAGTTATGCAGTTGTAAAAACACGTTGTTCAGGTTTATTGCAAAGTTTAGATATAATGGTTACATTATTGAAAAAGCATTCATTATATTGTCAAGAGGCAATTCATATTTTTAACATTCATTCAAGCGGACCCAATTCATATTTTTAACATTCATTCATCTTTTAATTTGATATATTTATTCCAAAATATTTTTAAACATTTGATATATGCAAGGCTTTGAAGGAAGCACTCCTAAAAGGAGAGCATAAGAACCTAACTTTGAATATGGGAGTAAGGAAGGAAGGAGTGGTCACAGTGGCATTATTAAAGCACTCAATTTTATTTCTAGCTAGTTTTAGTTTTAGTAATATGTATGACATACTCTACTTTTTAGAATTTAAAACTGTAACCATTTATTAAGAAAGAAAGATACAGAAAAACTATACCCTCTTGGGAGAATTTGAAACTGTAAGCTTAGAAAGTCTGTCACATTTATTGGATACAAATCATCCTGAAGCTTTCTTAGATGTAGATGTCTGAACATTTATTTATTTAAGGGGAAGGAAGGCTCTTGACAACGACTGTTTCAATGGTGAGGCCCGACCTAGATCCAAATAGGACTCCCATTTGAAATCCCCCTCCGCTGGTTGAACATCTGTTTTGTCGAGATGCCTTCCTGGTCTCATCCACTATGAAGTAGACACACGCACTGGACATGTTTCCTAGTCATTGTATTGTTATTGTCATTGTATTGTTCTCATACCATGAATTAGTTGAGTTAATATTATGTTTATTAATATTATAGTTCTATTAATTTTATAGTCCAATACTATGACTTATTATGACAATGCTTATAGTCCAATATCATGGTTTATCATACCAATGTTTTGTTTGAATATCATGGGTCAAATACCATGCCTTATCATACCAAAGCTTTGTTTGAATATCATGGGTCAAATACCGTGCCTTATCACACCAATTCTTTGTTTGAATATGATAGGTCAAATACCATGCCTTATCATACCAATGCTTTGTTTGAATATCATGGGTCAAATACCATGCCTTATCATAGAGCTTTGTTTGAATATCAAATAACATTATTTCTCTAAAAATACTTCATCTGAATATCAAATAGCATTAACTCTCTGAAAATACTCCGCGGACTCCGCTTCCAGCTCATAGAAGTTGTTGGCGATGATCCTCCAGCTTTATCATTTGTTGTGTCTCTAACGGATCTAAAATGAATGACTCGCGCTCTCGATAGTTGCGTCACTCAACTGTGGAAGAATCTGGAGGCGACTCAGACGCACTTCCATGGAAAGCCCTCTAACAATGTATCGAATCGAAAGGATTCGGGGGAGATTACGTGGCAGTACATCCCAAAAAATGTGCCACATGGACTGTGCGAACATGCATGATGTGAATTGTACACATAAAAAACAAAACACAAGTGAATTTTTTAATTAGGCCGATAGACCTTCCTTTTGAATCAACTCAATTTTCCTATTCATCTACGTTTTTGTTGTGCTGGTGACATCTATCCTGAATGGGTGCTGGTGAGATTTGTCTTGAATACGATAAATAATCCCACAAAATTGAAAAGAAAATGCATTCACATTGTGAGGCTGGCATTGCGAGAATGTAACCATCATGTGTCCAACGAAAATTATGACATGTGCTTTTAATTCTTGGTTGCCCCACCATCAAGATGTAACTCCGTTGAGATTCCCTCCGATGAACACAACGATGAACACAACGCATTGTTGATTTATGTGCTCCTCCCACCAAAATATATTTTCCATCCATAAGCTCAGTTGTTGTTGCTTATTTGCAGGCCAAAGCTTGCAGGCTGGTTACCTAAGATGGAAATGCACAATGCATGGAACTGAGAGGAGGGAGTGATAGTTAGCGGAAGCAAATAGTTGTTGATAGTGAAAGTATAAACAATGTTTTGTAGGGAGTCTGAGCCAACGCATAGAGAAACAGTGCACACCGTTTTGCAGGGACCCTAAGCCAGTGCATGGAGCAACCTGATGTGAAACCCAATGAATTGAGTTTCCACACTGCATTAGACAATAGCCCATGGGAATCAAAATAATGCATAACAGAAGGCTAGAGCACTTCTAGAGTTGAAGACAAGGGAAGAAATCATCCAAATCGTTTGTAGCATTAGGAGTTAAAGAGACGTTGCCGACATATTTAGACCATGCCCTAACTTCCCAAGACATTATGACATGTGTAATATTTTCTCTAGGAGGTTCTAGGTATGAAAATCTCACGAACTAGATCACTGTATGTTTTATTTATCACCCTGATGTTCCTTTTTCGGTAACTTGGTGTATGTGTGTGGAAACTTCAAAATATTTTCATTAGAAACAGTCATCCAGGTTGGGATTTCATTCATTGTTTTATTGCTTTTGGGGGTTCAATTCCATGACGAATGCTCTGCGAGTGAGGCCCTTGCAAATCTTGGAAAAATGTCGCATTTGCTAGGCTCAACCACTTACCAATATGGAATATTGAAAATTTTATTTTTTCCCATTCAAAAGTTTTATTTTTCACATAATACATTTTGCATTGACTATTTGTTTTGGATTCATGGAATTTTTTTGGCTTTGGGCTGCGTAGGTGCTTTTATGGTGGAGTTTCCTCCATATCCGAGTTCTTCAAACATTTACTTTAAAGAATTATCCTCGTTTCTTCTCTCAAAATAAATTAGGGCTATCTATTGACCGATATTTTTTATGTACCTAGCGCGTGAATAGATGACTCGAAAGAACTCAAGAAAATTTAAGGCTTAGGATTTGACTAATTGCTACAATATCAAGTTCAAAGTGAGTACATTAAATGGCCTCTCCGGGTAGAAAAATAGTTGATTTCGGGAAAGCCTTGAAGTCAAGGGGATCTCAAATATCTTCTTTGGTAGGGCAATTCAAGCTAATGAATTAATTAAACATCTATTCGAACCTCGAACCTGTCGTAGTGAATTCCTAATGTTGAAACTTATTTATTCTTCAATGAATGAGTTCGTCGGATTACGATTTCATGTAAGGTTCCAAAATGATAAATTATTTATAATTCAAAAAAAACTAAATAATTTATCATTTTGGAACCTTACATAGAACAGAATCCAGTGAGCTCATTCATTGAAGAATAAATAAGTTTTCAACATTAGGAATTCACTCTGATGGTTCGAGTTCAAATAGATGTTTAATTAATTCATTAGCTTGAATTGCCCTACCAAAAGAAGATATTTGAGATCCCCTTGACTTCAAGGCTTTCTCGAAATCAACGATTTTTCTACCCGCGAGAGGGCCATTTAATGTACTCACTTTTGAACTTGATATTGCAGCAATTATTCAAATCCTAAGCCTTAAATTTTATTGAGTTCTTCAAGTATTATTCACGCACTAGGTACATAAAAATATCAATCAACTAGATAGGCCTAATTTATTTTCGGGAGAAGAAAACGAGGGTAATTTCAGTTTTTGGTATAATATGTTGTGAAACACAAGGATTTGAATTAAGAGGCAGTTTTCATCTGGACATACATGAGGACTCGATTGTCACTTCTTGCAACAACAAATGTAGTTGATGTTGGATCCGTAGAGATGCATGAAATGCTCACACCTTAAAAAATCCTTCAATGTAAAGATTTTTCTTCCATTCATCACTTCCCAAGTATAAATGTGACCATGGGATGTTTCTATTACTCCATTATGAGACAACACATATGCCACAGAAAGCCCTTGTATCTATATTATCTCCCAAACAAAGAACTTTATTTTCCCGGAAATGTAAGCCTCCATGATCCTTTTCTCTTTAGTTCATCACAATTTTCATCTTGATTTATCCGAATTTTATCTATATTAGGGTGGTGCAACAAGTACCGGAAGACAAACAACTATATATTCTTTATTGAAATCAAAATGTGAACATGCATGATTACTACTCAACCTTGACTCTTGATGTTCTCTTGGCACAATGTTGATTAAATTATTATCTTTAAAGTCATGTCTATTTTAAACTTCATCTACAAGTTTACAATGCGTGAAATTCCTACTCATCTTCCCACACAAACATCGACCGAAAACTCCTAAAACAAGAGATTGGAAGATGTTTGTAATCCACACTAAAAAATGTTGAAAGCATGAAAGCGCCTAGAAATATCTGAGATAGAATAGTATCCATTGCAATTGTGTCCAATAACAAGATGTGAAAGATGAGGAATAGCCAAAAATTCCCATATGTTCGTTATTTTACAACCATCGATTGGTAAAATGAATTCCTCCGCACACATGCTCCATCTCGAGTCCATCCTCCACCCACGTATCCCTCCATTTTCTCTAACCGCAATGATATAGTGTGGTGCACAAACCAATATACAATACATACTCTCCAAGAGAAGACAATTGTGCTAACATTGAAATGTCCCCATTTTTCATCGAAACCAATTTAACACCATGCCCTTCACATTGACCTAGTGAAATACATTTTGAGCGTGGAAAATTTACTCTTTGATTCTCTCGTATCTTGAATTCTGATGCATTCAATGTTGAAAATGCAAAAAGATGATGGAGCTTAGTGAAAAGAAGTCGCCTTCACTAAGTGGGCCCGCAGAGCTATTTTTTTGGCACAAAGTCTATTTTTAGACTATGTCTATTTTTAGACATATGGATCATGGTCTATGAGTTGCAGGGATGATATTTATGGATTATTGGTCGATTTGGTAAAAATAGATGGACCTCTATTTTTAGACATTGGGTCGGAATCTATTTTTTAGATTTGTCGGGCTAAAAATAGAACGATCCGAATATTATTAAACCTTAATAATATTTAGACTATAAACATTATCTTATCCTCTTGGAGCACTTCGGTTTGATGCTTGGATGTGGCACATGCAGCTGAAAGAAGGAAATATGATTTTCCTAAGGGTTAGTTGAGCTATTGCATGGTTGAATTCAGTTAGAACTCATGTGGCGAGAGTTTGGTGGAGTTGATGAGACAGTTGGTGGAGTTGTGTTCGGTTTAACTTAGTTGAACTAGTTGTATTTAGTCTAACTGATAAATACACTAGTGATGAGTGGTGTGAATTAATTATTAATTAATTCACTAATTATTAACTCATAAATAAACTAAATAACACATCGATTAACTCGCAATGCATGGACGAGTTCGGTGGAGACCGGTGTTAGAGGTGGGTGAAAGGGTGAGTCTACTATAAGTTGTGACTATGGTTGTGCATGAGATTTGCACACACATTGATTAAGATTTCCAATGAGGATTGCATAGTACAAGCCGGGTGGATTCGAACTTGGATCTCATCATTATTCATCTTGGATTGTGCAATAGAGGCAAGCAAACTTGTGGAGGAGATTTGAACTGTGACTTGTTCATCTTTCGTGCTAGTTTGTGTGTAGCATGTGAGATAGTCTTTGAGAGGCATGAGAGCTTTGTGCTATGTATTGTTACATGTTATTTATCATTATAATATACTGGATAGTTGGGGGTTTTTTGGCCGTATGCTTTCCCATTACATCTTGTGTTATATGTGTGCTTGATTATGTTTTAATGTGCGCATGCGATCTGCTTCTATTTCCGCATATTGATGATCAATTGTAGAAGAGGTTATGTATTATGCATGAAGCTTAAAAGTGTGTAATCAGGATAATATCGGTGAATAATTCAGCTATTATTCAGAAATTTCTACATGGTATCGGAGCGAGAATTGATCATCGGATCTATTATGATGTTGATTACAATTTATTTTCGGTAGATAGAGTCCGTAAGCTGCCAGGGTAGCCTCTGGATCCATCCTTTCTTTGAAAGGTGATATATCGATGAAATTCCCCCTATAGTCGATCTCTGTGCTAGAAATATTTTGTTCTCATAGACCGGAAGCTGTTGAGTTTTGAGTCGGTGAGTCGAATTTGCGAGCAGTAAATTTGGAATTCGAATTTGACAGCAGTTTTCTTGGTGTCGAAGTCAAAATTTCTTTCAACGTGATTGCGATTGGAGTATGCCCTTGAGGGTAGCTCGAATTATGTTTCATGGAAGGACATAATGGAGGTGTTATTAGATGATAACGAGTCTGAAGGAGTTCATAGAAGTCGAGGTCCCAAAAGCCCATCGATGTCGCTCAAGTTGAGGCTTGGCAAAAGAAGATGGAAAAATGTCGAAGGATTTCGTTGGAGGGCGTGAAGGATCACATTGTATCCAACGATGCATGGAAAATATTCTCCATACTTGATGTGGAAAGTGTTGACAGATTTATTCCAAAGCAAGAGCGACCGAGGGAAGTTGGCGCTCAAGGATAAACTCGGACACATAAAAGATGGAGAAAGGCGACGGTATGCCCAAGTACCTCACGAAGTTCATCCAATGCAGGGGATGAGCTGGGAATTGTGGGGGGTGGCTCGTAGATGATGAGGAATTGGTGAGCTTGGCTCTCGCTTGGTCTTCCGAAGAGTTGTCATGCCTCATCGAGGACTCTGTCGATGGTCGGGAGAAATTGCCGGGATGGGAGCGACTTTGGTCGGATCTTGTGCGAGAGGAGATAAGGCGGGGTACCAAGGACGGATCTTCATCAAAGGTATGACGATGGAAAAAAAATTGTCGCTTTGGCTGCCAAATCAAAGAAAGGAAAGAGCAAGAAAGCTTCTCATCTCGATGCGAAAGGCAAGAAGCAGGGATATGTCCAAGGTGAAGTGTTTTCATGTCACCGGCACGGAGCATTATGCCACAAATTGTCCGCGAAGAAGAAAAATAAGCATCGTTTGCTCGATGCAGCGGGAGAGGCCTTAGCCTCACGAGTTTGAGCTAGATTATTTCTCGATCGCATGCTTGGTCTCAAGTGTGATGGCATCAGTATGGTTCTTGGATAGTGGTGCGTCTTTTCACATGATCGGAGATCGAGATTCTGTTTTCGTGATTTGGATGAGAGGATCTTGGAGTGCACATCGAGATGGGCGATGATGGTAGATACGATGCGACGGGTATTGGTACCATTTCCTTTGGAGAGGAATCGTGTAAACCCTTCGTATTGAAGGAAGTGATGCATGTTCCAAGATTGAAGAAGAATTTCGATCTCTGTGGCGATGTTAGAAGAAAAGGGGATACGATGTTGTCTTTCAGCGAAGGGAAAAGCTCTCATGCAACAGTAAAGACAATCGGAGAAACCCGGAAGATAGGGGTTCGAGTCAAGAACCTTTATCGATTGCAGGTGGATGGCGCGCAACAATGGCATGCAAGGCGGAAGGAGTGGTGAGTCGGGATGATGGCGCGTTGTGGCACGCGGAGATTGGGCCACCTTCACCATGGAGCTTTGAAGATGCGCAACAGATTTCTCTGGGGCTTCCCTAAAGGGCACTACTTGCGCGGTCGGATCGGTGCAAGGGGTGTACCTGGGAAAATTTGTGAAAGACCACCTTTCATGAGAAGGATATTCGTGCCATGACGATCCTTGAGAGAATTCACACGGACGTGTGTGGACCTTTCTGAATAGCTTCGACAACAAATCACGAGTACTATGTGATCTTTGTTGATGATTTTTCTCGGAAGTGTTGGATCTTCTTCATGCGGAAGAAGAGCGAGACATACTCAAAGTTCTATGAGTTCAAGGTCGCTGGTTGAGAAGTAATCGGGGGAAGCATGTGAAGGCTCTCAGGAGCGACAATGGTGGTGACATTCATCTGCAGCCGAATTCAAGAACTTTCTGCAGCACAGAAGGAATTCGGAGAGAAATCATAGCACCTCATAACCCACGACGAGAAATGGGGTTGTTGAGCGAAGAACGAACGATCGTGGGTGCTCGCACGGAGCGATGTTGCATGATCGGGTGGCCTACCCCTTCACTTGTGGGCGTGAGGCATGCAATGCTTGCGGTATATGTGCAGAACCGTTGTCCTCACAAGATAATTGGCATGAGTACACCCGAGGAGGTGTTTTTCGGTAAGAAGCTTTCGATATTTCCCATTTGAGGATTTTTGGTTCACCTGTTTACATGCATGTAACGAAGGATGCCAGGAAGAAGCTAGATTCGACCGCGAGAGGTTGGGATATTTGTGGGGTACAACGATACACCCCACAACTATCGTGTGTATTTTTCCGAAACGGTCGCAAGACTCTTGTGCGACGGGATATCAAAATTTCATGAGGAGAAAGCCATGCAGTTGTTCGCTTGGGAGGGAGCCACACTTGCATGCAAATGAGAGTCTATTAGTTCCTAAGGATGAGCTTCGAGATGTGGATCAGCCACAAGAGGAGGTTCATGGAGTGGAAGAGACCACACATGCGGCGCCAACCATCGGGAGGGCGCAAGCGCACTACAGAAGGTGAGCGAGCCGCTCAAGATGCGGAGATGATGTAGGACCACCTACAGCACGGCAGCAGACGAGAGACGGTCACCGGACCCAGTACACTTGGATACATGGCTCTTGTGAGAAAATGTGTCGTGACGAGCCATCCTCTTTCAAGGAAGGGTCGTGGAGGACCCCACATGGGTAGATGCCATGGTGGAAGAGTATGATTCGATTGTCGAAAAAGCGGTGCATAGGAGAGATTGTCCCAAGGCCGGAGGGGAAATCGGTGGTGGGTTCGAGATGGATCTACAAAGTAGAAGCAAAGCTAGATGACGGGAGCGTGGAGAAGTACAAGGCAAGATTTGTTGCCCGAGGCTTCTCACGTATAGAGGGGATCGACTATGAGGAGACCTTTGCACTCGTCGCAAGGTACTCTTCCATACGAGACGCATCCTAGCTCTCTCGGTCACGGATGGGGTGGAACATCCATCGGATGGATGTGAAGACTCGCGTTCCTCAACGAAAGTCATTGAGGAGGAGGTGTACATAGAGCAGCGAAAGGTTTCGAGATCTTCGGTAGCGAGTCACATGTGTGCGGACTCAAGGAGAGCACTGTATGCTGAAACAAGCACCTCGTGCTTCGTACACACGGATAGACGGTTATTTCACTGGGACTTGGATTCCCCAAGAGTGAGGCGGATCCCAAACCTATACCGCAGTTGTGGTGGAGGGGAAGATTTTGGTCATTGTACTTTATGTAGATGATTTGATTTTGACGGGTGATGAGTTGTTGATACTTTCATGCAAGGAGGATCTTGCTAGAGAGTTTGAGATGAAGGACTTGGGCCTCCCTCATTATTTCCTGGGATTGGAAATTTGGCATCGCAGATGATGGGATTGTTTGTTTCTCGGGGCAAGTATGCCGGGAGACACCGGAGAAGTTCAACATGCATGGTCGCAAGTTCTGTTGATACTCCTCTTCCTGGAGGTTGGAGGAAGGAGGATGCTACTTCGGCGAAAGGTAGTAAATGCCACTGTTTATCGACAGTTGGTGGGGTCGCTTATGTATCTGGTCAATACACGACCCGACATATGCTATGTTGTGAACCATCTTTCGCAAGCGCTATGGTTAAGCCTACCAAGCTCTTCTCGGAAGGCGAGCAAGCATGTATTTGCGTTATCTTAGAGGCACATCGGGATATGGTTTGTGTTACGGACGGGAGGATGAGGTGAAGCTGCATGGCTTCACGGATGCGGATTGGGCGGGGAGCCCAACGGACAGAAAAAGCGCATCCGGAGGGATCTTTAGTATCGGTTCGAGAACGGTTTCTTGGTACAGCAGGGGAAAGCGAGATCCGTGGCACTCGGTTCAGCGGAGGCCGAGTACATGGCAACGAGTTTGGGCGCATGCGAGGCTATATGGATGAGGAAGATCCTGGTCGGAGTTGTTCGGGTCACACTTGGAGCCCTATCGTGATTTATTGTGATAACCCTGAGTTGCATTAAAATCTCGGCTAATCCGGTATTTCATGATAGATCCCACATCGACATCGGGTACCATCATATCGAGAGATTGTGTGCGGCAGAAGAATCATGTTACTTTCATACATTCCCACGGAGGATCGGGATGTCGGTATCTTGACGAAGGCGCTCACCGGGGAGCAAATTCGAAATACCACGAGAGACGGGGATAGGGGTTGCGAAGATAATCCATATCTTGTTGAGAGGGAGTGTTGAAAATGCAACAAGATGATGGAGCTTAGTGAAAAGAAGTCGCCTTCACTAAGTGGGCCCTTAGAGCTATTTTTTGGCGCAAAATCTATTTTTAGACTATGTCTATTTTTAGACATATGGATCATGGTCTATGAGTTGCGGGATGCTATTTATGGATGGTTGGTCGAGTTGGTAAAAATAGATGGACCTCTATTTTTAGACATATGGGTGAATCTATTTTTAGACTGCCGGGGCTAAAAATAGATATGATCGAATATTATTAGCCCTTAATAATATTTGGACTCTAAACATTATCTTATCCTCTTGGAGCACTTCAGTTTGATGCTTGGATGTGGCACATGCAGGTGACGTAAGGAAATACGCTTTTCCTAAGGGTTTAAGTTGAGCTATTGCATGGTTGACTTCGGTTAGAACTCATGTGACAGAGTTTGGTGGAGTTGATGAGGTAGTTTGGTGGAGTTGTATTCGAGTTTAACTTAGTTGAACTGTTGAGTTGTATTTAGTCTAACTAATAAATACACTAGTGATGAGTGGTGTGAATTAATTATTAATTAATTCACTAATTATTAACTCATAAATCAACTAAAGAACACATCGCTAATCCACAATGCATGGACGAGTTCAGTGGAGACCGAGTGTATAGAGGTGGGTGAAAGGGTGAGTCTACTATCGGTTGTGACTATGATTTGTGCATGAGATTTGCACACACATTGATTGAGATTGCCAATGAGGATTGCACGTTACAAGCCAGGTGGATTTAGAACTTGGATCTCATCATTATTCATCTTGGATTGCTGCAGTAGAGGCGGTCAGACTTGTGGAGGAGATTTGAACTTGTGACTTGTTCATCTTCACGTGCTAGTTTGTGTGTAGCATGTGAGATAGTGCATGAGAGTTGTGAGAGATTTGTGCTATGTATTGTTACATGTTTCTCTATCATTATAATATACAGATAGTTGGGGGGTTTTCAGCTGTATGCTTTCCCCATTACATGCTATGTTATATGTGTGACTTGATTATGTTTTAATGTGTGCATGCGATTGCTTCTATTTCCGCATATTGATGATCAATTGTAGAAGAGGTTATGTATTATGCATGAAGCTTAAAATAGTGTGTAATCGGGATAATCTCGGTGAATAATTCAGCTATTATTCAAATTTCTACATTCAAGTAGATCAATATTATTCCCATCCGCGTGTGAACCGTATTCCATATTTCTCAAATCCATACTTTATCTCAAAGCAAGCTTCTCCATCCGATAGAATAACTCTTGTGTAACCAAGGCATGATAGGAATAATTGGATGAGTCCTCTACAATCACCACCTTGTAAATGAAAAGAATTATTTCCCTTTTTCGTAGAAGACCACAGATACAACACAGAGATGGGCATTTTTACCCTAAACACTCAAACAAGAAGGAAAGAACCGTAATAGGATTCTCATAGGAACCAAGTTCCATAAACACCATTTCTCTTTGATTTCCATTAGTATAATCATTAATATTTATTATAATAGTCAAAATTATTATAATATCATCCCTGACTAGGGAATTTAGGCTTCAATTTCTTCAACAAAGAACCAACACTCAAATCGTTGTTTTCAACAACTTCAATGTTTAGGGTAGAAGGAGGCACATCTGAAAAAAGTCAAAACAAAGGGGGAAATACACTTTGATTCTTCGTTCAACGTCTCTATCAATGCACTCGACAATATGATCGAACATTAACAATTTAATCATGCTTCGGGTTTTCCTTTCTTGCAAATGCATTGGGGATATTAGAGATTCCATAATGATTACTTATGCCAATAGTTATACATGAAGCCAGTTACAAATCACTCGAAGGTAGGTAATATTGTATGTTGCATTCGGAAGTTATGTCCGAATTTTGGACTTGCTTATCCCTAAAAAGATCCTACAGAGACATCCAAAGCTTGTTCAAATAACCGATGATCACACCCTTGTTTACACAATATGTGGGAAACAAAGCAGCCTTAGATTCAACCCAAGAAGAAGATCTCCCATAAGAACATATTTTGTTAGTTGGCAGCCCATAATACTTTGCTCGAGACTCAATATCTATTTTTTTTATCAACTGAAATACAACCTTCCACGGATCTAGGAATAAATCCATTATCATCAGTGAGCTAGCAACAAGATACATATACGTAAATCTCGGGTCTTGTTACCAATAACTCATTCGAAAAAATTTCTACCCAAACATTGTTCAATTGAATAAGCACCATTATGCTCCTCATTAAGGTTTCCTATACTACACACTTCAAAGATGCTAGACCGTGCATCAACAACACAATATTAGCTTCGTAGGGCACTAGATCTGCACCATTTTATATCCAAGTATCTACAAGTATGACACTTTTCATGCTCGCATATTTGATAGCCGTGGTTTTCAAGGTATTGTCCAAGAAAGTCATATTTGGCCATGTATTCTCTCCTGGAGATAGTGGGAGCACGTAGGGGCATCTTCAAACCTGAATTTTTTTATAATTTCCCCAATTTGAAATGAAAACTACAAAATATGGATCAAAGGTAGTAGATACATATTTTACATGCCTCTCAAAATTAAATTCAGTCAAAGAAATTTTCTGTGTTAAGGTTGTCATCAACAACATTATCCTCACCGGCCTCTCTAAAGCTTTTGCATTCCAAAATATGCACCAAATGTCGGATTTCTTTTGACATCATATATATCTAAATCTAAACTTCTCTTTCTTCTCGGATATTTTTTCTCAGCATTTGTAGAACATGGAGGATCTGTCTCATACAAAGGTCGTACTTCATAGACGAGCATTTTGCAGCTCACTAATGCACCGAGATGAGATGAATTCTTCTGGACAACATTATTGGAACATTGGTCATCCTCAAAAATTGTCTACGAAAAACATCGTCTATGACCATAGAATCTTGCCTAGGATTACCTAAATAGTCCCTTTTATAATCCTTTTATCAAAAAAGGAAATTTATCCACGTCGGTACTTGATTTAACATGAACTCTGGATCCCAAAGGAACATCCACCTCCAAACCCTTAGCTACATTCTCTACCGTTTTTGAAAAGCATTTCTTTTTTTTGACTTTGTAATTAGATCAAAGGTAGGAGATATACTAGATCGATCTCTCTCTTCATTCTTTTTATTTAGCACTTGAAACTGATCTAGGGTAAAATCTACTTACCCTTAACCAAGACCTTTTTGCTTCAGCGTGATAAATTAGAATCGCATTTAAGTAAAGCGTTAATGAAAATAAAATGAACAACACCTTGTTGTAAATAAGAGGAACATAATTGTTAAGATCAACAAATCATAAGAACACGTCATTTGATAACGGAGTTTGTCCAGGGAGGGACTACATCTCCGGGCCTCGATGTCAAGATGGTATAGGCCGCTACATTAAGTGTTGTAAGAAGAAGATGTACATGGATGTATCTCTCGACGTACAAGGAAAATTCCCCTCACGCAGGGAGTGGCTAGACCTCTCTATGAGATGTTCCACTTCGAAACTCTCATTCATAACAATGCTCCTATCGGTATGACAACAATCTATGCATAAAGACTATGAGTATCCCACCAATATGGAAAACAAGGGATCTCAAATGACATACGTGTGACAATGAGTATCCCGCGAACATGGCATCAAAGGGATCTCAAAATAATACAAGTCCATGACATAAATTACATCAATAACAAAACAAGACAAGATTCCATGACTCATATATCAACAGGATCTGTACAACACTATGCATCTCGGGGACAAAGAAGTACATGAAATAAACTCATCATATACCTCTTTCGTCAAGATGACTCGAAGAATGGATGCCGCCATTGTTGGATCCGAAAACACCATCACAATTGTGGCGTTGAGAGGTGTGAAATCGATTGCTCACTTGCTGAAAACTAACACTCGCAACTTCACTTCAAAAAGTCGACCGAAAAAATAGAAAACTCAGATGAGAAATCTGAATATGCCATCGTATTCGTGACGTTGAGTAGTGCGAAAAGACTCGTCCCATTTTCTGAATTCTAAACAAAAGTGAATATCCGGGGCAAAAAAGGAATCTTAATGCAGCAGCCCTATACCATCTTGACATCGAGGCCCGGAGATGTAGTCCCTCCCTGGATGATCTCCGTTATCAAACGACGTGTTTCTTATGATTGTTGATCTTGACATTTATGTTCCTCTTCTTTACAACAAGTCGTTGTTCATTTTATGTTCATTAATTCTTTACTTAAATGTGATTCTAATTTATCGACTCGAAGTAAAAGGTATTGGTGAAGGGTAAACGTATTTTACCCTCCCGGATCAGAAAACAACCATGAGAAACTCTCCATTGGTTTCATTCACATCATCTTTGATCTCACTAAAGACTGATTTTTTAAAGCTCTGTTCAATTCCAAGGTCCCCCATAATAACATCACCCTCGGCTTGGACATTTATGGTATATTGTTTGCTTCCATAAGTTACATTTTATTATCAAGACATAATTTTATTAATGGTGGGTATCTCCGATAGTTTCCATTCTACTTATTCCACGCACAAAAAATTTCCCTGTTTTATATCTAGTAAAAAGAGAAAATTGGCACTATATTTTTAATTGTCTATGGTACACAAGAATTTTTCGGGAGTCTTCAATTCAAATTTGAAGTATCTACACATAACACCTCAACTTCCATAGCTAGACTGCAATTTGGAATGGGTCTCCCAACTAGCAAACTATTGCGTATGACTCACAAATTCGTAAGCATCAACATGAGAGACCATGCACATTTCCCTTTAAGGCTTCTCAATTTTCTTTCTAACTGCATGGAGTTGATCAAAAGATTCATTATTAGGATCATATTCAGCAATGGAAGAAGCGTGTAAATTCCCTTTTGATATATTCTTTCTTTTCTTTCTGGCGACTTGTTTAAGGAAGGGCAATTCCCCTGTGGGAGAAACACCATTATCATCGAATTTGCAAATTCTTGTCCCATGTAATCCGAATCTTCCTTGTCTAAATTTATATCCGATGATTGGGTGGCATTACATTGTCTATTCTATTCCGAGGAACTCGTACTCACACTCATTAGAAAGTATCTAACCTTTCCCGTATAGTTCAAGGACAGATCGCAAAGGAATAACACTAGCTCGAGGAATAAACTGATTAGATTTCTCAACTTTCGATTGACCCTCATCATCCTTTTCTGTCTTGTAATACTTCTTCACAATCTCTAATAGAGGACTCGAGCATGGAACCATCTCGCAATTTATCCAAAGTAGTGTGCATTGTTGCGGGAAATATGACTCTACTTGAGAACCTCGAAAGTATGCCCTTGCCAATGTTAGATATTCTTGAATGGTTTTCCATGCTCTGGTTCTTCATTTATGATTTCGGCCTATCGATCCCCCATGCCCAAAATGTGAAATTTCCATTCTCTTTAGATGAGAAGGTTGATCCGAAATGAATGGCCTATCGGCAATGCCTTTTTTTATTTATCAGAATACCAAGACAAGTATTTTGCATCCTTAGACACGGACAAACATAATTTAATGATATTTATTTTTTTTCAATGTCAAGGGAATCGGCACAAATAATCCAGCTTTTTCCCTACAATATCGAAGCGTTCAAAAGGCTGATTTTTGTTATTATCATTCTCAATTTCCATTGCAGGGGAATACCACAATCCATGTTAAGTTTAGGAGGGTCTAGACATGCTACACGAGCAACCTTTTTTTAATGAAGCCTCAAGTGTTTTCTTCTTATTGATCCTTCTCTTGTTGCAATTGGAAGTTTCCCAATACCTCGATCACAGAGTGTCTCCATTTAGATCAATATCTTCAATGTTCTGAATTGTTGTCCCATTTTCATTTGCAACAAGTTCACTGAATAAGCGTTGAACCAATGGATTTGTAAATCCAAAATGCTCAAGCACCATCAATTATCGGGAACTAATCTCTATGGAACTTTTGAACTCGCATGTTATTTTTTTCTTCCGTATTTTTTTCCTGTGCAATGGTAGGAGTTTCCCTAGCACGAAATCCCTTTTTCGAAATAATCGTAGATGTGTCCAAGCATAATTGTGCTCGGATTGATATCCAATGGGATAGGGATATTTGTCTTTACCCGAAAACTTCTCTAGTATTTTTTCTCCCATGGTCCTTTGTACATGGTGCTAAGAACGATAATCTCCAAACCGTCACGTATTCTCCGTTGTCCATCTTCTCGTTGTGGAAGGTAAAATCAATAGTTGAAGCTATTATCACATCTTATATGTCGGTTAGCCTAATTGATTGCAAAGACAGTTTAACTAGCTTAGCATAAGTTTAAATCTTTCCCCCGGAGTTATAGATTTAGTTTCCCGAAGTTTTAGATTTAGTTTGCTTTGAAATTGGAAATAATGGAGAAAGAAATTAAATGCCTTGAAATTGATAATAATGAGAAATAAATAAAAAATTTATCACCAAAGAATACTACATTTCAGTTCAAGTCTCATAACACAACCCACAAGACTTATCAATTTTTTTCAATATTATAGCTTCAGTGGCTTCCCCAAAATGGCATTATGGCTTCAATAATTTTAAAAAGGCAATATGTTTTTAAAGACTCCTGAGGAAAAAAATTGTTATCCTAAATACCCTTCTTTGTAAAAGATATCCAATGTAATGTTTTCAACATGATTTCCAAAAAAGATACAAGGTAAGAAACAAAATATTGAGACTTCCACGATTCATAAAAAAAAAGGTTGTTTTCTAACTATTTCTCTCTTAATTTATTGAGCATGTTATTAGCTTGCTTCCACTATGTTAATGTTTCATCCATTTCGAGTAATTTTTTATACAAGTAAAAATTATGATCATATAGATATTTATTTTATTTTATCAATTTTAGGATTCTTTTGAAAAAACTAGGAAAAGATTAGTATCCCTTCAATACTTCAATAGGTGCCTTCATTAAGTTTCATCCATTTTGAGTTAAAAGAAGAATTTTAAAATTAAATAAAATTTATGATCATTAAAAAAATAATTTAAAAATTAAATATAATTTATGATTATATAGATATTAAAATTTTCTTTTATCATTTTTAAAATTAAATTATTTTCCCCAGTATCCATCCAAAAATATGTTGGTATCTTGATTCTAACGATTCTTTTAAAATATATCTTTATTTTTTTTTCTATTTTAAGGATTTTTTTTCAAATATTGTTTTATTATATTTTTTTGGGGCTATCGAGCTTGTATCAAGTTGTTTTATTTAAAGATTTAAATTGTTTTGTTATATTAAAAAAATAGTTTTTTTGGATATTTTTATTTACTTTTAGAAGTTTTGGTTTTTTTTAAACAAGTTGTGTGGTTTTAGTTTTTGTTTACATAAACATGTGTATAGAGAATGTGTTTGCACTTTAAGAGTAATATATATATATATATATATATATATATATATATATATATATATATATGTGTGTGTGTGTATGTATGTATGTATGTATGTATGTATGTATGTATGTATACATATACATATACATATACATATACATATACATATACATATACATATACATATACATATACATATACATATACATATACATATACATATACATATACATATACATATACATATACATATACATATACATATACATATACATATACATATACATATACATATACATATATATATATATATATATATATATATATAACTCTAAATTTTGGACAAATTATTCTTTGCTCACAAAGAAAATATAACATCTTACTCTAAATGAATTACAAGAATTAGAAAAATTGAATTTAAATTGTTTTTTAGTTCATTAACTAAATCATAAGAATGAATTACAATAATTAGAGTAATTGAATTAGGAGAACTAAATTTAAATTTCTTTTTATTTCATTAACTAAATTACAAGAATTAGAAGAATATAACTTTTAAATATTTGAATGAATCACATATTTCATAATAATTTGAGAACCAGTTTTTCAATTTCTTTTTTCGTTAAAATAAAATTGATTGAAATATTTGAGAACCTTTAATTTGCAAAAAAAATTGTTTCTTTTCCAAAGAAACACTATGTAAAAAATGGAAGAGAGTAACCCTTTAGGAAGGGTTATTTGAAAACTATTAATTCACAAAAAAGAGGATAATGACCCTTTTCCCCACCCTTATGAAGGGAGAGCCAATTATTTTTTGCAAAAGGAAAATGGAATATTTAAGCTTTGAATGTGTTTTTTTCACTAGAGAAGTTTTTATGCATTTTAATTGTGGAAGTCTATTCATAAAAGGTTATCCTATAATATTATAAATGATTGTGTTATAAATGATGGGACTATCAAGGAATGTGACAACAAAAATCCGATAGTGTTATAAATAATGGGACTATTGGAGAATGTGACCACAAAAAAAAGGTCAGAATAATTTAATACAATCATGCATACCTTTTACATGTTACATGCCATATATTTCATAGCCCTAGACCATATCTACTAAAGACTAAGTCTCTTCGAATCATTTTAAAATATTATGTACTATTTTTATTTTCGGTAGTGTGCTTTAAAATGCAAAACAATGCAATACATGCCTACAAATGCATTCCTCAAATAAATTTTCCAATTAAACAAACCTATCCGTGTCTCTTTGCACCTTTTGGGGCAATTGCTAGTAATGTATAAAAACAAAAACACGTGAATTGCAATAGATATTTTCAAATGGAAATGGGTTATAAACTCATTTTGTTTTTTAGTAATGATAAGTAAATAAGTTTGATATGTTATTTTTTTAAAAGGTAGTTACTTTAAAATGTAGTTTTGAGTATAAAAAATAATTATGTGTTTTAAAATAATTTCCAATAATTTAAATTTAATAAATAATATAGTTAGAATTTATAATTTTAATTAAAATATTTATATATATATTTATTAAAATAAATTCTTAGAAAAGACAATGGTGAAGGTTTTTGGCCACTAATTGAAAGCACAATGGGGAATTGCAGTCTCCAGAGGATGTGAAGATTGAGGAATTTCGCATGGTCATTGCAAACAATCAACCTAAGGGAAAAATGCAAGTCTCGCAAAATTTGTTAAGAGACTAGAACAGGCTCCGAAGGTGGTAATCCCTCCAACCATCTTGACTAGGAAGGCCCAGGATCTTGTGGATTGAGATTTAATTAGGAAATTCAAGGGCATTTTTCTGCCACCCCAAAACATAATAAATTTTGGGTTCCGCATTATTGGATTCCTCTTTGTAAGGGAAGAATTGATACATTTTTTTGTGGCATCGGGTTTTTTTATTTTTCTGTTTTAATTTAAGGAGGACAAGGATTTGGTTTTAAAAAATGAACCTTATTTTTTTGGGGTCCTAGGCTTTGTACCTTAATTAATGGACTTTGGATTTCAACTCTGAACTTGGACATCCCTAAAGCGGTCATGGTGTGGGTAAACTCCTCAGGGATTCCTATGAATCTATGGAACATGGGTGCAATTACGAAATTCTCTATGAAATTTTTTGGATATTGCAAATCCTAAGAACAAACTTTTCGTGTGCACAAATATTCATAGAGATAGACTTGGAGAAAGGTCTCCTGTTTCAAATCAAAGTTTATTTGAATGGATGGACACATCTGCAACCTTTGGACTACGATTAGTTACCCTTCAAATGTAGGCATTATCATGAATATGGAAATTTTGTTAGAAATTTCAAAAACAAGAATTTGAAACAAGATGAAACTAGCCAACACGAAAACTAGATGCAAGTTAAAAGAAAGAATCCCTCGAAGCAAGGAGTTCCTACGGTGCCAAAAGAGAATATTTAGGAAAGGAACCAATTCGCAATCGTAGTAGAGGTTGGAAACCAATCAGAAGTGGAGGAAGGCCAAATTATGGCACAAGGAGAAACAACACCTAGCCGACAAAGGGAAAACTGAGATGCAAGTTAAAAAAGAAAGAATCCCTCGAAGCAAGGAGTTCCTATGACACCAAAAGAGAATATTTAGGAAAGGAACCAATTTGCAACCGTAGTAGAGGTTGGAAACCAATCAGAAGTGGGGGAATGCCAAATTATGGCACAAGGAGAAACAACGAAAAAAAAACAAGGAGTCAAGATGAGGTTACTCTAACCCTAGAAGAGCCAGTTTTGTAGCAGTTGTTGTTAATTAAAAATACGGGTTTAGAATCCTTTGGTGTTCAAGAAAAAAAGGATCAGGAGCATTCAAGTGCCCAAAAATGATGCTGGGAAATAATTTCGGAACTACGATAACTTGAGTATGCAAGAGAAAAATAAAGGGGGACTTAAGGCATGCTTAACAACATAATAGAAAGGGTTAAAGAACCAAAGCTAAAGATTCCCTCCAAGACAATCCGCGGGGATCAAGCTAACGGGTAGGCAAAATACAACGCACATTACAAACGCAAATAATCTCTTGGAATTGCAAAGGGATGAGACAAAAGAAGGAAGAGATCACAAAATTTTTGAAACTAGAGCACCCTTCCCTCGTGCTAATTGAAGAAATGAAACTGGACGAAAAGGAAGAAATAAGAATTGGGAAGAAAAACTAGAGAATCTGTGAGGGTGCGGCATGCAATTCCAAAGGAACATTGGGAGGAATTCTTACAATTTGCGACTTGTCCAAAATACAACTAATCCAAGCTATAATCAATCACAACTATATAATTACCAGAGTAAAATTAGAGAGGTAAATATAGTTATATTTATCTTCAATATGTATGCTCCAGTGTACATTGAAGGAAAACAAGATTGTTGGAATTGTTTATCAGAATATGTAGAAGACAATAACTATCATAATGTAGTAATAGGAGGGGATCCGAACATGATATTATATTTAAGGGAATAAAAGGAGGAAGGGAGGGCGTGATACTAATGTGGTACCATATTGAAGGATTAATGGCTTGTTAGGATTGGATATGTAACACCCAATAATTGGGAATATACTTGGACTATCGAAAGAGTGGGAAGGGCACATATCACAACTAGTTTAGACATTATTTTGGTTCAAAGCTCAATTTTTTTAGCAAAATGGGAGGTAAATTCAAATATATTTCTATTATCATTCTTACATCATCACCCAGTATCTTTGATAATAGAGGAAATAAACAAGGGAGGCCCAATTCCCTTATGGATTAACCCACTTTGGGTCAAGCATGAAGCATTTATTCCTTTAATAAAATAGGCGTGGGTGGATCTTGTTCAAGGATCACCCTCTTATGTTTGGGAAGAAAAACTCATAGTAACAATTATAATGTTAAAGGAGTGTGACAAAAATAATTATAAATTGCCTCAGAAAGAAAATAATGAAATCTTGAACTTGATGAAATAAAAGATGGTCAAATTAGAGAGGCGAGATGTAACAAAAGAAGGATTAACAAAAAAAGAAAAATTTGAGTCAAATTATGGGATCAAAACTTAAGCTATTTTTGTAAGCACACTAAGGCACGAGAAATGATAAAAATAGTCACAGAAATCAAAGGGTGTGGCATACAACCGAGAGAATTCTAGTAGGAGGGGTAGCAAGAATCCAAATGCCATTTCAGAAATATTTACAAGGAATGTGGGGAAGATGCAAAAGAATAGATAGAGGAAGTGTTGGAAGAATTACCTCGACTAATTGGAGAATGGGAGAATGGGAAGCTTACGAGAAAAAATTGGGGACAAGGAAATTTGGGAAGTTATATAATATTTGGAGAAAGATAATTCACTAGAATTGTATTGTTACACCAACAATTTCTACAAAGAATGTTGAGAAATTATTAAATATAATCTCTCGATGTATACTTAATGACCCTATTAGAAATGAAAGAGTGGGGCGTCCAACAAAATCATCCTTTTTGGAACTAATTCCTATAGAAAGGAATCACTCCTCATTTGTGAGATTTATACTCATCTCCTTTTATAATAATTCATACAAAATTCTCACAAAGATCCTTGCTAAAAGACTAAAGAATATAATGGGCATAATTATATTAAAAAAAATCAAGGAGGCTTTATTCAAGGAAGATATATTTTGGACGATGCATAATCCTAGTTCACGAAGCTATACGCTCGAGTCAATAGTGAAAGGAAAAAGGAATGGTGATCAAAATTGATATGGTTGGCACCTTTGATATATTAAAGCATCCATACATGCTTTAAAATTTAGAAAGGCTTGGGTCCTCTCCAAGCTTCGTGAAATGGATTAGTGCTTCTATAGAGAAACCATGGGTGGCACCCTTGATCATCTGGCCAGGCTAAGAGCCTTCTTCCCTCTCACCAAAGGGCTATGGTAACTCTTCCCTCTCTCCCCCTTTTATTTAAGCGGTGGTGGTATATACATTAAGCAAGAAGCTAGAAAAGGAAAGACATAAGGAAATATCCTAGGGCTTATGATTGTGCGAGGGGTGAAGGACATAAACCATATGTAATTAGAAGATGATACATTAATAGTAGGTGGAGCCTCCATGATCATTGCAGAAAGATTCAAAAAGGTATTAAATGTGTTTTTTCAGTGCCTTGGAAATTCTTACAAATAATGAAAAGTGTCATGTTTATGGATGGAGTGTTAGTACGACTAAACTTACCCACATAACAAGAAGACTTAGATTTTTCCTCGGTTCACTCTTGTGTTGATGCAAAGTGGAAAAGGTATGAATTCACTATGTGTTTTTCTCATTCTTTTACTTTAAACATAATTCTTTTTACCTTAGAAAGATGATTTATTACAAGAATTATGGTAGAATTGTGAAGATTTATGTTTATTGTAAAAATATGACTAAGAATTTCTTTTTATTCCTAAAAACAGGAATTAGGCGAGGTGAACAGCTATATCAGAGGCAAGGCTAAGATAAATGCAACTTTTGTTCCTCCAACGTTAGACCAAATCCTGCCAAGGACAAGGAAATCTGAACGCATCGCTAAGAAAAGGCAGGGGATAGCTCGGCTTCGGTCAAATTAAATCATGTGACAACTAAAAGAAGGGAAGCGAATCCCTCAGGATCCTTCGATCCTAAGGGATCGCTGTTCAAACCTCATCTTATTCCTTGTCTTGTCCATCAGAGTCTGTTATATAAGGCAATGCCTATAGTGATTGGGAGGAGATCCTTGGATTCAAAACATTTCTTTTGTAATATTACGTTTTATTGACTCTCGGCTTTAGAGAGCGTTCTCTATAATACTTTATGCTTGATTAATATAAAGGCGTGTTTCATTTCATCTTTCAAGTTCTGAAGTAACCTAGTAGTGTTTCACTGGTGCTAAGGCCCGACCCTGGTGGAATTACTCTGTTGTTTGTATTTCTATCCTTTTCTTAATGTCGTGTGAGTTTAGATTCATTACGATTACAGAGTTATTTGATTACTGTTGAACAGAGTTCTGGTTTACTGTGTGCGTTAATGAATTGCACTGCTATTCTATCTTAGCAAGGATCGTATTTAATGTCTTATTCATCTTGCTATCTTTTATAAAGCTTTGTTGTTCTATACTTAATTCTGGTTGTTGTTCCATTGGTTTATGGTTCATTCCGATTGACTATTTCATAGTGTTGGCTGTCGACAGGGTTGGAGTTTAAGAAGATTTTTTGCCTGATTGCGTTAAAGTTTATATTTGTTGTTCAATTAATGTTTGTTGTTCCATTATTGTTTGTTGTTCATTTCTGATTCGTAGGTTCAGATTAGCAAAGAGATTGTTTACAGTTGCTGTGTACACATAGGAATTACGAATTATTGTTCCTTTCCAATTCTTGCTATTAGAAGAAGTTCTTCTTAGTTATTTTCATCAGCAAGTAGTTCAAGTTCAATTTCATTTTGATTGCTTAAAGCACAAGACCATAAACTTTAGAGGACATTGTTTACTTCTTCCAAGTTCCCAGATTGATTGCCTTGTCTCAGTTGTGATTTTAGTTGCATCGATTTCTAAGGGAATGAGTTATTTCTACTACATCCCTGATTGATGTTTTGCAGAGTGAGTAGTTAAGATTTCAGAGTATCTTCATTCATGTTACTGTAATTATATTTCTTTACAAGCATCCATTTACTCTTTTATCTAGAATATTGTACTACATCTTTCATAGCATTACTCTTAGCTAATTGCAGTCTCAGACAGAGTACACTCTTGAAATAAAAAGTCACTCCCAGATTGATAATTAATGTAGGATAATTATGTGTTTAAAAGATACCTTTTATGCCTCGACATTTTGGCGTTGTTGCCGGGGAGAGTGTATGTCATTTCAAAGGAGTGATGCACAATTGATTTTCTTCTGCTCGTGAAGAGTTGGGTATTAAAGACGGAAGGTAAGAATCTGCGCACCAGGCAAGGAACATACTTGTTCGCAGCCCGCTTCAAAGCAGAATTAGGTAAGCTTATTTCTTTAGGTAGGAATGAAGCTTGTTTTCTTGAATGAATAAACCAGCTAAGCAAAAAAAAAATCCTCCTAAACCTGAAAAACCCAAGGGACCAGTGACCCTTGGGCGAATAACTTTTATTGATGAAATCCTTAAAAATACTGAATCTCAGCCATCAGTAGGACCTAGGAAAGTTGTCTCTAGACAGCCTACTAGTTCCCTTCAGGCCACAGAGTCACCATCTGAAGCCTTTGCTGAGATACATAGTCAAATAGTGGGAATTGAGCAAGATTCGCAAGAAATTGAGAATCCCTGCCTAATTTCTCCACGAGAAGGGAACTCCAGTAATCTACGTGAAGGAGAAGGGGAAACAGGAGAAGCAAAAGAACTAAAATCCCCTCTTGAAATAGTCCAAACAGTAAGCAGTCCAGATAAGGGAAGTTTTGTTAAACTCGTTCAAAACCAAGGTCCTAAATCACCTCAAACAGTAGGCCAACAAGGAATACTTATTGTTCCAGACCAGGGAAGTGTTTTCGAGGCCATTCATACTCCTTCTAGTCAGCCTAGGAATTCCCTTGAGAGCCCAGAAGGATATTGGCACATCTTTGACCAAACGGCCCAGAACCAAAACCAGAACCAGCAAACCCCCCAACAAACCTCTACATTGCAATATCCTATACTAGATACTGCAATTAATGCACCTATGAAAGCCATTCCCCTTCAACATATTCCCACGTTTCATGGCTTAACATCAGAAGATCCAGATGCATTTCTGTTCGAATTCGATGTGTTATGCAGGGGATATGACTATACCACCGATCCCTAAAAATTAAAACTATTTCCTTCCACATTAAAAGGAGCGGCCTTACGATGGTTTATGGGGTTAGGTGGGGGTGTCATAACTGATTGGGATCAGATGAAAGCTAATTTTTTCAAGAAATATCAAGATTATTGCAGGTCTCGGGAACTAAAAGATGAAACATTCCAAATGACAGCAAAACCAAATGAAACCCTGGAAGAATATGTGGAACGGTTTCAATACAATCTTCAGAGATCTCCTTATGCATCCTTACCCTTACCTGATAATGTGCTAAAAACTACATTAATTAGAAGAATGAAGGATCAATGGGTTGAAACATTGAATATTATGGGAAAAGGTGATATATATCAGGAAAGATATGCTAACATCATTGATTTGTGTATCACGAGTTCAAGGGGCAACACAAGGTTAAAATCAGCAGAACGTGACATGATTACTAGGGACAACAAGACCTCTAATGAAGGTGTAACTCGTGCAGAAATTGGCAACCTGCTAGAAGATTTTAAAATAGATATACTAGGGACTCTAACAATGCAGTTCGACATTATGCAAGCCAAAAAAAAGCAAGAAGAAGCAGAGAAAAAATTGACAGTATTATGTCCTAGATGCAGGAAGAAACACAGCCACAAAGAGTGCCTACTGGATGTAATCAAAGTTTGCACCATTTGCATGAAAGACCACCCCACAGAAGGATGTCCCTCGCTTCCTGACCTAAAATCAGTCTATAAGGAGGCATAAGAAGAATCAGAAGTGGTATGTCTACTTAATCAGTGCCGACAATGGCAGCCATGACAATCAGGTATGGCAACTGGTCCATTTTCTTCTTTTCAACCTCCTCAATAAAATGCTCAGCAATATAATGGAATGTGGAAAAATCAACCACCTTTCCCTAATTGGACACAACAACCATTCCCTACATCATCATGGCCAAATCAAACAAATCCAACTAATTGCCCAAATTTTCCTTTCTGCCCACCGTTTTGGCAAAACAATGCTTATCCAACACAATGGTCCCCCTCTACTTCAAAGAGTCAGGCCTAGCAGTCAAACTAGAAAAGACCTACAAATCAACCAGCTAGAACAATTCCCCTCTCTCAACCTACACTGCCATCTCCCTATACAAACCCCCAGACCAACTTAAGACCACAACTCCCAGCCCAGCCCAACCCAAACTCAAAAAATAGGCCAGTTAATTCTGTCCAAATAATGGAACCACCAGAATTATAAACTGAACTGAGGGAGTGTAATGACCTTCAATTAAGGTCTGGGCATATAGTAGAAACAGAGAGAAACAAAAATTTTCATATTGAAGATCTGTTACCTGTAGAACAAACATTACAAAAAGAGAAGGTGGTTCAACAACAAAATCAACAACAAGCAACAACCTCTTCTCCACCATTCCCAGAACGATTAATCATATCGCGCCCATTAAAACATCCTGATTTTGATCTTCTGGGAGAATTAAAAAATTTGTGTATAAAAATCCCTCTCCTCCAAGCTATCCAAGACATCCATATTTATGCAAAAACCATTAAGGAACTGTGTATAAAGAAGCCAAAGAGGAGAACAACCACCAACCCAACTGTCCAAATAGTCGGTACTCTATCTGACTTATTATCAAGAATGGAAACGCCTGTAAAATATGAAGACCCAGGAAATCCTATAGTGACGATGCAAATCAATGGGAAATTGTTCCCAAATGCCTTAGTTGATTTGGGAGCTGCAATCAATATCTTAACAACCAACACCTGTCAAAAACTTGGCATTACATCACTGGAACCAACAACAACCATATTAGAGCTAGCTGAACGATCGGTAGTCAAGCCAGAAGGTACACTACAAGATGTAATGGTATCCGTATATTCTTGGGAATACCCTGCTGACTTCCTGGTTATCAACCCAAAGAACCGGCTAGATGGACACCCGTTAATCCTAGGTAGACCTTGGTTGGAAACTGTCGATGCCTATATTGGATTCCAACAAGGCAACATGACAATAACAAGGGGAAACTATGTCAATAATTTAGCTTTATATCCCCCAGCCCAACCAAGCCTATCAATAATCAAAACAAGAAAACAACTTGTATCATATCTTATGGAAAATATGAGATCACCTCTAAATGTAGAAGATGCCCTTGATTTTAAAGACCAAACAAAGGATGATATCATTAATAGTTTTATTAATAAACCACAAATCAGATCCCATCTACAATGTCACATGATCAAGGCAGCATTTGATAATAAAGAAGAAGAAAATCCTCTGAAAGACATCCCTGATCAAGTAATACCCACTAATTTTGTGTACAGTAGTAATATTGTAGAAATTGAGCTGAGAAAAACTCTAAACATTAACAAAAATCTGACTGCTGAACAAGAAGAGAAGTTGGTCCAATTACTACGGAAATATAAAGCAGCCTTTGCATGGGATTATCCAAACATGAAGGGAATTGACCCCCAATTATGCACACACCACATCTATACCGAAAAGGATGCGAGACCCATTCGCTAACCCCAAAGAAGAATAAACCCTCACCTTAAAGATATTGTGAAAGATGAATTACAAAAACTATTGGATGTCAATTTCATTTACCCAATATCTGACAGAAAGTGGGTCTCTCCATTAGTAGTGGTACCAAAGAAGAACGGGAAGTGGAGAATATGTGTAGATTACCAAGAACTCAATAAGGCAACCCAGAAAGACCACTTTTCCCTTCCTTTCATTGACCAGGTATTAGAGACATTGGTAGGAAAGAAATTATTTTCTTTCCTTGATGGATTCAGTGGGTAAAATCAAATCCAGATTGCCCCTGAAGACTAAGACAAAACTACTTTTACCTGTCCTTGGGGGACATTTGCCTACCGAGTCTTACCCTTTGGCCTAGGCAATGCCCCTGCTACATTTCAAAGGGCCATTCTTGGCATCTTTTCAGATTTAATAAATGAAGGGCTCGAAGTATATATGGATGACTTCACACCTTACGGAGATGATTTTGAGCCAGCATTAGAAAATTTAGAAAAGGTGTTGCAAAGATGTATTGACACTAGGCTTTGTTTAAGCCATGAAAAGTGTCATATGATGATGACCGAAGGAGTTATCTTAGGACACTATATTTCAGCAACTGGAATTTAGGTGGATCCAGCCAAAATTCAGATAATTTTGTTAATACCCACACCCACCACACAAACAGAGGTACGTAGCTTTCTTGGATTTTCTGGTTATTATAGGAGATTTATAGAACATTATTCTCGAATAGCTGCACCTTTATATGCACTAACAGGAAATGTTGATTTTATTTGGACAGATAAATGTGACAATGCCTTCAACGATCTGAAAAAGCTTGTCTCAACAGCCCCAGTGCTGAGGGGCCCAAATTGGAATTTGCCATTCCAAATTTCATCTGATGCCTCAGACACAGTGATTGGAGCAGTGCTTGGGCAGGAGGAAGATAAAAAACCATATGCAATCTATTATATTAGCAAAAATCTATCTCTTGCTGAACTAAATTATACTGTGACTGAGAAGGAATTTTTAGTTATAGTACATGCTATAAATAAGTTTAGACATTATATAATTGGGTATCCTGTAGTACTATATACTGATCACTCTGCCATTAAACTTTTAGAAAATAAACCTGTTACAAATGGAAGAGTGACAAGATGGTTGATTTTATTGCAGGAATTTGACATTACAATTAAAGATCGACCTGGAAAAGAGAACCCTGTAGCTGATTTTCTGTCAAGAATGCCAAAGCCAACAGATACAGAAGCAGTTGAAGACCACTTCCCAGATGAACATTTGTTCGTTGTTATCGTTAGAACCCCATGGTATGCTGATATAGCAAATTATTTGGCAATAGGTAAATTACCTAAACATCTAACCCTTAATGAACGAAAGTAGATAATACAGCGTAGTACCTGATTCTCTTGGATTGGGGGCTACCTGTTTCATACAGGGTCAGATATGAAAATTAGGAGATGCATTCGGGAGGACGAGGTATTTGATATTTTGAAAGCATGCCATGACGGGCCATGTGGCAGACATTTTGCAGATCGTAGAACCACCCATAAGGTTTTACGGACAGGCTATTATTGGCCTACCATTTTAAAAGATGCCAAAAAATTTGTGCAGGCCTGTGATAGCTGCCAAAGGGCAAGTTGCCCTGAGCAGTCTGACGAAATGCCTTTGAACCATCAACTAGTAATTGAACCATTTTAATTCTGGGCGCTCAATTTTTTTGGCCCTATTAGCCCCCCATCAAACCAAAAAACATATATCCTAGTTGCAACCGAGTATGTCACTAAATGGGTTGAAGCAGAGGCACTTTCAAAAGCTACAGAGGACTCTGTAATACAATTTCTTTTCCAAATCTTTGTGCGATATGGCCTCACAAGGGACATAATCACAGATGGAAGACCGCAGTTTGTAGGTAATAAACTAGCTGAAACATTATAGAATTACCACATTCAACACAAGATTACAACCACAAGATTACAACCCCATACCACCCACAGGAAAATGGCCAAGTAGAGAGCACGAATAAAGTGATCGAATCCATATTGACAAAAATTGTTGCCTCGCACAGATGTGACTGTGCCTACAGATTGCCAGAAGCATTGTGGGCATACCGAACAACATGGACAGCCACTATGGGATATTCACCATATCAATTGGTATTTGGAAAAGAGCCCATCTTTCCAATAGAGTTTGAAATTCAGACATTAAGAACAGCCCAAAATTTGGGTCTAGATTTAAATGAAGCCTGGGTCAAAAGATTGCAGCAAATTAATGAGTTAGATGAAATTAGGCTCTCTACTCTTCAGCACACCGCGTTAATTCAACAACAGAGATCAAAATGGCACGACGCCCTTATCAAAGAAAAGATCTTCCGCGAAGGAGACTGGGCACTCCTATATGATTCTAGGTTTCAAGATTTTCCAGGGAAACTCCAGAAACGATGGCTCGAACCTTACGAGATACAAAAAGTGCATGATAATGGCACCATTACATTAACCACCATTGATGGATCTGGACATTCCTTCAAAGTAAACGGTCATCGAGTATGATTGTATCATAAACCGCTTACTCGAGAATCCTTCTACCAACAATTACGAGAAGATTCTACCATGAAAATTCTGGCTTAAGGGGATAACTCCTCCTCGGCACCCATTCATTAAATCATTTCTTTTATTTAAAATTTGTACATAAAGATTGTTCATTTATTTTGTTTGTTTGTTTTATGGAATTCTATTTATTTAAATTCTATTTATTTCGCTTATTTTGAGTTTTTGTTGTTCCTTTCTAAAGGAACAACATTTTTGTTGTTCCTTTCGAAAGGAACAGCAGCTTTGCTAAGAGTGTTTTCGTTGTTCCTTTTGAAAGAAACAGCAGTTGTGTTGTTAATTTTCGCTGTTTCACAAATTGTTTTGTTGTTCCTTTCAAAAGGAACAGCATTTTTGTAGATTCTTTTTGTTGTTCCTTTCGAAAGGAACAGCATTTCCGTAAATTGTTTCTGTTGTTCCTTTCTAAAGGAACAGCACTTTTTGAGTGGATTATTTTTTGTTTTAGACCAGCATTTTGAGGATTTTTGATGACTCCTCTAAAGGAAAACATACTATTTACACAAAATCATACAAATTAAAGCTTACTGGAATCAGCAAATCAAAATAAATCGTCATTTTTAAGAAAATTGTTTGGTAATGATAAGAAAAACAAAAAAGGGACATAATCAATAACATGACTTTGCTGTCTTACTATCACTAGCATTAATATGATCGATTATCCTTATCATGTTGGTTCTTCCCCAATTTTTATAACTTTCTTTGATTTTTACTCATGGAGTAGGAATAAGGGCATATTATTTTCTATTGAGATGTTTAGACTTATTCCACCATCCCTACTCTTAAGGAGTGTTGAGCCATCCTTTATATATAAGTAGGAAAGTACTATATGAAAAAGAAAAAATATTTATATATTTCACTAATAATTTTGTGATATGGCAGATGGAGGATAGGGGGTCTCATCAAGAGCCAGCCTACCATGATCATAAGGAAGCAAGTGAAGTGGCATTCCCATCATGGCCACCACACCAGGGATATGGTCCAATGGACAATTGAAAGAAAAAAATTAAGAAGTCCTTGGAATAGGAGGTCTCATCACGAGCCAGCCTGCCCACTTTTCACTTCTTCCCGGTGAATGGCATTGTGATTCATCTGGTCCCCAAGCCAGTACAATGGCCTCCGTTATGACATTTAACAGCACTTCCTAGGCATAAATAAAGGACAATGGTTCCAAGGGTGACAAAGCAAATTTTTCAAGGTTATGGACACCTGTGGACAACAAAGCTCTGCTGATGGTATTGGAGTTACATTTTTACACGTCAATAGTAATATTAAACCCTTTTTCCTATATCTCTATCTAAATATCAAATGAAATTATGAATCCTCAACCCTTGATTTCGAACCTATTATACATGAAAATCATCATAAATCGATCACATTAGTTTGAGTGGATAATAAACGCATTTGTACTTATGTTCATCTTAGTTGTCCCTTCTCCTTATCTTTAAATCATTACAAACATTTCTATATCTATTTATGATTTATCACACGCATCGATTTCAGTAAATGCCATAATTTGATTGATTGTATCATAAGTATGCATGCTTTTTCCTGTTGTACAACTGTTGTGCAGTACTTTCCTCTCTTAATTGACGGTCGAGGATGACCTATCATCCTCCGGGGGGGGCGCGGATGTCTCTTAATCACTGCATGCAAATCAAATCCCTATATTTTTTTACCTGTATGCGAATCAAATCCCTACATTCTAGGGAATAACAAAAACTTAACGATATTATTCCAATTCACCGTGTTGTGTTGTTCCATTACATCACTTTGTGTTTGGAAAGAAGTAACAGTGTGCAGAGAATATGGGAGGACGACCAATTTGTAGTGAGCCACAAGTGCTAGTTGTTTCTGATGCTGCACGAGAGATTCTAGAAAAATTGGGATGGATTACATATTTCACGAGGCTACAACAACCCCATGAAACAGTGGCTACGATTTTTTACAGAATTTGCAGGAAGGATACTCCATGGTTAGAGGAAGACAAATAGCCGTAACAGATGAAATAATTACAGAGGTGTCTGGTCTACCAGCGCAAGGAACCATATGGACTCAGAAAAGGTTCAGGCTTCGAGAAGCCATGAATATTTTCCAGGATGACGGACAGACATTGGTCGTCAAAGGAAAAGGAGTTCAGCCGACATCATTGGGAGAACCATGGATGAAATTGGCCAAGATAGTGTAGGCCTATATAACATGCGATGGAAGGAAAGACGTGGTAAGACCTCGCCACCTTATGTTATTGGCAGTATTAAAGTAGAAATGTACTGTAAATTTGCCTGCATTTTTAAATTCCTTACTGCATGATGTTGTCTGTAGTATAAGAAAAGCTCGGCACGCAGACATGGTGGTAAGCCACCATTGCTTAATCAGATTAATAGTGAGTCGTAGTCTCGCCCAACAACAGACCAGTTGGGAAGAGTTGATATTTTCGATTGATGGAGGATTAGCCTTACCTGCCCCAAAACTAAAGAGAATGGCTAGCTTAGCAACTGAGCCATCAAATCGTAGACAGTCCTCCCGTTCAAAAAGAAGTATGGGAATGATAGAGGGCCTTTCGGGTAGCAGTAGCCAGCCCTTGGAATTGCCCAGCTCGGAGGATGAACAGCCTCCACAATTGGAAGGAGGGAGTCCTCGTACTGATGAGGAAGAAGAAATGAGCCACCACACCAGTGGTGAGAAACAAACCAGTGCCGAAGAAGGAAATAATGAAGAAGAGGAAACTGAGGGAGAAATTCACTACTCTTATGAGGAAGAAGGTAGCTACCATACCTGCGAGGAGGACGAAGATAATCACAGTAGTGAAAGAGAAGGAACAGAGCCTCCCGAAAACACTACTGCAAGTTCACCACGAAGCCTTTTGCAAGAAGACCAATTAGCCCAAATTCTGGCCAATATGAGTGACTATGTGCAGCCTCATAGCCCTCTGGACCTTAATATTAATATCAACCAATTGCAGGAGCACTCTGCTGTCAACAAAGAAACGACTGAAGAAACACCAAATGAAACAGAAAACCCTAACGAAATGAAGGAACCAGCTGGGGTTGCTTTCCCTGAGAAGCATGAACAAGAAAAGGAGAACACTGAAGCAGTATCCCAACCTGAAAATTCTCAGGGGATTGCAGAGTCAATTGAGGGTATAACTCCTGTAGAATTTAGCCAAGGGCATATGAACATTGAGGAAGAACTCCAAGAAGAAAACAGAGAAGCGAGCCCAACTGAAGGCACGGCTGATGAGGACCAAAAACTTGGTGAGCAAGTAGGTCCAGAAAAAAAAACAGCTGCTCCATTAAGAAAACGAAAGAAAGTAATTGAGATTGGAAAACTTCGGAGGGAACGAATGAAGCTTCAGAGACTCATGGAACAACTCAAGCAAACCATTAGGTTTCTTAGAATGAAACAAATTCCCAAGCGAACCCTAAAGAGAAGAACCATAGTCACCAAGCGAGCCTCGAAAAAGAGGAAAGTGGCCACTAAAATGAACCCCCAAGTTGCAAGAACTATGGCTGAGCCTAATCATGGAGATATGGAATAGCAGGCAGCTGTTCCAGAAGAATCTGTTCCAGAGGGACCCACTTCAAGTGAAAATATGCAAGCTAGTAGTCAGAATACTTTTAGTGACCATACATTAGCCAGACTCCAAGAGGAGTTGGCACAGGCTCAACTGGAAAGGGAAAAACTGGAAGAAGACAATTTCCCTAGGAGAATATATCAGGAGTTGCAGCAGTAGATGAAGATCATCCATGAAGTAGAGGCTGAAGCCCACAAGAAGTGTCGAAAGGCAGAGGAGAAGGCTGAAAAGGTAATGAATCAATTAAAATTAGCCCAGAATCGAATGGACACTCTCTGCTCATTGTACACCGATGTCTTAGCTTGTAGATGCCCTGCCAAGAATTATTATTTATTTTTATTAGAAAGATATTTACAGCTAAATATTAAGGCAGTTAGGGCAGGAAAATCTATAGAGCTAAAAACTATAGATGATTTTGTAACATTCTGCAAACTCTATTGGGTAATGGTACAACGTTTCTTATGTGAGTTTTATTTGCATAATCTCATATTGGAAAATGATAGTGAGACAAATCCTAGCCCTTTTGTGGGTGATATCCAATACCAAGTGTTTATTTCCTTTGCAATTAATCAATTAAAATGGCTTAAAGCCTATAATGTTTTTCAAAGGCAGGAAAATGAATTAGATTTGTGGGTTAGGAATGAACCTAAGCACCCATTACAATTATGGGCTAGGCAGAATAATTTTATGACAAAGGAAGGTGTTATCCAGGCATTGGGGCCTGTTCATAAATCAATTGTCTTGAATGGGATAAACTATTTCCTATCTATTAGAAACCAGGCTTACATAGCAGCTAAGGTCCGATGGGGAATTTCCAATCGAAATGTTCAAAATAGAGAACCATTTAACTATAAAAACTTTGGAATAGCTGCAGACTGCTTGGTTTCCTATAGCAACCTCATTCTGAGGGAAGGACCATTCTGGCTAGGGTGTAGGTTTCAAAGCCCCATTGCATGGTATCCCACTACAGATTACAAAGCCATTTATGAAATACCTGAAGGACAGACAGAGCATGTCTTCGAAGCATTAGCTGCAATGCATGGTTTTAGGCCTTTTGATGAAAAACCTTCTCCAGCTTATTCTTTAACTGCTCTGCATGTGAACTATATTTTTCATGAGGACATGAAAAAGGGTAAGCAGGGGGTATGTTGAGCAGTGGAAAATGTATTAATCCACTATGTGATTTCTCATTCTTTTACTTTAAACATAATTCTTTTTACCTTAGAAAGATGATTTATTACAAGAATTATGGTAGAATTGTGAAGATTTATGTTTATTGTAAAAGAAGACTAAGAATTGTTTTTTATTGCTAAAAACAAGAATTAGGCGAGGTGAACAGCTATATCAGAAGCGAGGCTAAGTTAAATGCAACTGTTGTTCCTCCAGCGTTGGACCAAATCCTGCCAAAGACAAGGAAATCCGAACGCATCGCTAAGAAAAGGTAGGGGACAACTCGGCTTCGGTCAAAGTAAATCAAGTGACAGCTAAAAGAAGGGCGATGAATCCCTTAGGATCCTTGATCCTGAAGGATCGATGTTCAAAAACTCATCTCATTCCTTATCTTGTCGGAAATTCGATCTGGTATATAAGGCAAGCGCCTTTAGTGATGGGCGAAGATCCTTTGATTCAAAAATTTCTTTTTGTAACTGTTATGTTTTATTGACTCTCGGCTTTAAGGAAACGTCTAATACTTTTATGCTCGTTAATATAAAGGTGTGTTTCCTTTCATCTTTCAAGTTCTAAAGTAACCTAGCAATGTTTTACGTGGTGCTAGGGGCCAGCCCTGGTGGAATTGATGTTTGTTTGTATTTCTATCCTTTGCTAACATTGTGTGATAATTGCATTTAGATTCATTACGATTACGAGTTATTTGATTATTGTTGAGCAGTTTTTGGTTTTAAGTATTAGATTAATGAATTATAACATATATATCTTAGCAAGGATCGTATTTACTGTCTTACTCATCTTTCTATCTCTTATAAAGCTTTGTCATTCTATAATTAATTCTGCTATTCCATTGGTTTATGGTTCATTCCGATTGACTATTTCATAGTGTTGGCTATTGACAGGGTTGGAGTTGAAGAATATTTGTTACCTAATTGCTTTAAGTTTATATTTTCTATTCCATTACTGTTTGCTGTTCAATTATTGTTTGTTGTTCATTTCTAATTCGTTAGGTTCAGATTTGCAAAGAGATTGTTTACAGTTGCTGTGTACACATAGGAATTACAAATTGTTGTTCCTTTCCAATTCTTGCTATTAGAAGAAGTTCTGCTTAGTTATTTTCATCAGCAAGTAGTTCAAGTTCGATTTCATTTTGATTGCTTAAAGCACAGGACCGTCAACTATAGAGAACATTGGTTAATGCTTCCAAGTTCCCAGATTGATTGCCTTGTCTCCGTGTGATTTCAGTTGCATCAATTTCTAGGGGAACGAGTTATTGTTACTATATCCCTGATTGATGCTTTGCAGAGTGAGTAGTTAAGATTTCAGAGTATTTCCATTTATTTTATTGTAATTAGATTTCTTTACAAGAATTCGTTTACTCTTGTATCTAGAATATTGTACTACATCTTTCATAGCATTACTCTTAGCTAATTGTAGTCTCAAACAGAGTACACTCTTGAAATAAAAAGTCGCTCCCGGATTGATAATTAATGTAGGATAATTAGGTGTTACCTTGTATACCTCAACACAAATAACCCAAGTCATGGAAGTAGCTTGAGTAGTGACAACAGTTCCAACGACGAATGATGATTGATTTGGATATCAATGAAACCTATTGTATTTTTTGAAATAACTGTCTGTGAAAAGAAAACATTTTGTTTAATGTAATGGACATAGTGTCCCAATTGAAAGACAAGGGGTTACTAATAACAATCCCATTTTGTATGACAAAGAGCCTCTTATTGATATATAATCAAATACATTTATTTTATTCTATTGTGTTATCCAATGTCGTTGTGAAATGTTACATCGTTGATTAAATACATGGATGATTAAATATTATAATGAAGAGATGTGAAATCTAATAATATAAAAAAGTAATCTAAACCTCACATACAAACACACTAAAAAAAATTTAATTTATATGAATATTGTTATAAGATCTATTGTCAAATATTCGATGAACAAAGGATTTTTTAAAATTACAATAATCTCACTTTCACATGTCGATGTTTACAAAAAATAGAAAATCTCATTCAAAAAACGAGTGTCTCTATAACATAAAAAATCATCATTGTGTTGTGTTATATAAAAGCATCGTGATGACATTTTTTTCATGTATAGTGTATTTTAAGAAAATGAGAGCACCGGTGTGTTTATCACTTCAAGCATCAGTAATGTTTGAGATTAACGCCTTGGTGCATTGTAATTCTTAATGCACCAATGCCTTCATATAACTAAATCCCTGGTCCTACAAAATACTATTTCTAGTGCGGTGTTATATGAAAACTAACAACACAATTACTTTTGTATAACTAACACATTGAGGCCTTTGTACTAATGATACACATCGATGCTACAAGTTTTAAAAAAAAAACATCGGCGTAGAAATTATTTTTTGTGTGCCCTAGTGTCATTCCTTAAAGTGACTTCCTGAGGATTTTTTATCTCTTAGCATCTTTGTGGTATATATTACGCACTGATATTATTTTCATTCAATGCCTCGGTGATTTTAGTTATGTATGTCGCTCGATTCTTTTATGTATGTAGCGCACTAGTTCTACCTATTCCATTAAGCATGCTGAAAAAAGAATATACGCTATAAAATCTGGCCGCCAAGATTTTCCAGTGGTGATGAAGTTCCGTCAAAACCTCTGTTAAAACCTCTGCTATCTAAAATGAATGTTTTAGCAGGTTTTTTTTTGACAATTTTATCCAATTTTATAACACTAAAAACCTCCATTATAACCTCCGCTAGAAGGTACTTTCCTTGTAGTGTAATCATCTTGGACCAAATCAAATGAATCCATTGCAACAAAAACCCTGGGAAAAACCCATGGTAAATCCCCTGGAATTTTAATGTGTTCACACAGGCTTTGTGGATGCATATTTATTCACCTACATGACTATGGATGTGGGTTCTCCATAAGAAATTTGGGTTACAGGGATATATTTTCAGTGGCTAATCTAAATTCATCCCCTATAGATGTCGGTTGTTAGTGGCTAATATAATTTCATCCCCTATAGATGCGGGTTTTCAGTGGCTAATTTGAATTTGCCCCCAAATTTGAATAAAATTCAAATTTCCTCCATCCAGAACTGCTTCCACCTTCATCACCCTCTACAACCATCATGTCAAAGACCCACACAAATCCAAAACACCATAATCACTAATGCAACCATGCCAATTTATTAATATATCATCATGAAGCATTAAGGTAACTCAACACGGTATCTTAGCATTCGCAAATCATTCCTTCCTTATCATTAAACACCTATAGAACCAACACTTCAACAACATTACATTAACACAATGTACAACATCAACAACACATCATATATGCTTCAAGAACCATTTACAAGAAACTACACCTGTTGACATTAATGCCAACACATAGTTTACTCAAATATTGACAGCAATGCCAGCACCATGCTGCCAATATATACTTTAATGGATTTCCTTGTCTTTGATACAAAATTTGTTGGATTCTAGAATTGTTTCTATATCTAAGGTTTACATGAGGCTTAAGTCTCTCAATGTTGAGAATTGAAGGAAATTGTCTGATGGTGCCATAGAATCCCCAAATATTGTAAGTATGTCCATTAATTTAGTTGGAAGGGTGTTTTCTTATTCTATTCCTTTGGGTTGTCAAAAAATTATTGTATTTGTCTAACACTTTTTATATTCTCATTGGGTTTTATGATTCCATTGGCATTACCTTGATCCTCAATTCCCTAGCTATCCACCACATACATCTACAAGAATTGTCCTAATAATTCCAATGGACCTCAATGAAATATTCACTTTGTTCCTTATCTTGTCCTACTTTCTTAGTTGATGTGGGTATTGTATTTTGGATAAATTTTATCTCAATGGGCATTGGAATTCCATGCCAATTCATGTACATTTAAAAACTAGATTTTAAACATATTTTGTCATGTTGGTGTACTATATTACTTGAGTATAATAAAGTATGGTATACAATCAAGAAGAAAGTATTGTACAATACTAAAAATATATTAATACTATTGAAAATTATCCTATATAAAGTTTTAACATTACAAATTATCAAATGAATCAATATAATCATTTTTCCCAATTAGCAATCAATGAGTCATCATTGTTACAAGTTGTTGAGGTGAAGACCCTCTCATGCCCCTTTTGAATTATGTCAATAAAAATTCTATGATACATAACAACAACCCTCCATTTCCTCCAATTCCAATAGCCCTTAGAATATTCTCTTTATATATCAGTATTGCATTATTCTTGAAAACTCCAATATAAAGAACAATTGGGGATGATAAATTTCATCATTTTTCTATAGCCTTTCTAACACAACCATGTGTTATTTTATTTTTGGTTTATATTATATCTTGCAAACCTACATGTGTCATCTATTGATTGTTCTATGTTCCACCTTTCAACACACTCCACCTAACCATCCCACATGGCACTCCTTTGCATCCCCTCTTCACCTTCAAATTGTGTTAATTTTCTAAACACTATTCAATGGATTTTCCCAATTGTTTTCTTTCCACCCTCTTAATCAATACCTCTTATTTCTCTTCTATTATCTTTGGAAATTCACAATCATATAATTGTGATTATTGAAAGTGGACATGTACTAGGGAGATTTGGATGTGGAGTTAGATGACCATTGAAAATATTTGCTAGGTGAGGGATGAAGATTAACCTTGTAAAGTATTCATCTTCAATTCGTAAAAAGAATCCCACAATATTTAAACGAGATAACCACCCCAATTCACTTCAATTTTACTTTTCTATTTCCTTAGGGGTATTCTAGTTGTTAATACTATCATGTGTTAGAAACAATGGAAACTAGGAAACTACTAAGAGGGGGGGTGAATCAGCAGTGTGGCCAAATTATACAATTCTTCACAAATTATTATTTTTAACCACTTTAACAATTATTCATGGATCAAAACCACAACTCAATCATGCAAATACAACATCATAAACATATGAGAAACATATAGACAATACACCAATATTTAATTTATTACAAGCTTCAAATTTATTACATCAATGCCCCACGGGCTACTACTTGTAGGTTTATCAGTTGCTATTAAAAGGAAATTTTGTCCCTGCTCATTTATCAGCTACCACTGAAAGGGACTTATTCCACTTCATTTTTACCAGTATTCACTAGAAGGGACTATTTCCCCTACTCGTTTATCAGTCTCTATTGAAAGGGACATTTTCCTTTGAACATTTACTAGCACCCACTAGAAGGAGCTACTACCCCTAATTTGCAAGCTAACACTTGCAAGCCTTTTTTATCCATATTTCATCCATTTTAAAACTAGAACCAATAGGCCACTTATGTCACAATAAAATAAATCTTGCTCACTAATAATGTTCATCAAAGCCACCTTACAAACACCTTCAATAATATTTGATTACTGATAAAATCACCTTCAACAATTTCTCATTATTGAACACACCTATTTGATCAAATCACCAACAATACATACCTGCAAAATTACTCACTACTCCATTATTTTCCTTCTCAAACACATTTAAGACACAAATATTTCTCTCTTATTCACCTTTGAAGCATACCTAGACAATTATGCATCATGTTACACCAACAAAACTCATCCACACACTCTTTTATGCCCCCTCTTCATTCTGCTACTCAAATTTTGCTTATAAATATTTTTGGACTGATATTTTTGAATTGTAATTTAGTTATCTTGTTCTTAAAATATTTTCATGACTCTCTAATTTTTTCCTTTGTCATGTTCATTTCATTCCTCTACATATTCTCTTAAATTCTCAATCTCTGATCTGCAGTTCTTCGTTCAATTTCTGAGTTAAAATGTTGATTTTAGCAATTCTATCATTTTACAGAATTTAGCTATAGTTTTTCTAATTCTAGTGAATCTCCATATTTTTCACAACTACCAAATATACCTCTTAACTTCTTCCAACTCATTCATGCAATTAGTGTTACGTTATCCATGCATTTAGCATTATGTTGTTATGTTTGGATTTAACTACCAAACTCCAAGAGTTGTCGTCTCAACTGTCCATGCAAATATATTGCATATTTACTTATTCCAAAATATCTGTTGACTCATCCATGCATGTGCCCAAGTCTACTATAGGCTCAAATCCTTTTTAATATGCCCCTTCCAAACTTCAGTACCAAATAAAACTCTCGGGCCTTTTTAATTTTATTATAAGACGTTTCCAATTCCACCAAATTTACCTTATCTCCTTTCGTGTTGGCACCTTCCATCTTTCCTGCCATAGGACGAGGTCTCTACGACCACTGGCTAGGCCTTTTAGGTGCTTAGAATTTTTAATCCCTTTGCGGTCCAAAATCCATTGTTAATGTCTTCGCTTCATTTTTCTCACTTCTACACAAAGCGACCAAAGAGTTGGCACTTAGCCACTCCAAGAGCCTTCATGACTATTTTCTCTTTATAACCTCTGTGCACTAGGTTTTTACCTTTACATAAGGCCCTGTGAGGGAACTTAGCCTATATCCCTCTCCATCCTAGAATTTTATTTGTTTTTTCCTTTTTTCATCTGTCGAGTTCATGTTGTCGGGTCGATGTGTCCCGTGGGGACCAGTCAACGCCCTTTTATAATTGGCTACCTCTATGCCTCCATGTCCCGGAATTTATTGGAAAGTGCCAAGATCTGTTAAGAATCCTACTAGGGTAGTTCCTATGAGACATGTTGTCTTGTGGGGTCCTCCCGGTGCCTTTTTAATTGTTCACTGCCTAGCTGTCAACGTCAATGTGTCCCAACTATCACTACCAGACCCATTCCTTTTGCACCATGTTAAAAAATCATCAAGCTCCATCCAATGGGATGACATCATCAATGCCACATATCAAACTATTAGTGGTCCATGTTTCCACTAGATATGGGCCATTCAAGTGCCCAAAAACACCAAATCTACGTGCAATGTGTCATGCTTTGATTGGCTGGTGTTGACATCATCATCCTCCATTGTCTGGGCCACTCACATTCTATAACCTGTCCTCTGTCAGAAAGGAGAGAGAAAGATTCCTCTAGGGCTTGGTTTTTCACTAATTTTCTTCTTTAATTAAAAAACCATTGGGTTCAAGAAATTCATGTCTCGACATCACTCCTTTTTGGTTTGTGGTATTTAGAGGAGTGGTCCCAGATAGGTTCTCCATCCGTGATTTACGTGATGGGCTGATCCTGATTTATGAAAAAACATAAAGAAATACAGAAATACACATAAAATCAAAGATGCGGTAGAAATAAAACTTCATTTCATTAATAACAAATAACAGAAATATGATTACAGACATAATGGAAATAAACTAGCTAGGGCACTAGTAGCTTATCTCTGAGAAGAGATGTGGCGGATATAGGCTTCTAAATTATGTTACAATGAGGCTCTAGGGCCCATTTATTTTTCAAAAACAATGGAAAACCCAAAACATCCAAAAATATAACCCTAGGAGATGAAGCGCCAAAACTTTGGGCCCTGTTTGGGTAAAATGATACATCAATATTCCGAGGGACGTAACTTTGGCATACGATCTTCGTTTGATGCACACAATACCTCGTTAGAAAGATCTATCCGAGGAATAAAAATTTGGATGTGAGAAACAACAAAGGAACTTCCAATTTTCTCCCAGTTTTTCCAAAAGAGCCTAAAAATGGCTCCAGAAGTTCAGGACCCGAAAAACTGCTAAAAACAGTAGATTGTGCTACAATTAAGGAAACTAAAAACTGAAAGAAAAAATGGTGGGGCCCCAAGTGGAATAGGCGGATGGCCAACAATATCCACCTAGATCACGAGCGGTATGGGAAACCACCTCCTGACGCCTCAAGGACTGTCAAGACTAATGCCCATAGTGTTTTCAGAATGTCGCAGTGTGGCCCGACACTTATCTACCAACACTTAACCATTGTGTTCTTCTATCGGGTTGACTCTCTATTGCACTACAAATTTGCTATACCTTTGGGTTTAGGTTTTAACCCTGTCAAAAAAATTACCTGCAAACAAATTATTATAACAAAAAATAAACAATGGTGACAACATCGAACATAAAAAATATATACACAAAGGTTTTCCCCTCGATCCCAAAACCAAGACTACCAAATTAATTTTTCAGTATATTCCTTTCAATGTTACAATAAATATATATACATGCCGGAGAATTCATAAACCCAATCCATCAACCTTGGATTAGAACATACCCATAGTTCCATTGACTAGATCTACAAAATACCATGGACAAAAAACCATAATTCCCAAAACCATAAGTAGGTTTGTCGCTCCCTTTTGACCCCCCTGTTGTTCCTAGCACAAAAAATAGAGGGGACGTGTGACTATTCGTGGAAATAATATAACACACACCCAACATTCTCCCACTTGTTGTTTTCTTTTCCACACAAAGGGTCACAAGAGAGCTTAGTCATTGGTCCATCTCTATAATGCCCATTAATTCTCTACACCAAGAAAATTTCTCAGTGCTCACATATTTTTTCAACGTATCTGCAACATTCTTCAAAGTGTCCACCTTTACCAGCAACACCTTTTTTTCCTCAACCATATCCCTCACAAAGTGATAGTGAACATCAATGTGCTTTTCCTTTGAATGATAAGCAGATTTATTTTCCAAGAAAAGTGCACTTTGGTTGTCATATTCTATCCTTATAGCTCGTTGTATCAACCAAATACGTAAACACAATATTTGCAATGAAACTGCTTCCTTTCTTGCACGAGTAGCTACCATGTATTCAGCCTTTGTAGTTGAAAGAGGCACTGCAAACTGTCTTTTTCTCATCCAACTAATTTCTCCTCCAATTAGGTTAAAAACATACCCACTTGTAGATCTTCTTTGATCTATATATCTAGCCTAGACTGCATCAATAAACCCATGGATGTCCAAGACTTGGCCCATTTCTAGTCTTCCTTGGTAGCACAGACCATATTCACGAGTGTCGCATAAATACCTGAAAACCCACTTCATTGTTGTCCAATGCACCTTCCCTGGTTTTGAAATAAACCAGCTCAATACTCCCAGTGCATGTGCAATGTATGGTCTAGTACATACCATTTCATACATCAGGTTACCGAATGCACTTGCATATGGAACATGGGACATGTCCTCTTCCTCTTCTTGTGTCTTGGGACATTATTCAATAGATAACTTTACACCTACAGGAACAGGATCCTTCACCGGTTTACTATATTGCATATTAAACCTCTATAGTATTTTCTAAGCATACTTCCTCCAGTTTAACCATAGCTTCCTCTTTGCTCTATCTCATTTAATTTCCATGCCAAAAATATAGTTTGCAACACCAAGATCATTCATGTCGAACTTTGAAGACAATTGGGTCTTCAAATCAGCAACATATCGTCTACATACAAGACCAAATAATTAACACGGTCAATTATTAATTTAAATACATAGAGTGATCCACTTTGATTTGGGTGAAGCCAAGTCCCCATATATATGTATAAAATTTTTGATACCACATCCTTGGTGACTATTTTAATCCATACAAAGAATTTTTTAAAATTCATACAAGTTCTTTCTTACCCTTCACCACAAATCCTTCAGGTTGCTTCATGTACATCTCTTCTTTTAGATCCTTGTGAAGAAATTTTGTCTTCACATCCATCTATTCTACCTCGAAATAAAAAGAAGAAAAAACAAATAGAATTAATCTAATAGAATCTACCTGGGCAACAGGAGAAAAAATATCACCAAAATAAGTTCCCGACACCTAGGAATAACCTTTTGCTACCAACTAAGATTTGTATTTCTCCACCTTTCCTTATGCATTCATCTTCTTCTTAAACACCCATTTGTTGCCAATGGCTTTCAGTCAACAACTCCACTAGATCCAAAGACTCATTTTTGTCCAAATATGCCATTTCATCAATCATGGCCTCCTTCTAGAGTTTGCATCCTCTGAATCTATTGCCTCCCTGACAGTTCTAGGATCATCATCAGTAATAGATAAATAAAAATTTGAACAGAAAGAATATGGAATATACCTTTTTGGTTGTCTTCTCTCTCGAACTAATCTTCTCAAATCTGGAGTTTATGGCTCTTCCTCTTCTTAATCTTGTTCTGATGTAGAGCCTAATTCTTCCTCCTTTAGCTCAAACTCTATCTTCTTAGGTTCCTTTGGTAGGAATTCATGTTTAATAACATATTTCACCAATTTAAACACCACATATCAATTGTACAAAACCTTCCTTATTTCTGGGTTCCAAATATTATAACCTTTTAAACCATCCTTATACCCAATAAATATGCACCTTTCAGAGTTAATATCCAACTTAGTTATTTTCTCCTTTGGAACATGTACATATGCATCACAACCAAATATCCTCAAATGTGAAAGATATGATTTCTCACCATTCCATACCTCATGTGGATTCTTCTCCTCCAACGTCGATGAAGGCGATCTATTAACCAGGTAACATGCAATATCCACTGCCTCTGCTCATAATTCTTTTCCTAACCTGGCACCACTGAGAATTCTTTTTTCCTTTTCCATCAACATCCTATTCATTCTTTCTGTAACTCCATTTTGTTGAGGTGTGCATGGAGTAGTCTCTTTTCATGCTATACTATAATTCTTACAGAACTCTTCAAATTATTTCTTGCAAAACTCTCCACCATTATCTTTTCTCAACGCCTTTATCTTCTTCTCTGTTTGGTTTTCCACCAGAGCCTTAAGTTCTTTAAACATGTGAAAGAATTCAGATTTCTTCCTAAGGAAATATATCTATGTATTCCTTGATAATTTGTCTATAAATGATACATAGTACACAGACTTACCCAGTCATGGAACTGACATAGGTCCAAACACAACATTTTGCACAAGCTCTAATATTCGTTTCGCCCTCTTAGCACTAGAAGGGAAACTCACCTGATTATGTTTCCCATATACATAATGTTCACAGAAATCAAAATCCAGAGAGAAATTATACATCCCTTCTACCATACCATTACCATTTTAAATGCCCTTCTCTCCTATATGTCCACGCCTTTGATGCCATAGCATAGTCTTTTCTCCACACACCACAAGACTTTCTGCTCCACTTTCAAGAACCACAGAACAGTTGCACCCATCAAGTAAAATGCTACCTATAAGCTTGTATAAAGTTCCAATATGAACTCCCTGCATTAATACTAGTTCTCCCTGAACCATCTTGTGGTTATCCTTCTCGCACACTGTTTTTACACCTACATCATCGATCTTGCTTAAAAAATTCATATTTTTGGCTGATGCAGGAATGTGCAGAACACCAGGAAGTGTTCTAATCCTTCCATCTTGCAACTTTAGCCTGAATTTTTTGTGTCCGAAAATTTTGGACTTCTTATCATCCCCTAATAATACATCACCACCGTCATACTTCTCATACTCGCAGAACCACTCCATATGGGGAGTGGAGTGAAAGGATGCACCTGAGTCAATCAACCATTCCTCATGATCTACATGTGTACCTGAAGAAGAAATTAAGTACACATCCCCACTTTCATCTGAGGTGGTTTTCACCTCTGCAGAAGGAGCATCATCGGATCCCTTTCCTTTCTTAGGAGTTTTAGATATACAATAATTTTTTGAAGTTCCTTTCCTTTTTTCATTTCTATCACACCTTTACAGGTTTTCCTCAAGATTTAGATCTCCCACTCGAGGAATTTTTTTGTTTTTGTTCCAGGACCATCCTCGTACAAACAAGTCATCTTCGTTATGTCACTCTATATTTTTTTGTCACATCTCCTCTACAAGAAAGGATGAGACTATTTCATCAAAGTTAAAGGTATTTGTATTGCTACCTATAGCAACAAACAGACTATCCCACGAATTTGGTAGAGAACACAAAAAACTGATGCACTTATCTTCATCTGATATTTCAATATCAATAGATAACAACTGGCTTACTATAGTATTAAAGGCATTCAAATGTTCTGTCACCAAGTCTCCATCGTTCATCCTCAGGTTATATAACCTTTTTCGTAGTAACATTTTGTTTACCAGAGACTTAGATTGGTATAAATTCCCTAAAAAATACTTCGTTGTAGCTTCCCCTGATACATTCAATAATACTAAATATGATATACACAACCATATTGTTATTTTATTCTTTCTATTCCAACTTTGTCGAGTATTCAACTAAAATTGTGATTGGTTTAGTGCTCGAATGTACTACAATCCACTAATCTTTATCCACCATGAGATCCTCCATCTTGAGCTTCCAGAACCCAAAAATCCGGCTATTAAATTTCTCGATCTCTATCTTTCCAGTTGTTTCCATCTTATTTCACCGCAATAATCGATCCCGCAAATCTCCTATTGAAGAGGGTCTACCACAGGCCCGATAAAAACCCCTCAACAACAAAGGAATCCCCTTGAAGTCAAAACTACCATGATACCAAATGTAGGTTTTGACCATGTATATAAATTTCCTGCAAAAAAATTCTTATAACAAAATATAAACAATGGAGCCAACATAAAACATAAAACAAATATAAACAGAGATTTTCCCCTAGATACAAAAATCGGGACCACCAAATCGATTTTTCATTATATTCCTTTCAAAGTTACAATACATATATATACATGCAAAAGAATTTTTTAACCCCAATCCATTAACCCTGCATTATACATAATCATAGTTCCCTTGATCGGATCTACAAAATACCATGGTCAGAAAACCAGCTTTCCTAAAACAATGTGCAAAAGCGATGCACAAAACCATAGATAGGTCTTCCCACCTATTATAGATTCCAAAAATAAAAATCCCAGTGAAAGGGGGTGGTAACCCCCCTACAAACCCCCCAACGAGCAAGGCCACCGCCCCCCTATGAACCCCCTGTTGCGCATGATGCAACAAACAGGGGGGTTATCGCCCACCCTGTGACCCTCCAGCGTGTGCGACTAGTCATGGAAATAATATAACACACACCCAACATTAGGCTAGCCCTCAGTAGGCTAAGTTATTAGAGTGGGCTCCTTCGGTCACTTCCCATTGGATGAATCTGCTGAATTCCAACAAGAAATTGAAGCACACACACTAGTGTGGGACCAATAGGTCCTAGCAGCACCTATACTAGTGTGGGCTAAATTTGGTGCAGTGGCTAATTTAATTTTCCCTTAATTAAATTGGACAATAAAATGTAATCTTATCTCATGATCACTTGTAACAGTTAACCGAGTGTGATAAACTTAGTTAGCTCATGTATTTCGATTTGAGGGTGGTTGGTGAGGCATGCAAACTAATTCTATTAGTTATGGAGTTTGAATTGTAGTTGGTGCATTAGTTTAATGCATGATTAATCCGTTAACTCAATTAGGTAAGTTAAAGTCAGTTGAAATAGTTGTAACTGTTTGTTGCACTAGTGAAAGATCAAGTGAATTAAATATTATTTAATTCAAAATCATTGATCTGCCATGCAACTGATGATTTACTATTAATAGTTGCATGTATGTCAGTTCCAGGGGAGACCTAATTGAGCCAAAGGTTAAAGGGAGGTTAACTATCAGTTGTGTGATTAGTAGGTTGCTTGCATGCAACCAGACATCCATTAGAGTTCCCATGATCCTTGCGCAATTCAGGAAGGCCAAAATTCCTAAAGAATAGGGATTGCATTCATCAAGAATTGTGCAAGCTAGGTAGGTTTTTTAGAGGCTGAGAATTAGCTAAGTGTTGGCCAGTTTTGTCTAGGACAGTGTGAGACAGTTAGAAGAGTGCAGGAGACTCTTGTGAGAAGAGTGCATTGTAATTGTTTCATGATTCCATGGTTAATATACAATAGAATATAGAGGTGTTTTGAGCATAAATATTTACCCAAGAAATTATCTATGTTGTGGTTTGATTTGATTCTTTCTTTGCTTCATGTGATTGGTGATTGTGTCTAATTTCCGCAATTGATTTGTAGAAGTGATTCAGTATCTATCTTTAGCACATTTTTAGATCAAATTGAATCCATTGGTATACATATGTTTGTATAATTACACATGGTATCAAAGCACAGGAAATCACTATAGTGGAGGACAAGTTGAGTTTTTGACTGAATAGAATTCGAATTTCCAGAAGACATTCTTGGTGCTACAGGTGAATCAGGATCGAAATGGCTTTCAATGGCTTGACATTGGAGTATGAACTCGATGGTAGCTCTAACTATATTTCTTGGAAAGACAGGATAGAGGTAGTACTGGAGGAAAATGGGTTGAAATAATTCATTGACAATGATGTTCCCAAACCCACTGTAAAAGATGCTTCAAATCTTGATGCTTAGAAAATGAAGGTTGCAAAGGCGAGGAGGATTTTACTGGAGGGATTACAAGACCACGTTCTCTCAAGTCTCCATGGAAAAGTGACACCATATACAATGTGGAAATATTTGACAAATCTATTTTAGAGCAGCAGTGATCATAGAAAATTGGCAGTAAAGGATAAACTTAGGAAGATCAAAATGGAGAAAGGCGACACCATGCCTAAATATTTAACAAAATTTGTCCAATGTTGGGATGAGCTTGGGAGCATCGGCATTACTATTGATGATGATGATTTGGGTAGCTTGTCTCTTCTAGGACTTCCCAAGAGTTGGCATAGTTATCAGGACTCTGTCAATGGAAGGGAAAATCTGCAATATTGGGAACGACTTTGGTCGGATTTGGTGCAAGAAGAATTCAGGCAGAATACCAAAGATGGATCTTCATCTAAGAAGGAATATGAAGTAGATTTTTCTTTGGCTGCCAAGGTGAAGAAAGGGAAAGGAAATAAATTCCATTTCAAATCCGAGTCTGATAAAGATGGCAAGAAGTGCGACATGTCCAGAGTGAAGTGTTTTCACTGTCACGAGCATGGACATTATGCCACTAATTGTCCACAAAATAAGAAGAAGAATAAGGCTTCAGGACCTGCAGCTGGTGAAGCTTTGGCCTCGCAATTTGAGCTTGACTTCTCTCTCATTGCATGCATGGTTTCAAGTGGAATGGGATCGGTGTGGTACTTGGATAGTGGTGCATCCTTTCACATGATGGGAGACAAAGAACTTTTCAGTAGCTTGGAGGATAAGGACCTCCAGATACATATCGAAATGGGTGATGACAGGAAATGCAGTGCTACCGAGATTTGTACAATTACCTTCCAGAGACAGTCAGGTAAAACCTTTCAATTAAAATATGTAACGCATGTACCAGGCTTGAAGAAAAATTTATTCTTAGTTGCAATGTTGGAGGATAGAGGCTATGATGTTGTTTTCAGTGAGGGAAAAGCTTTCCTGTGACACAAAAAAACAGTACAAGCCAAGAATACTGGGATTCGAGTTAAGAGTATCTATAAACTTGATGTAGATGGCTGCACATAATTTATGGATAAGGCAGACAAAGTGGTGAGCCGAGATGAGGGTGTGTTATGGCATAGGAGATTGGGTCATCTTCACCACAAAGCCTTGAAGGCCATGCAACAGATTTCTATGGGTCTTTGCAAGGGTACACTTACACATCCAGCCACATGCAAAGGATGTACTATGGAGAAGTATGAAAAAGCCACCTTTCATGAGAAGGAGAACCGAGCCTCGTAGATCCTTGAGAGAGTTTACTCAGACGTGTGTGGACCATTCTCTATTGATTCGACAAAAAATCATAAGTACTATGTGATATTTTTTGATGAATTTTCTCGAAAGTGATGGATCTACTTCATGTAGAAGAAAGATCAGACGTTCTCAAAATTTCTTGAGTTCAAAGCACTAGTGGAGAAAGACACGGGGAAGCATGTGAAGGTTCTTAGGAGCGACAATGGTGGTGAGTACATCTCCAATGAATTCAAGAACTTCTACAACAAAGAAGGAATTCGGAGAGAGTTGATTGTGCCTCATAACCCATAGTAGAATGGGGTTACAGAAAGAAATAATAGAACAATTTTGGGTGCAGAATGAGCGATGTTGCATGATCAGGGCCTACCATTGTATCTATGGGCGGAGGCATGCAACACAGCGGTATTTTTTCAAAACCATTGTCCTCATCAGATACTTGGCATGAGTACACCAGAAGAGGCTTTTACTGGTAAGAAACATGATGTTTCACATTTTAATATTTTTAGTTCATCTGTTTATGTGCATGTGACCAAAGACACCAGGAAGAAGCTGGAACCAACAGCTGAGATTGGGATATTTGTGGGGTACACTGAAACTCCCCACAACTATCGGGTGTATCTTCCAAACAATAGAATGACTGTTGTGTGAGGGGATATAAAATTTAATAAGTATAGAGCCATGTGATTGTCCCTTGAGAGGGAGTTGGATTTGCATGCAGAGGAGGAACACTTGGTTCCAAAGAATGAACCTCAAGATGTGGAGCAGCCACATGTGGAGAATCATGGAGTGGCAGAAAACACTCATGCAAATCCATCCACCAGAAATGGTAGAAGGCACACCACAGAAGTTGATAGATTGAGACTTGATGCAACAGAAAATGTAGGAGCCCCTACTTCATTGCGTAGATCGAGACAGTCTCCAGACAGGTTTACTGGATACATGGCTCCTATGAGAAAGTGTATTGTGACAGAACCATCTTCCTTTCAAGAATTAGTGCAGAAACCAATTTGGTTTTATGCTATGGTAGAGGAGTATGACTCCATCATCAAGAAAAGTGCATGGGAGATTGTCCCAAGACCGATCGGAAAATCAGTGGTTGGATCTAGATGGACCTATAAGGTGAAGCAAGCTACTGATGGGAGTGTGGATAAGTACAAGGTCGGATTTATGGCCTGAGGATTCTCACAAGTTGAGGGGATTGACTATGAAGAGACTTTCGCACCAATCACGAGGTAATCTTCCATTATATCTATCCTTGCACTCTCAATGCAAATGGGGTGGCGCATTCATCAGATGGATGTGAAAACTGTGTTTCTCAATGGAGTTATTGAGGAGGAAGTGTAAATAGAGTGGCCAGAAGGTTTCAATATCTTTGATAGTGAGTCGCATGTGTGTCAACTCAAGAGAGCACTGTATGGGTTGAAGCAAGCACCTCGTGCTTGGTACACTCGGATTGACAGCTATTTCACCGGGTTGGGCTTCACCAAAAGTGAAGCAGATGCAAACCTGTACTAGATTGTGGTTGATGGTAAGCCCTTGATTATTGTAATTTATGTTGATGATCTAATTTTGACAGGTGATGATCAGCTGATAAACTCATGCAAGGAGTATCTTGCAAGGGAGTTCTAAATGAAGGACATGGGACTCCTTCACTGTTTCCTTGGTTTGAAAATATGGCAGCAGAATGGTGAACTTTTTTTTAGCAAGGAAAGTATGCCAAAGAGATACTGGGTAATTTTCACATGGAGAGATGTAAACCTGTGGATACTCCTCTTCCAGTAAATTGGAGGAAAGAGAATGCTACTTCAGGAGAAATAGTGGGTGCTACTATCTACAGGCAGCTAGTAGGTTCACTGATGTACTTGGTGAACACCAGACTAGACATTTGCTACGCAGTTAAATAGCTGATTCAAGTTATGGTTAAGCCAACCAAGCTCTTTTGGAAGGTGGGGAAGCATATCTTGAGATATATAAGGGGCACTGCAGAGTATGTATTATGGTACAAACGGACATAGGGAGTGAAGCTTCAAGTCTTCACGAATTTAGATTGGGCAGGAAGTCCATCAGATAGAAGCACCACATTAGGAGGGATCTTCAGCATAGGATCAACGACAGTTTCTTGCTACAATAGGAAGCAGCGATCTGTGGCACTCAGTTTTGTCAAGTCAGAGTACATGGTAGCAAGTCAAGATGCATGTGAGATCGCCTAGATGAGAACAATCCTGGTTGGTTTGTTTGGTTCTCAAATGGATCCGACAGTGATAGATTGTGATAACTAGAGTTGCATTAAACTCTCAGTTAATCTAGTGTTTCATGATAGGTCCAAGAGCATAGACATCTGGCACCACCATCTTAGAGATTGTGTTCAAAGGCGCATAATGTTACTTCAGTACATTCCCACAGAAGATCAAGATGAAGATATTCTGACGAAGGCGCTCACCAAAAGAAAATTTGAATACCATAAAGGCAGGATCGAGGTGGAAGATAATCCCTTTCTTGTTGAGAGGGAGTGTTGAAGTCCAACCAGAAATTGCAGCACACACACTAGTGTGGGACCAATAGGTCCTAGCAACACCTATGCTAGTGTGGGTTAAATTTGGTGTAGTGTCTAATTTAATTTTCCCTTAACTAAATTGGACAATAAAATGTAATCTTATCTCATGACCACTTGTAACAGTAAACTTAGTGTGATAAACTAAGTTAGGTCATGTATTTTAAGTTGAGGGTGGTTGGTGAGGCATGCAGAGTAATTCTATTAGTTATGGAGTTTGAATTGCAGTTGGTGCATTAATTTAATGTGTGAGTAATCAGTTAACTCAATTAGGTGAGTTAAAGTCAGTTGAACTAGTTGTAACTGTTTTTTGCACTAGTGAGAGATCAAGTGAATTAAATATTATTTACTTCACAAACAGTGATCTTCCATGCAATCGGTGATTTACTATTAATAGTTGCATGCATGTCAGTTCTAGTGGAGACGCAGTTGAGACAAAGGTTAAATGGCGGTTAACTATCAGATGTGTGATTAGTAGGTTGCTTGCATGCAACCAGACATCCATTGGAGTGCCCATGATCCTTGCGTAGTTTAGGAAGGCCAAAATTCCTAAATAATATGGATTGCATTCATCAGGAACTGCACAATCAAGGCAGGTTGTTTAGAGGTTGACAATTGGCTAAGTGTTGGCCAGTTTTGTCCAAGACAGTGTGAGATAGTTAGCAGAGTGCAAGAGAATCTTGTGAGAAGAGTGAATTGGAATTGTTTCATGATTCCATAGTTAATATACAGTAGAATTTAGAGGGGTTTTGAGCATCAAGATTTCCCCAGGAAATTATCTGTGTTGTGGTTTGATTTGATTTGATTCTTTCTTTGCTTCATGTGATTGGCGATTATGTTTAATTTCCTCAATTGATTTGTAGAAGTGATTCAATATCTAGCTTTAGTACATTGTTAGAATGGATTTAATCCATTTATATACATATGTTTGTATAATTTATACAGAATATATGTTTCCATGTCCTGGCATGCATCACCCGGTCTATTCCTTATGTGTGCCTTATGCAATTCTCCGAGGTGCACCCGCTGGGGTAATACCTCCCGGTGGGCTCCAACAACGCCTAATAAAATTTATTCTTGTTTCTTTTTTTTCGGCCAAGTTTTCCAAGAGCTCTATATAGAGACTCCAACAACCTTTACTACTGGGTTTGGAACTTGTGCCAAATTTAACTAGGTGCCAAAATCTCACCCAATCACCTTTTAACTCTATTAGTTTGAATTGGGGGTCCCCAAACTTTGAATGGCTCTAAATTTCAATCTAGGAGGCCATATTCAGACTTCCACATATCACCAAAAATTTCTTTTAGAGATATTCTAATCTGAGTGGGTTTCAAATACATCTAAGATGATTTAATCTGCAGGAACTAGATCCAAATTTTCTACACCATTACTGCTACCATTTTTATCTTCTTGTGACTGATCCTTTGCCATGCTTTGCCTTTGCCAAAAATGTTTTCCTTTGCAAAAATATTTACAATGCATTTGTCTTTTCCAATCTTTTCCATTTCCTTTAACTTTTCTTTTTCCATCAATGACAATATATTTCCAACAATATCCCCCTTTTCATTGATGGCAACACCAAGATCAAACACCACATCATTACCAATGATCATTACTTTTCTTTGATACTTATTAATGTGCTTTTCCAATGATCATTTACCATCTTGTGTTTGATCAACAATGCTTCTCCCCCTTTGACATCAATGGCAAAGATACTAGCGTGCTCCCCCTGTTAACAATCTCTCTATGTCTTCTAATCCTGTGGACCTGTTAAATGCTTCTTATTATGCCGAAAACCTTAGGTACCTCTGATCTAGTCCAAGAAGCTTATTCTCTGTCCTGTGAAGAAGATTGGGTTGAATGGAAAAGAATATTTACTCACAATCTCTCTCTCAAGTAGAAAAGTGAGATATCTTATTTAAACAACACATGCTTGTGCAACTGAGTAATGAGAAAATTATTCATGTTGTTATGAGTCTCAGCTAGGATTACATTCATAAGAGTGCCTACCTAGACACATACCTCTAGCAACAAGAAAAACCTTTCTTATGCATGCCACCATAAAAGTATAACACTTTTGACAAACATAGATGGACTCTCACCAATGCATGCCTAAAAAAATCGCTTGTATTTCACTTTGCATACTTCTAATGACAACAAACTCACCACGATATATTTGACTCATCAAGAACCAGTCATATAAATTATGACCCATTTACCAATGCTTGGAATTACAATCTCATATTGATAGCATAAACAACATAATCTCTAAATTATGCCAATTTCTAAATTGATTCCATTGATAGAAATAGTTGAACACTTAATGACTGATTGTTCTCATCCTCTAATCATGTTTCTTTCACCATAAATCTGATATATGACACCAATTACCAACATTATAACACCAATCCATTTATAGAAAACACCATTTTCCTCTGTCTTGCAGCAACCAGCTGATACCAATTAATGATACCAACCATCAATGAATAATTTGACACTCAAATATTGACTTGAGTATACTCTGCCTAAGGCCATGCTTTCCTTTATCCTTCATATGCATTCATTGGCATGTTCCTTTTTTCTCCTTGCATCTAACCTTTATGGCTTCCCTTGAAGCCAGCCTATTCTCTTCAATGAAGAGGAACAAGAGATCTACCCCCTAAGTAGATTATCTTATTTTTTATTCCACACCTAGATATAAGTTGATTTATTTTGTTGGATTGATTAACTAGGTGACTTTCTGCCACTTCCTGAGAATACAAACCCCTGATCATTCCTTTCTCTTCTTTCTGAATGTTTATTCATGTTTCCTTCATGTACTGCAATGAAGATCCAACAGAGCTAATGCTCCTTTTGTCTGATTGGATTCTCTCTGTGTTGCAGGTTATATAAGAGAGATCAACTATGGGAATTTTAGACTTTGATGTGCTAAGTATTTGTTGATTATCTTTAAAACCAAACATTTTTCTGCACTGTCTCCATGCACCATTCAATCTTCCTCTCTTACGTGTTATGAAATAAATCTTGTGTGGTTATCTTTTCTTGATCTCATCATAATCCATGCCTCTGATTGTAGCATTCTGAAATGAGGATTTCTTGCCCAATATGCATGTAGCTAATTTATGCCCATATTTCTTACACATGTAGCATTCAACATTATTCAAGAATGGTACAAAGAATTTTTCTTCTTACCAAGGCTTGTGCCTGTCCAATTTCTTGGATTGATACTCGTTCTATTACTATTATTGGGCCATTGATCACATTTCCTTTGAGGGTAAAAGGCTCTTTGTGCTTGGTTTGTTGAATTTTCCTTCTGAGGAATTCATGGTTGTGGCTGAAATTGCACATTCCACATATGTTTTTGCACCTTATTTTTCCTTTATGGAAACATGGAGTAAATGTGCCTTGTGTTATTACAACAAAAGCATATGAGGGGTTGCATACTTTTTTTTATGGAGATATTTTGGTCTCCTTGGTGTTGGGTTCCTTTCTCTACTATTTTTGTGTTTTCAGATCTTCCTTTAACCAAATTTTTAGGTCCCTTTAATTTTTTTATTGAGTAAATTTCACCTTTTTCTTTTGTCTTGGCCTAAGAGGAACAATGGTTGGTCTGAATCTCCTTCAATGCTTCAAAATTCTCTGCATACTTATGAAGATTCAACATCTTCTCTTTCAATGTTATATTCTCTTCTTCTAGATTCATATTTATGGATCTAAACTTCTTAATATCTTCAAGAGATGATATGAGTTACCTCTTTAAACATATATTTTCTTAAAGATCTTCCAACTCAATTGAGGAGCCGCTAGATTCACCACTAGTTTTCATTTCACTCTCAAAAGTTTTTTCCCTTGATAACTCTAGAGATTCTTTTTCTGATATGTGAGATGTCCTTTATTCCACTTCACTAGAGGTGGACCCATTATCTTCTTGACCAATGTCCAAGTATGTTATTTCTATTAAGGTAGATCTATCTTCATTACAACATGATGAGAAACTCTCACTTTCACCAATACTTGTAGTTGATCAATTTGAAGATAAATGGTCTATTATTCTATAATAACAAAAAAAAAAAAAAATGCTTTCAAATTGCATCTCTTCTAGGTGTTGATCAACAATTTGGCCTCTTGTTATAGAAGAATCATCATCTGAGTCATGTTCTTCAACACTCTTCGAATATTTTACTGCTTCATCCTCCATGGAGTTACTCTTGACATCACATGCAACTTACATGTCTACTTGATAGATGGACTGTGGTTTATCCCATATATCCTTGGAAGTTTTAAAACAAAAATATTTTTCAATATTTGACTTAAAAAACCCTCTCATGATATAATTCCTACATTATCATCAAAATTATCATTTATTACTCCATACTCCACAGATAGCCATACATCCAAATAAAGATCTTGCAAGTATATTCTCATACTTACCTTCCAAGTTGTATAATTTGACCCATTCAAAAATGGAACTCCATTTGAGGTAATCCAGTCCTAATTCTCCATGATCCACGATCTTCCTTCCAGTTTTTAAATTGATCCTAAAGGACATTGGATCTGATACCAATTGTTAGAAACAATGGAAACAAGGACTCTACTGAGAGGTGGGTGAATCAGTAGTGTGGCCAAATTATACAATTCTTCACAAATTATACTTTTCAACCACTTTAGAAATTATTCATGGATCAACAACACAACTCAATCATGTAAGTACAACATTATAAACATATGAGCAACATATACACAAGACACCAATATTTAATTGATTACACCAATAACTTGATTACACCAATGCCTCAAGCTAATACTTGTAGTGGGTCTGTTGACATCGAAAGGAACTTCTATCCCTACTCATTTATCAAATACCACTGAAAGGGATTTCTATCCATGTTTTTTTACCAATACTCATTGGAAGGTACTATTTCCCCTACTCGTTTATCAGTCTTTGTTGAAAGGGATTGTTGCCCCTGAACATTTACTAGCACCCACTAGAAGGAGATACTACCCCTGATCTGCAAGCTACCATTTTCAAACCTTGTTGATCCATATTTCATCCATTTTCAAACTAGAACCAATAGGCCACTTGTGTCACAATAAAATAAATATTACTCACTACTACGACTCACCAAATCCACCTTACAAACACCTTCAATATTTCTCATTACTGAACACACCTAATTGATCAAATCACCAACCATACATACCTGTAGCATCAATCACTAATCCATTATTTTCCTTCTCAAACACCTTTGAGACACCAAGGTTGCTCTATGATTCACTTTTGATGCATACCTAGACAATTATGCATATGCCCCCTCTTCATTCTGATGCTCAAATTTTTCTTATAAAGAATTATGCGCTGATATTTTTGAATTGGAATTTAGTTCTCTTGTTCTTCAAATATTTGCATGAGTCTCTAATTTTTTCCTTTGTCCTATTCATTTCAGTCCTCTGCATATTCTCTTAACTTCTCAATCTCTTATCTGCAGTTTTGGGCTCAATTTCTGAGTTAAACTGCTGATTTTAGTAATTCTAGCATTTTATTAGCTATATTTTTCATATTTTTCACAACTTCCAATATCCATATTTTTCACAACTTCCAAATATTCCTCTTAGCTACTTCCAACTCATTCATGCAATTAGTGTTATGTTATCCATGCATTTATAATTTTGATGTTATGTTTGAATTTAAATTTCAAACTCCAAAAGTTGTCGTCTCAATTATCCATGCAAATATATTATATCTTTTCTTATTCCAAAATATCTATTGAATCATCCATGAGTGTGCCAAGGAACTTTACTATATGATCAAAGCCTTTTTAATATGTCATTTCCAAACTTCACTGCTAAATAAAACTCTTGGTCCTTTTTATTTTTATTATAAAACATTGCCAATTCCATAGAATTTACCTTATCTCCTTTGTTAGCACCTTCCTACTTTCCTTCTATAGGACCAAGTCTCTATGACCACTGGAAAGGCATTTTAGGAGCTTAGCCTATTTAAGACCTTCACAAGCCAAAATCCTTTGTTAATGTCTTCACGTTGTTGGTCCTGCTTTTACGTGAAGTGATAAAAGAGTCGACGCTTAGCCACTCCAAGAGCCCTAGGTTTCTACTTATGCATAGGTCCCTGTGCGGGAACTTAGCCCATAGCCCTCTCCATCCTAACATTTTATTTTTTTGTGCCTTTATTCATCTGTCGGGGTCATGTCATTGGGTCGACATGTCCTGTGGGAACCACTTGACGCCCTTTATAATTGGATTTTTCTTTGCCTCCATGTCTCGACGTCCATCTCTCAGTCCATTCCTTACGTGTGCCTTATGCAATGCTCTGGGGTGCACCCATCGGGGTAATACCTCCAGGTGGGCTCCACCAACGCCTAATAAAATTGCTTCTTGTTGCTTTACTTTCAACCATGTTTTCCTGGATCTCTCTATAGAGGCTTCACCAACCTTTGATGCTAGGTTTGGAACTTGTGCCAACTTTGGCTAGGCGCCAAAAGGTCACCCAATCACCTTTTAACTCTGTTAGTTTGACTTGGGGGTCCCCAAACTTTGATTGGATCTAAATTTCGATCTACGAGGCTATATTCAGACTTCCATATATCACTGGAAAGGCCTTCTGAGATCTTCCCATATTAGTGGTTTTCACCTGCATATATGATGATTTACTCTCCAAGGACTAGCTCCAAAGTATCTGCACCATTACTGCTACCATGTTGATCTTCTTGTGACTGATCATTTTCCATTTTTTTCCTTTGAAAATAATCTTTGCCATATCCTTTGAATTTTCCAAAAATCTTTTCCTTTGCCAACATATTTACCAATGCAGTTTATTTCTCTAATATTTTCCATTGCCTTTTCCTTTTCCCTAAATGACAACATATTTCGAACATCATGTTTGCAACAACCCTAGTGAAAATTCAATGTAATAAAAGTTAAAAATAATAAGCACAGTTGATGGGACACTTATTCCAAGTTGAATGTTGGTAAAAACATCCTAGAGTGGTTTATTATGGCTAAATAAAATTGGAAAAGGCAATGGAAAAGGCTTTGGAAGGCATGAGGCCTTAATTGGCATTTTATTTATGAAAATAAAGGAAAATAGGAGAAACGGGGGATGAAAGGTCACATGTTTCATGTGAGGAGGAAAATGAAGGAAAATAATGGAAAATGAAAAAAATAGAGGCCTCAATGATAAAAATTCTTATGAGGATCAATTGGTAAGCTTTTGTCAGTGCATTTTTTGAGCTCTCTCGTTATTCTCTCTCTCTCTCTCATACTCTTGGTCACTTGATTTTTCTTGGAGCACTCTTGGAGAGTGTGGATATTACATGATTTGGAGCAAGAAGGAAAATGAAGAGTAGGAAAGCGCAAGAAGACATAGGGATCAACAGCTACAATGGGTTTTGATTTCAAGTACCGAGTTTCATGTATGATTTCCTCACTAGTTTTGGCATGCATGGTGTATGCATGTGGCTTCTTGGTCATGATCCATCATTGGCATGGAGGATTTCATGGATTGATAGTGTATTTTCTCAGCCTTTCCATTTCCAAGATATCCATGGTGTTGTTGATTTATTTCCATTGTTTGTTTTCTGGTTGGTTCTCATGATTCCTTTAGTTGTGGGTTGAGTTATTAGTTCCTGGAAGCCTTGGTTGGACAGATGCTCTGGAAGCCCAGCAGACAACTGTGTGTTGAGTTACTAGTCTTGGAAGCCTTGGTTTGACAAATGCTTTGGAAGCCCTAGGTGGGTTGAGTTACTAGTCCTGGAAGCCCTGGTTAAACAAACGCTCTGGAAGCCCTGTAATAGTTGGGGTTGAGTTACTAGCCCTGGAAGCCCTGGTTGGAACAAACAATCTAGAGCCCTGGAACAACTTGGGTAGACACCAATCCATGATGGCTATGATGTCCAACCATGAGGTGGAATCACTAGTTGAGGATTGAGGTGGTTTGGCCTCTGGAAGCCCTGGATTGGTTTTGATTGATGTGTTTGATGAGATCCCACATTCATGCTTGCAATATGGCATGAGGGTGATTGGCTGAAGAGATATTTGGCTCAACCAATCTATGGTCGGATGGAACGTGGAAGTCCCATCTCCAGTTAGTTTCTACATTCATTAATGAAGAGTTCATTCCTTTGGTATTTGGTATAAAAATGTATTGGTTTATATGTGGATTCTATTGTTGTTGTATCCATGGTATTTCTATTGTTATTATGTTGGTTATAAGCATGTATGTTGACAGTGATAATATATGACTCTACCCATGCTTTTACTTGTAAATGAAGGCACAATATATCTATGGTCAAATGGATGGTATTTTGGCTAATGATTTAAGGGAGCAATGCTTCTCAGTGATTCTCAGATAATTATAAGACCCCTATGCTCAGATCTTTTGTTTACACCTATAGTTTCAATGTTTGTGACATGTTTGACGAAATTATTATCATGGCTAAGAGGGGTCCAGATGAGTTCTTATTGATGTGATTTCTTTTATATCGTTTTCATGTTGCTATTTATCATCTCTAAACTTTTCATGAAGTTCTGGGAAGAGCACTAGGTTTTGGGCTTGAAAAGGTGGCTCA